>VDFB02270651.1:532078191-532159041 GCA_007258455.2 Sequoia sempervirens
GCAAAGTGATTATCTTTGGTTGAATGTATTTACTATTATAAGACCTTTGCCACTATTTCCAATATGAACTCTATTCATCTTGAACTTTCACTTGTAGCTTCACAAGGATGGATAATATACCAGATGGGTGTGAAGAGTGCTTTACTTCATGTTTATCTTCATGAGGAGATCTATATGGTGTAGCAACATGGTTTTATTGAAGACTCTTCATTGGTTTGTAGGCTTCACTATTAATTATATGGTCTCAAGCATGCCCCTCAGGCTTGGTATGAGAAGATGGACACTTTTCTACTTTCTTCTAGCTTCACATGATGTTATTTTGATCCCACAGTGTACATTAAATGACAAGAGGGTGATAGTTTGACCCTTGTGTTATATATAGATGATTTGATCCTTATAGGTGGTTCATCCTCCATTATCCAAAGTGTTTAACAAGATTTGATGGAGTGGTTTGAGATGACATATCTCAACCTTCTACACTATTTCTTGGTTTATAGGTAATTCATTCTTCGGATGTGATTTCCATTTTTTAGCAAAATTATGCTCTTGACATACTTTAGAGATTTGGCATGATTGATTGCAAGCCTACCCCCACACCATTTTAGTCAGGTGTTGTATTGTCTTCCACTTGTAAGTTACTCCTTTAGTAGATGCTACATTATACAGGTAATTGGTTGGTAATATTTTGTACCTGACTCATTCACGTCTTGATATTTATTTTGTGGTTGGTGTTGTCTCTTGGTTCTCACATGATTCGCATGAGAGTCATTGGCAAGATTCCAAATATATTTTGAGATATATTCAGGGAACCTCACACTATGGTATTCACTATAAATCAGGAGATTCTCGAATAGTTGGCTTCACTAACTCAAATTGGATTGGTGATGTTAATGATAGGAAGTCCTCTTCTGGATTTTCATTTTTCCTTGGTTATTGCCTCGTTAGATGATCTTGCAAGAACAAATCTACTATTGCATTATCATCCATGGAGGTTGAGTATCATGCAATGGTTTTGGCTAGCTAGGAGGTTTTGTGGCTTTGTCAATCATTGATTGAGTTCAATTTTCCTCCTTATAGTCCCACTATTATTTGGTATGACAATCAAAGTACCATTCACATTCCTCACAACCCAGTGGAGCATAAACACACTAAGCACATAGGGATCCACATGCACTTCATTGATAGTTGATTTAGAATGATTTTCTCACCTTGGAGTACATGCCTATAAAGGAGGTTACAAAAATCTTCATGAAACCTTTAGGATTGCCACATTACCTCCAATTGTGATCAATGCTTGGGGTGAAGGAAGCTTTCCATTGGGGATCTTTATGAGGCCTCCTTCCTTCATATTTTTTTATACATGCTTTCATCTCTCTTTAGGAGGATTTTTTCCCATTATTTTTTCTCCTTTTCTCCAATTATGAGAGATTTATTTGATTGTACATGTGTACCTCATCAAGCCTTGTTGTCGAGACCCATTCATGCTTTCTTTTCTTTTTATGCATTGTCTTTTTAGAGTTTTTTAGCTACTGCCTAAGTTACACTTAAGGGGGTTGTTAGAGTAATCATTTATTAACTAATAATTAATTAATATTTAGTTGATTATTAGGTTAATTTCACTTTATGCACTTAATCTAAAGTCATGAGTGCTTTGTTTCTTTTTTTAGTTTGAGCTATTATTAGATCATTTTGTCTCATCACATAGGATGATGACACTTGTCATGATCTAATCCCTTTACCATCTAGGGTTTACTCTTATAAGCACTCTCTTTCATTGTATTATTTCATTTTAGAAGTTCTTTCATTTTGAGGAAATAGTAAATCATTATTTGCAACTCTTGTGCATGGAAGGTATTCTCATTTGTTGTTTGATTTTTCTTTGTGTGTGTTTTTCACAAATATAACATAAAATATAATAATTCTCATTTCAATTTCACACATTTATTTACAATCTTTGTTAGTTTACATCAATCATATTATCAATGCACTTATCACTAATCAACTCTTAAAATATCTATCTAAAGGTTAAACTAGACTTAATTTGTCACCTCTTAAAATTTATATGTAGCTTAGGTACTATAGAATGTCATCACTTATAAGATCCATGTAGGCCTCCTTTTAGTTAAATTTTAGATAAATACATAAGATTTCCTTTATTTACTAAAAATAGTTAAATAATGAACCCATTGTGCATTACACTAGCAATAGAGAATGAGGAATTTCACACCATAGATCCAAGTTCAAAACCCATTAGATAGGGGACCCCTTATAGTGGCAATAAGGTGAGGTCAAACATATGCCAATGGATAGAACAAAGCCCACTTGCATGTCTACTATCAGATCTCCCACTCTTTACTGCAAAGTTTTATGAAATAATTAGAATAACCTTAAGAAACCTACTATAATTTTAAAAATACTTTTCAACCATCTTAATTCAATGCCTAATCAAGCCTCATTTCATATTATAACTAATAAACCATTAGCATTCAAAAATGAATGTTGATGGGCTCTCTCTAAATTCATAGACCAAGAAAAAGTGTTTAGATTTATTGACTTCTAGCACAAAGGTTGGAAAGAGGGCCTCTACTTGTAGTGACTCTTGAAATGGTTCCATAGATCTAATTAATAATAATTGGAACGAATCCTACATAAAAGCTTCTACACATCATCCAACATAGGATGAGGGGCGATTGGGACTTTCATCACCTCTAAATACTCCTTCAAGCCTTTTTTAGATGACATGTCTCCACATAAGTCAATTGTATAGTTTGGTGATGATGTTGGTGGGGTTTGTTCACTATTTATTAAAAAATAATGGTACTAGGCTAAAATCAACATTGATTATGAGGTGACTAAGCATGAATATTATGGTTTGGCACATGTAGTTATCTATAAACTCATGAAATTTTATTCAAATTATATGAGTTGATTTTATAGAAGCAATAAATGGAGGAAATTTTATATTTACTCTTATACTCATGCATTTATCATTCTAGAGTTTAATTTCTTAATGGACAAGGAGCTGATCTTAAAATTTGGTTTGCAATTTTTTAAGAATTAATTCTTGTGCATCAAACCTTAATCCCAACCTTCAACCCTCAAATGAGGACTTTTTTGACAACTTTTATTTGGGTAAGACTTTCTTAATTACCCCTCCAATAATAAGAATATTTTGTGCTATTGGTAATTGGGAACACACTTGAGAAGTTATATTGTATATCTAATGATATGACTAATAGTACCTACATTATATTTTCTAAATAGGTAGCTAATAAAACTTGCATTGCATTTTCCCAATAGACAATTTATAGAATATGCACTACTTTTACTCAATTTTATGTAGAGATGAACATCTGTAAACTATTTCAAAAGTGAAATCACCCTTAAAATTAGAGATAGAAGATGAAGAAAAGCAATTGATTATGAAAAATTCTTTCAAATGAAAACAAAATTTCTCACATTTAGCCTCTTAGTGTGTCACACTAGATTTTAAGTGAGTTATTTTGGGTTGGTGTTGCTCCTTTCTATCATTTTATTGTTCAAAATGACCTAACTAATAATAATTCTCTTGAGGTCAAACAAGAGGGGTCTCCCTCCCATTCCTTTCCACCTTGTCCATAGTAAGCTATCATTCCTTTCCCCATCCTTCGTAGTAAACTCTATCTAATAAGTGTAATGTTAAACTTTATTTTTTAGGGATTCTATCCAAAAATTCATATAGCAAATAAAAACCGGATTATTATGAGCAATCTAGGGAGCTGGTTCAAATTTCAATATGAAAAGATGTAAAGTGTGACAAGGATATGTTACAAAGAGTTTTGAAAAATTGGATCTTATTTTGGATAAAAGTTTATGATTCCTTGTAAGATAGATTATATTGAAGATAAATATGAAAAAATGAACCAAGTTAAAACAACAATATCTCTTCACAATACTCATTAGATCCTACAAGGAAAAGATGATAGCTTTGATTATAAGCTAAGGAATAGAAGATTGTTTAGTTGGATAGTTAGGTTTTCCCTCCTTTAAAGGGACTTAAGGCACACTTGAAGTATTTTTATTTATTTTACAATGGGAAAGGGTCTTCAAGTCCCTCATATATATATACATACTTACACACATACATGTGTACACATATATAGACATATATAAATATATACATGTACATATATGTATATAATATAGATGTATATACGTATGTATGTATGCATGGATACACATATATACATGTACATATATGTACATGTATATATGTGTGTATGTATGTATGCATACATATATGTTTATGTTTATGTATGTATATATGTATATATATAATTAAGAGGAGTGAAAGTACTTAGTTATTTTTTATGGTTAATAGTAGTTTTCTATTGTTTGGATCAAAACATTTGAACTGTAACTTAGAATTTTTTAATCTCAGATGCATTGGAAGTAAAATTATAAACTATGGATTGGGTCATTCTTAGAATTTGTGTGAAGTAAATTTTACATGTGTAGATTTGGCTTTTCATTTGTAGAAATTATCTTTGACTCCAACAATGACCTTTAACCATAGATTTTGGCCCTTGTGTCTACAAACCTTGTGTACTTGCATAGATAAATTTGTTTGATGTATGCACTTGTAACAAAAAACTAGTGGCATTGATAATTAGTTTTGAAATCTTGCTAGATGATAATTTTCTCCTTATGACAAACCCTTGGATCTAATTTAATAGTTTTGATAAAAGTTAGAAGACAACAAACAACAATGTACGTGATTTTGATGTGACTATGATAATGGTAAGTGATTGTGATTGTGACTTAGTGTAATGGAATTTAGTACAAAAAATGGAGTGGCCAAGTACAATAGAGAGTGTTTCATCATGTGTTGATACAAAAGTTGATGTGGAAAGTTGAAAAATGATTGGTGAGTGATCCCTTGCACGATTGATGAATATATTGGGATTATCCTTACAATTAGCATAGCCTAGATACTTGATGAATAGTAGATGATATTTAATAATTGATGGATACAAGTGATATAAGGGTGACTCCTTTAAATATACACCGTAAATATATAACTCAAGAAATTTTATAACTCCTCTAAAAATATAAATATATATACACTACTTCAAAAAAAACATAAACATATAACTAATTTTAAAAGAACCCAACAAAATCATAAACATGTACCGAAAGAACATAAAAATAAAAATAAAAATGCTAAGGATCATTTTACTTTGTGGTTTAGTATTTTGATTAATAGATATTAATGAAAAAAATTCCAATTAAAAAAAGGAGCTCTGGACAACCTGATAAATTGTGAACAGAACTCAGAAATTCTCGAAATGTTAAAAAGAGTAGTTGGCGTCAGTCTGAATTATATACACGATTCACTGAACTATGCAGGACCACCATATTTAAAGGGATGAAGGGCAATGACAGCTGTTTACTTCAATGACAGATTGCACTTCGTTTTTTACTGTTGGACGCATTTGGAGGCTTCCTTGTATGGTATTTGCTTCAAATGAAAGCTGAAAATTTGTACGAGCTTTTAACTTTCTGTAAGCTTGGCTTTATTTAATTTTAATCCCTTTTCCATGTATTGTTGCCCACTTCTTTTTTAAATCTTTGTTGGTACAGTTTTGGCAGACTATTATTAGTTCTTCCTCTCAGACTGCATCATCTGCCTCTTCCTCCTTTTATATTAATTTTGGTCCCTCCTATTCTGATATGTCATGTTCATATATTAGTGGCTATGATGGCTTCTACTGTCACCAATTTATGATAGTACATTGCCTCCAGGAAACAACATGAAAGAGCCATTCAAGATGATTGTGCTGTGCATACATTTCAAAATTATCTTATATATCAATTGAAAGGATAATACTATGGATATAGATAAGCTGGTTGTTTAAGGATAATATGTTTTGGGCTAAGTAAAAAATTGTAGCTACTACTTCATCCCAAAACATATTTGGAAGACTCTTAGCCCTTAGCATGCTTCTAGCCACATTTCACATTTTTAGAGGGGTATAAGTTGTAGTCAATTATCTTTAAATACCACTCTTTTTTTAAAAAAAATATCCCCATCTCTTTAATAAATTACTCTTTTTTTAGAAAATCTTCAACAGTATGAAATTTAGAAAAAAAAATTGAATTTTATTTAATGCAATATACCCGAATTCTTCTACAAACAAAAAGTGTAAAAAAAAAAAAAAAAAACTATTTTTTTTAGTGATAATTTTCGCATTGGACCACAAATATCAACATGCACTAATTAAAGTGACACTTTCTCTCTCCAATATTTTATTATTGGAAAAGAAACTTGATGTTGTTTACTAATAATATAGTCTTCACAAACTTGATCATCTTGCTTAATAAATGATAATTATTTCATTATTTACTTTTGATAAAGTAGTTTTAACCCTAAAAAATGTAGGTGTCCATGCTTTTGTGCCATAACCATGATTTATCATTTAAGACACATACAATACTTGAGTTTTTCCATATACAAGTCTACAAGGAAAAATTGTTTCTTATACTAAGATTTTCCATAGTCTACTTGTTAGCATTATCTTTAACACATTCATTATTTTAAAAAATAGCAAAATATCTAGCAAAATATCGTCTTTTAATAGGATGTCTGGAACTCAATAGATAATGAGCTAATATTGGTACATATAAAATGTCATGAATATATTTTATCACACCTTGTTTTGTCTTGAGTACAATGGTTTTTTTATCTATAACGTCAACTTCTTTATCATCTCTAGTTGTACTAGTGTTTTGAGAGATTCATCCATTTTTATAAAGAAGTTTTTATTGCTTGTGATACAACTACTCCAACTACTATCCAAAAGCCGACATCAGGCAAATTCACTGCAACAATTGAATTTTCCACAACGATGAATTGTTGGTGGTGAATTTTCCTTGACGTGAATTTGTCATGGAAAAAGCCACATATTTTTAGAGATTTATTTTGTAATGCCACATGCAAAAATAAGATGTTTGTTCTTCTTTTTCTTTAGAAAAAATAGTACATTTCTATGATTTTATATCCGTCATGTTCATAATAGCTTTTTTTTTTTGCAATAATAATAATTGTATTAACTCTTTTTCATTTTTGTTTGAAATATTAATCTTTGGTTGAAAAGCTTGATCAATAGATTTTTTAGTGGATCAATTTGCCTTTGCTTATGAGTTTGAAGAGATCCCATAATCTCATTTGTTGATAATAGAGTTAAATCGTTATATTTTTCAATAGCAACCACAATAGGATCAAAATGTGAAGGAAAACATCTCAATAATTTTATGATCTGTTGAAATCTCTCCATAAGATCTAATTTAATTTACTAGCCCCATCACTCAAATAGAAAAAGTCTTACATAGCTTCATAATCTTACATGATTTTTTGTAATATGTCTAATAAGCATTTGAAATTTGATGGTTTTTACCTTTTTTGTTCCCTAAAATGCATTCTGCAAAAATATCAAGCTTGTTTTGATATGGTTGTCAAGTAGTAATTCTTGACAAATATGAACCATGTATTGTTTGTTGAATAATGAAGAGGGATTTAAAATATTTCTTTCTATTCTCTTTTAGATGATCTTCTTGTACTTGAGTCAAGTGGCATGAACTTCTATATCTATAGGTTCTAAGTAACAACTTTCAACTAAAATCCATGGATTTTGAGAAATAAACATCTTCATTTTAATACTCTAAAATTCATAGTTTTTCCCTTTTAACAAAGGTATCTAGGATTGTGATCTAGATTTAAAACACAAGTAGGAACCATATCTTAAAATCAAAGAAGTAGATGAAAAAAATATATACTTATCTATTTTCACAATGAGGCTTTTCAATTCTAGAACTTTGTTCTTAGAACTAATACATTTTCTCTCACCTATCTAGGGGTTTGAACCTATGACCTTCGCTCTGATACCAATTGTTGGCTTTGTCGTTGCACCAAAAGGTCGACCTATCAATGCCCAATACAAGTTTCAGATAAGATCCATTGGAGGCAGTTAAACCATGTCACAAACCCAAGCGTTGTGTTGGACAAGGAAGACCAAGGGACACACCATCTTGCAACAGTTGCAAATAAATTCTTAATGATAACACATACAATGTTGGTACAAGAACAATATTTAAAGGCTATATATAACAATGCCTAATATGATGGCGTAGAATGAAGCAATGACAAGTATAGGTAGAGATAATAAGGAGCTACATAAAGAAATGGATAAGAATTCCATTGATCAAGGATAAAGTGGTGATATATGATAGTAAGAATAAGATGAAGAGAAAAAGTGGAAAGATAAGGATACTATTGCAAAGATAGATAAGGCTATTGCTTAAGAGCAAAGAAGATGACATTAAGCATTATATGTATCATTTTTCTCTCTAATAGGAGAACTCATGTCTAAATTAATACCTCTTTAAATATGAATCAAGACTTAGAGGTATCAATTCCAACAACGCACCATTCTATTGGAAAGAGACTTTAAATATTTAAGTTAAAAACAACACATACAATATCCAAATTTATATTACTTGTCTAGATATATAAAATGTAAAATGTTTAACAAATATGTTTTTATCTTTTATATTTTGTGACCTCAACTTTATGAAGGGGACATTCAATGTTCTAGACAACTTCAAAACCTATTTAAACTTCGTTTATAATTTGTGCTTCAGCTGCAGGTTTTTAGAGTATGCTCTTGGATCAACTTGTTGGTTAATGATAGTTTGGATCATCACATTTCTACCGGATTGGAGTGCTGTTGTTACATTGTAGTTTGGATGTTGCATGTAGAATCTCTTAGCTCAATCTGCTGTTTGCCAAACAGATGTTTCATGACCCTTGAGGCTTTGCTTTGTAATTGTTTGGTTGTTTCTTCTTTTAGTAGATCCCCTGCTATTTTTTTCCTGTATAATTCAACTCTTGATCAATTAGAAAAAAGGTTAACCCGACGATTATAAGGCTTCTCCTCCCAAAGTCACTTTTGAAAATTCTCACCGGATTTTGGGAGGCTTTGAATTCAATCGTACTGATTCAAAGTATTATGAAAATGGATGACAGAAGAAGATATTGTTTGATGTAATTACCCACCTACCTTCTGTTGTATTACTGGTGAAAAAGGCCTCATATGTCCATGTGCAATGCATGAAAAAGACAATAAACAAACGCCTGTCAACAAGAAGCACAAGCCAGGTTGCTTTCCCTTACAAACAAAATGACATCACTGCAAACTCTGGCAGTCCGGAAATGAAAGTATTGGGTTTGTATGGGCATATCTCTGTGCTCTTTTATCTTTTATGACCCATTCAACGTACCCAGCAAGGAATGATCATGTAAATGGCCCACAATCAAGCTTGCATGAATCAGAATAAGAATTTCAGTTGATAAATGTTACTGTCGAATGGCTCTTTGATCTTGGGAGAGACGATACAAAGATTTTTTGCCAAAAACTGGAAGCATTTCAGATAAGTGTGATGGTACCCCACGATTCATTGAACTGTGTAGGACCACCATATTTATTAAAGGGATGGAGTGCAATGACAGCTGTTTACTTGAATGTCAGATTGCACATTTTTGGACTGTTGGACGCATTTTGGAAGCGTCGTTGTATGGTATTTGCTTCAAATGAAGGGTGAAAAATTGTACGAGCTTTTAACTTTCTGTAAGGTTGGACTTGATTTTATTTTAATCCATTTTCCATGTATTGTTGCCCACTTCCGTTTTAAATCTTTGTTGGTACAGTTTTGGCAGACTTATTAATTCTTCCCGTGAGACTGCATCATCTGCCTCTTCCTCCTTTTATATTAGTTCTCGTCCCTCCTATTCTGATATGTCATGTTCATATATTAGTGGCTCTGATGGCTTCTACTGTCACCCATTTATGATAGTAAATTGTCTCCAGGAAACAACATGAAAGAGCCCTTAAAGATGATTATGCTGTGCATAATTTCAAAATTATTAGGATACAGAAGATGGCATTAAGCGTTATCTGTATTATTTTCTTTATTAATGTTAACATATAATAGTTCTTATTATATGTCTTATTCTTATAAAAATAAAATGATATTGGTATGATAAATAAATCAACAAGTTGGTCTGTTAGTTTTGCAAATTTCAATTTAACATGTTATTCTGTTATAAGATCTCTAATAAAATGATGTTGGATATCTATATGCTTAGTTCAACTACGAAAAACTAGAGTTTTTGCTATTACAATTGTAGAACTATTGTCATAATAAATAATCATTGCTGCAATTTGTTTGAACCTTAAATCTGTTAGTATATTCTTCAACCAGATTGTTTGACATGTTGTTGATGTTGTTGCAATGTATTATGCTTTTGTTGATTATAGTGAAATAATTGAATATTTTTATGACCGAAAAATTGTACTTGATCCAAAATAAAATACATTACTTGAAGTACTTTTCCTATCACTAATAGATCTGCCCAATTACTATTTGTATATCCAACCAATCAAAAGTTATGCATAAGTATATACAAAATACTAAAGTTGATTGTACCATGGACAAACTTGAGTATTCTTTTCATTACACATAAACAAATCTTACTTGAATTTTGCATACATTTTGATACAATTTTACATGATGTTAGGTCTAATAGTAGTATGATACATAATATTACCATCTAAACTTCTATATAGTGTCACATCTAGACACACTTGAGTATTCTTTTCATAACACATAAATGAATCTTACTTGATTTTTGCATACATTTTGATACAGCATACATGATGTTAGGTCTAGTAGTAGTATGATACATAATATTACCATATAAACTTCTATATAGTGTCATATCTATATTTTTATTGCCATAATCTTTAAGTAACTTCTCGTTCACATTCAAAGGTGTGTTCATTGATTTGCAAAGTTTAATTCTAAACTTGTCAAGTAAATCAACTACATACTGTTTGTATGAGATCAAATCCATAGCATTCAACTATCTTACTTCTACTCCAAGAAAGTAACACATCAAACCCAAATTTGTCATTTCAAAGTCATTATTCATGGCATTATTGAATTCCTCTATTAGTACTTTGCTATTGTCAATGTAAATCAAATCATCTACATATAAACAAACTACAATTTTTTGTACCTCTAAATTTCATAGAGTGAAAGTTTACTTTCATTCCTATTGAAGTTGCTTGTCTAAAAATATTTATCTATTCTTCTATACCAAACTCTTGGTGCTTGCTTGAGTCCATAATGAGTATTTTTTAAGTTGTAAATTATTTGTTTTTACCTTGCAACTTCATATTTTGGTAGTTGTTTTACAAACACTTCTTCATTTAAGAAATCATTCAAAAAAATTGATTTAACTTCAAATTAATATACTAACCACTTAGATAGTGTTGATAATACCAAAATAACATTTATGGTATCCTATCTTGGTACTAACTTCCATGTTCCATTTCTTTCAATAGAAGCAATCTCTTCATCCATGACCTTAATCTAAACTTCAAGTTTTAAGCTATCTTCAAATTGTCTTGGTTCTAATCAAATATGAGATAGTAAAGACAAACTTATAATTGAATCAACGCTAGTAGTTCCATTATAAACTAATTTGATTTTTTTCTAGCTTCCTAATAGGAAGACTCAAACTTGAAGGAGGACCTGATAAAAAAGGTACTTGATTAGAATTCAAGTTGTTGCTTGGGCTAGTACATTAAGTTGGAACATCATGTTCTATTTATATAATTACTAAATTTTCTTGATACAAATTTTTATTCTATTTCCATTAATTTTTTTATAAAAATTACATCATGATTGACTATGAAATTTTCTATTATTAAATTATACATAACTTGCAACTCTTTGTCTCCTCACTATAACATAAAAATATATTTCTCCATTTTATTGTCATTTTTTTTTTTAATGTTTAGATTTATGAGCTTAAGTAATGTAACCAAATGCCTTAAGATGAGCTACACTAGGTTATATTCAACTTCATGCCTAATAAGGAGTCATATTCTTTACAATTTTTGTCATATATCTATTTAGTAAGTAAAAAATTGTAGCTACTACTTCATCCCAAAAAATATTTGGAAGACACTTAACCTTGAGCATGCTTCTAGCCACTTTTTTTGAGGGGTATAAGTGGTAGTCATTTTCCTCTAAATAATATTCTTTTTTGTAAAAAAATACCCATCTATCTGTATGTAGAGTCTTTAGTAAATAACCAATTTTTTTTACAAAAACTATAACATTCTGAAATATAGAAAAGACTTTTGAATTTTTTTTAATATAATATACCCAACTTCTTCTACTTTAATTAGAAACAAAAAGTAACAAAACAACTACTTTTATTGAGTGATAATTTTTGCATTTGACCACAAATATCAACATGCACTTTAAATTAAAGTGACACTTTTTCTCTCCAATGTTTTATTATTGGAAAAGAAAATCGATGTTGTTTACTAATAATATAGTCTTCACACACTTGATCATCTTTCTTAATTAATGGTAATTCTTTTATTATTTACTAATGAGGGGGAAAATAGGGTGCACCAAATGAATCAACAAAGTGATGGACCACTGATTTTTCAAAGGCCCTCAACACCTAAAATTATGTAAAATAAGATGCAAATAACAATCAAAAATGCTACCCAAATGTTATAGCAACTATGGGGGATGTTTTTAGAGCATAAAAAGTTGAGTACCTAGCTAGAAAGTTGTTATTTTTGAGCTATGGAGGACTCATTCGCCTTCAGTGGTGAATGGGTTCTTTTAGGGTTTTGAAAAACTGATTTTAGGACCATGTTCCTTGATGTTTTCACTCTTGAAATCTTTGTTATCATGTTCAAGAAGTCTGTGTGCAATTCTATAGAGATCTTTTTGTGATCTTGCACTTTCAATTACAACTTTAGCAACTTTGTAACTTTGAAGATCTTGCTCCAAAACTTGCTCTTCAACCTGTAAATCTACAATCACACACTCAAGGGTAGAAAAACTTGTTGATTTGTTAGTGAATGGGGGTTTGCCTCAATCAAACCCCTTGTAGGTAATTAAACCAAATGATGAAATGAAGCATGAACATGAAATAATGTAAATGACGTCACCTTGGATGTTGTCTTGTGAAACAAATTTGCAAACTATCATGGAGTGTTCATGAAGAATGTAGATCTAGGATCCTTAAAAATGATGTGAACAATAGTTACAAATAGATCTTCAATGATACATCCACCTCTTAGCTCAACAACATGAATGCATGCATCAAACCCTTGAAATGATGATATGACTTTGTATTGCTACAATAAACTCTTGAAATTTGCCTTGAAATACCTTGAAAATACTCTTGTAATGCTCTATAATGCTTAAACACTTGGATGCTTGAATGCTTAAAAGTCTAGGATGAAACTAGGTGAATTAACCCCTTATTTATACTAAATTAGGAGATTAACCCTAAAATTCAAAGAATTAAGGCCGACACCAGATCTGGGAAGAAACATAATTAAATTCCCACCAAAATGAAATTAAAAAAGGGGGGTCTCATTAAGGGAGGGCCCATTCACCACCTTGGGTGAATGGGTCCTAGATAAGTTTCCAAGACCAAGCTTTAGGGGATTGAAACAAGGCTAAAAACCCATAAAAATGTTTTCTTCACATAAAATAAATAAATAAATAATAGAGAACATGAATGAAATGAAATGAAATATTTTAATGATGTCCACGAGGCCAAAGAAAGCCTATGGGACCCAAGAACAACACAAGAACTTCTTGTAGAAAGGTCCTAGATAGTTTGTAGACTTCGTTCGAGATCAACCCTTCTGCAGTGAATTTTGATGATGAAGTTTGCAGTTTTGTCCAACCTTGACTCTTCAAACAAGGTATTTAAATTATCAACCTACACTATATCCCCATAGCTAGCTGGAATGTCTTTCTATGCTGAGCATTCCATGATGAAGTTTCATTCCGTCTCCACCATACCCTTGTTACAGAATCGACATATTCTATTTTCCCGCTCCTTTTTAGGAACCACCCACCTACCCGTTTCACACCTAAGATGATGTGAATGGTATTGGATAAGTTTCTAAGACCAAGCTTTGGGGGATTGAAAGAAGGCTAAAAACCTATTCTAGATCAACTAAGAAAGGGGGGTCGTAGTAAGGGAGGACCCATTCGTCTTCAAGGGCGAATGGGTCTTGGCTCAACGTACCAAGACCAAACTTTTCCCAATGAAATTTTTGTTAATTAAATTATGATTGTTGGGACAGATCTTTGGGAGGTGTCAAAATTAAGCCCTATTTGAATCAAAGGGGGTTAATTACTCCAATTAACCACAATGAATTGAGACCACATAGATAAGTGTGAAAGTGCTTTAAAAAACTTTACAACACTTAAACAAGGTACACATCATGTACATTTTTATTAAAAAGGGGCCCATTAGGCTTAATTAAGTAGATATATCCTAGAAAAGTGTGAAAGTGTATTACAACACTTTACAACACCTTTGCAAAGGACCAATTAAGGCATGTTTTAGTTAAATAAAGATCCTAGAATAGTGTGAATGTATACAACACATTACAATACTAGGACAAGACATCATTAGTTGATATTTAATGTCAATTATCCAAACAAGCAAGGGAAAAGGCTTACTTTTTCCGTTACTGCATTTTTCCCCCACTTTAGTGAGAGGATGACCCCATGTCAAACTCACACTAAAGTAGACATGCAAGACACTTAAGTATGCAACAATAACAAAGATACATGATCATACCTTGTCAAAGGCCAAGAAAAATAAACAAAAACAAAGGATCAAGCACAATCGATTCAACGCGATGTGAGGTAGTGGATGTTTGTCCATAACATACACTACTCAGTCTAGGGTAACAAAACCTTAGTTTGTCCACTAGGTGAGTTATCCCAAAATATGTGTATGCTCACTCTGGGATCGTGGAAGCTCATTCTATCCACTAGGTGAGTTATCCCAATGAGGTGGAAAATGAGAGAATCATATTAGCCTCTCATACTATATTGAAGTTATCCTCCTGACAACTTTGATAAGGCTCCACAATGAAAATTCTTTTGTAAATTCTTTTGAATGACATTTAAATTTTTTGTTAAAGGATATTTTTCTTTGTTCATGTAACGGTCTTCCTCTTAGGGAGCATTGTGCCTAATGTCTCCAAGAGAGGAGAAGTCAAAAGTGTCAAATAATCACCCATGGGATGTCACGTTTGCATTATTCCATGACATTAGATCATACACTCTTGGACATAATCAAACCCAATGACACCACCAAGAAGAGGACACATCACAAGAAAAAAGGAAAATCACACCATGAAGTTTTCCAAAAGATGTCTCGATGTATGCCCCCACTTTAAAGTGGTTGCTACACCATCACTATGAGAAATTGCTTGAAAGTAGCCAATGTTTCTTTCTTAAGACATGAGTGCTTTCCTTGGAAAACCCTATGCCAAGTCATATATTTCTGAAGCAAGTTGTGCCATGAAATATAGGAAGGAAGGGTTGTCCCCACAAATACATAAGGGATCTATAGGTTTGGGGATAGTATGTATGTGCTACAATGTTGTCATAGAGCATGGAACTATCATCAATCCCCAAATACTCATAGAATTGGAAGAATGACACAAAGAAAGTGAAAAAAAATAAAAATCCTTTCAGGTCAACATGGAAGAAACATGAATGTCTCGAAACCTTGCATCATCCCCCAAAAGAAAACACAAGACAAATGAAAAAGATAAAGGAAATTTTTTTGGGTCAACATGGAAGAGACATAAATGTCTTGATGCCTTGTGTCATCCCTAAAAGGAAAACACAAGACAAATGAAAAATATGATTACTACATAGATATGAATGAAGGTACATATAGAAGAATGCAAAAAAGAGAGAGGAACATCAAACAAAACATCACGAGGGATCACATTACACACATGCAATCACATAAAGAACAATGAAAAAGAAAAAAGACTAGTAAGGCATAGGTGAGTCAACCTAAAGCAAATCATCTGCCTCCCAATCTTAGTCGATATAAATGGAAGGCATGAAACTAGCTAAAGGGACAACATCAAGTGTTGAACTAGGACATACACCAAGTTCAAAACTCTTTTTAGGATATTTTTCATTTAAGCTCATGGAAGACGAAGACAATGTATTCAACTCTTCATGCACTTGTTCATAATTTTTTACAACGTCAATGTCATCATCTAAGTTAATCATGACAACAAGAGGTTGAATAACAATATCCATGCAATGTTCAAGATTGTTTATGTTGATGTGAGGGTTGAGAGTCATCATGCATTGCTTCGAGTAGGTTTGGATTTTGATTTTCTATGTCATGGTTATTTTCTTGGTTTGCATTCTATGTGTAGTAGCATGATGTCTACTTCTACACTCTCTAGCACTTCAATTTCTTTTTAGTTTATTACCGATTTGTTTTTGTGTAAGAGCGGGTTTTTCAATCATAGGTTCCTTCTCTTCCTTGGGAGGACTAGAAGAAACAATAGGAGGTTGTTCAATTACTTTTTCTTTGACTTTGTAAACTTGTTTGAATCTAGGAGGGACAATGGGATTGTTTGTATTGTCTCATGGTCTCTTGTGGGAAATTGTAGGAGGTTGTTCTATAGATTGTTCACGTGTGGTCAGAAGTGTTTTTGGTTCAATCATTGTCTCATCAAGGATGTTTGGTTCAATCATAGGTTGAGGCATGTTTCGAAGGGGTAGTTCCACTATTTTATTTGCCTTGAATTTTGTATATGATTTGAAAAAGAAATCTTCACAGGGCTTGATAGGTTCCATAGGCTCAGGCCAAAATTAATCTAGTGAAAAATTCCCTTTTCTTGAGGCCAGATGAAATCTGCTATGATGCATAGTGAAGATGTCATTTCCAAATGGAAACTTTAGACATTTGTGCACAATTGAAAGGATGTCATTGATGGAGCAAAGCCATGGATAGCCGAGCTTCACATGAAATTGGTCCGACTGTGGGATGATGGAGAATGAGACTATTAATGTTTTCAGTCCCACTTTTAAAGGGAGATCCATCGAGCCTATCATAGGGCAAGAAAATCCATTATGTGTCTTGATCCATGCTTTTGGGTTATCATATGCTTCTTGATATTGCTCATGCACATATAAGAATTCTTCTGTGATCACATTATCTCCATAGATTGGATCAATCAATATCCCATTAGTGGGACTATTATTGATTAGGCCAGCTATGAAAAGAGGACCATCAAGTGCACATTTAGGTGTGTCATTTTGTGACAAAGCAATGCCAAGAGGTTTTCTAGTCAATCCCTTATGAGGTCTAGCTTCAATAAATTCTATCGTGTTCTTTGTGGGAGGTAATTGCATATGATCATGATCCATGTTAATGTTGTTCTTAATTTTAGTAGGAAGATTGATTGTGTCATGTATGTTTCTATTGTCTTGTTTGTTCAAGTACTCCTGAAGGAAGTAACTAAGGCTATAGATGATTTGTGTTTCATTACAATTTTTAAGCACTTTCCTTAGATTTTGTATGATAGGAACCAAGATAATGTTAATGCATTCACTAAGGATATGGGATTGTAAGTTTTCTAGTTGTTCATCTAGCTTTTCAATAACATCATGCACATTGATTATAGGAGGTGAAGTGATGGGTAATGAAGTATGCAAACTATTAGCCATGGAGGGTTGATTCTCAACACTATTAGAAAGAGAGTTAGGAAATCCAAGATCCACAATGAGTGAGATATCATAGGATGACATGAGCCTCAAACTACATCTTATAATAGTATTATGAATAAGACACCAAGTTGTAAAGCTCATGCAAGTTTTACAACCCGAGTGTGCAAACCATAGAATAGAAAAGGGACAATGTAATAACCTAGAATGAAATGAAATTTACTAATTAAAAAATGAAATAAGCTGAAAATGAAATGTTTTGATACAATTTTAAACTTTTAACAATGCACTAAAATGAAGCAATTTAAGCTAAATGCAATCAAATTGATGGAACAACAAATTAGGAAACTGAAACACCAAGATAATAGCACCACACATAAGATAAAAACTAAGATTTTAATGTCCTTAAAATGAAAATCTATAGCTAACAGGGACTCATTCACCACTAAGGATGAATGGGTCATGGTTAGGTGTTTCAGGGATTTTTCTATGCATTTCAAAGTCAATTTTAATTCCTTTTCAGATGCTAGAAGGTATAGATCAAACTTGATCATGGAATTATTCACCAGTAAAGGTGAATGGGTCTTTGTTAGGTATTTCTAAATTGTTTTGTACTGATTTACAAGTTCTCAATTATATCTTTTAGTTCCAAGTTTGAAACAGTGAAATGCAACTTCAAATTTTCTAAAAATTCAATGCAAAAATGCAATGAAAATATGAAATGCAAGACCTTATTTGAAATGCAATTTTGTTTTTTATTTTCAAATGCAATTAAATGAGATATAAATGAGATGCAAAATGATTGATTTTTTTTTTGTAATTTTCATGTTTAAGAAGTGCAAAACAATGCAAATCTAAACCCTATATGATATGCAAGCTTTCAACGAAAAAGAAGTAACAGTAAATGAGATCTTAATTCAATGAAAGATCTAAATGCAATGAATACAAGATTTTAACTTTTTTAAGATGCAATGAAAGACTCTAAAAATAAAAAATTGCAATGTTGAATATGTTGGGTTCACCAATAAATGATGAGGGGGAAAATAAGGTCCACCAAATGAATCAACAAAGTGATGGACCAATGATTTTTCTAAGGCCCTCAACACCTAAAATTATGTAAAATAAGATGCAAATAAAAATAAAAAATGCTACCCAACTATTATAGCAACTATGGGGGATTTTTTAGAGCATAAAAATTTATCTACCTAGCCAGAAAGTTGTTTTTGAGCTATGGAGGACTCATTTGCCTTCAGTGGCGAATGGGTCCTTTTAGGGTTTCGAAAACCTGATTTTAGGATCATGTTCCTTGATGTTTGTACTCTTGAAATCCTTGTTATCAAATTTTGGAAGTCTGTGCGTAATTTTGTAGAGCTCTTTCTGTGGTCTTGCACTTTGAATGACAATTTTAGCAACTTTGACAGTTTTTCTCCCAATCTTGCTCTTCAACCTATAAATCTGCAATCACACACTCAAGGGAAAAAAAAATTGTTGATTTGTTAGTTAATTGGGGATTTCCTCAGTAAAACCCCTTGTAGGTAATTAAACCAAATGATCAAATGAAGGAAATGAAGCATGAACATGAAATAATGTAAGTGATGTCACCTTGGATGTTGTCTTGTGAAACAAATCTGCAAACGGGTATGTGCAGGATCATAATGGGCTAAAAAGTGGCGTTATGATGGATATGTGTAGGGTATGTGGCTGATGACTTTTTTTAACCCAAAATTGATGAAACGGAAAGGGTTTTTGAAGGAGATTCTCATCTTTCCACCAATATAAATTATGCTTTACTTTTGAATTTAATAAATAATTATTATTTATTTTCTATTTCAATTACAACTAAAGTCCTGATTGATAGGTTGATTGAAAAACATCTATAGTTGTCAAATGATATCACATTTTTTGAATCCAAAACATGCATCACATACTATAGGATTCAAAAAGAAAAAAATGAATTTCATGATGTTTTGACCAAGTTAAGGTCGTTAGACAAACGATTTTTTATATTTTTTAAAAGTTGTAATAAAAAAATCGTAATTAATTATTTACTCGAAAAAAAATTGCAAAAAAATATGCATCACATTGGGACATGAGTCCTCTAATTATATCTAAAATCTTATAAAAAACATTATCATTTTATTGTGGTTAAGGTGGTCAAACAGACACCTACTTATTTTTTCCTTGAAATTGAAGTACTACTTCATTGAAATTTCAAATTTTCACCAAATAGATTTATAAAAAAAAAAACTAGTAGTTTAGAAACTACATTCAATTTGCTACAGATTCTATTCTTACATATTTTTGAAATAATATAGATAAATTATTCAAATTTTTACGTCAAGTTGCCTAACTCTAATTTTTCTAATTTTTTTGCCACTTAAGGGCCTATTTTTTCCATGATGATCCTACACATACCCAAACTATCATGGAGTGTCCATGAAGAATGTAGATCTAGGATCCTTTAAAATGATGTGAACAATAGTTGCAAATAGATCTTCAATGCTACATCTACCTCTTAGCTCAACAACATGAATGCATGCATCAAACCCTTGAAATGACAATATGACTTTATATTGCTGCAATGAACTCTTGAAATCTGCCTTGAAATGCCTTGAAAATTATCTTGTAATGCTCTATAATGCTTCATCAATTGAGTTCTTGAATGCTTAAAAGTCTAGGATAAAACTAGGTGAATTAAACCCTTATTTATACTAAATTAGGAGATTAACCTCAAAATTCAAAGAATTAAGGCTGACACCAGATTTGGGAAGAAACACAATTAAATTCCCACCAGAATGAAATTAAAAAAGGGGGTCTCATTAAGGAAGGACCCATTCACCACCTTGGGCGAATGGGCCTTGGTTAAGTTTCCAGGACCAAGCTTTAGGGGATTGAAAGAAGGCTAAAAACCCATTCCAGATCAACTGAGAGAGGGGGGTCCTACTAATGGAGGACCTATTCACCATGAAGGGTGAATGGGTCCTAGCTCAACTTACTAGGAGCAAACATTTCCCAATGAAATATTTTGTTAATTAAATTATGATTTTTGGGAAAGATCTTCAAGAGGTGTCAAAATGAAGGCCTAAATTTGAATCAAAAGGGGGTTACCTACTCCAATTAACCACAATGGATTAAGACCACATAAGTGTGAAAGTGCTTTAAAAAAATTTACAACACTTAAACAAGGTACACATTATGTACATTTTTATTGGAAAGGGGCCCATTAGGCTTAATTAAGTAGATATATCCTAGAAAAGTGTGAACATGTGTTACAACACTTTACAACACCTTTCCAAAGGACCAATCAAGGCATGTTTTTTGTTAAATAAAGGTCCTAGAATAGTGTGAATGTTTACAACACATTACAACACCACTCCAAGACATCATTATTTCATCTTTAATGTTAATTATCCAAACAAGCAAGGGAAAAGGCTTACTTTTTCTGTTACCACATTTTTCCCCCACTTTAGTGAGATGATGACCCCATGTCAAACTCACACTAAAGTAGACATCTAGGACACTTAAGTATGTAGAAATAACAAAGATACATGATCACACCCTGTCAAAGGCCAAGAAAAATAAACAAAAACAAAGGATCAAACACAATTGATTCAACACAATGTGATCCAGTGGATGTTTATCCATAACATATGTTGCTCACTCTGGGGTAGTGGAACCTTAGTTTGTCCACTAGGTGAGCTATCCCAAAATATGTGTATGCTCACTCTGGGGTAGTGGAACCTTGGTCTTTCCACTAGGTGAGTTATCCCAATGAGGTGGCAAATGAGAGAATCATAATAGCCTCTCATACCATACTAAATCTATCCTTTTGAAAACTTCGATAAGGCACCACAATGAAAATGATTTTGAATGTGATTTAAAAATATTGTTAAAGGGGATTTTTCCTTGTCCATGTAATTTTCTTCCTCTTAGGGAGAATTGTGTCTAATGTCTCCAAGAGAGGACAAGTCAAAAGTGTTAGATCATCACCCATGGGATCCCTCATTCGCATCATGCTATGAAAGTAGATTGTACACTCTTGGATGACATAAAACCCAATGAAACCACCAAGAAGAGGACACATCACAAGAAAAAAGGAAAATCACACCATGAAGTTTTCCAAAATATGTCATCGATGTATGTCCCCACTTTAAAGCGGTTGCTACACCATCACTATGAGAAATTGCTTTAAGGTAGCCAATTTTTTTTTCCAAAGACATGAGAGCCTTCCTTAGAAATCCCTATGCAAAGTCATATGTTTGTAAAGAAAGTTGCATCATGAAATAGGAAGGAAGGGTTGCCACCACAAATACATAAGGGATCTATGGATTTGGGGTTAGTATGTCTATGCTACAATGTTTTCATAGAGCATGTAACTATCATCATTACCCAAATACTCATAGAACTGGAAGAATGAAACAAAGAAAGTGAAAACAAAGAAAAATCCTTTCGGGTCAACATGGAAGAAACATGAATGTCTTGACACCTTCCATCATCCTCAAAAAGAAAACAAAAGACAAATGTAAAAGATAAAGGATAAGCTTTTGGGTCAACATGGAAGATAGATAAATGTCTTGATGCCTTGTGTCATCCCAAAAAGGAAAACACAAGACAAATGAAAAATGGTTCAGCTATAGTAGGAGGTTCCTTAAGGAGAAAAATCCAAACTGTGTAGCAAGAGTCACACAACATAAGCAACATAAAATATGGAGGCAAATGCAGATTCAAACTTTCTTATTATTAAAGATTTCAATTACAATCGGCCGACAACATTCAGGCTTACAGATTCAGCTCACAGGGCTGTTACAACATGCTCAAAATGCAATATTCCTATATACTCCTCAATGCAAGTGAAAATATTACATATCAAGTCTATATTATTCTACTTAATCAACTTTTTCCATCCTAATGATCTATTACAAGCTTTATATTATATCTATAGATCTAGAATCTTCCATGTTGGCCAAAGATCATTACATTTTCCAATGAAAAAAAATGTAATGTGTGCATGAATATGTCAGCCTCAAATTTGAATTACTCCTCAATGGATGCATATGATGAAGTGTGGACCTATAATTAAGGTCGAGAAAACTCCATGGAACAATTAAAATCACACCATCAAGATCTGCAAGTTATGAGAAAGATCCACAAGCGATCAAACTAGTCGTTAGCTTAGTAAATTATTCTAGTGCCGGTTCAAGAAACTGCCATTAAATATGGAAGTGATAACTTTCCGAAAAAAGACCAATCACACTCAAATATTGGAATAAGGAAAATGAACATGTCCACGATGAAAATATAGATCCAGAGGGTCTAGTGAGCAAACATGATGATACGCTAAATCTGCCAATATCAACTAAACAAGAACTGAAACTAAAATGAAAAATATTTTTGGTTGATGCAAGATTGCCAAGAACCAAGGATTCTCCTATGTCAAACATCTGGGGTTATTTGAAAAGTGAGTCCCTCACTTTGTAGGGGCTAAAGGAAAACCAAAATGGTCCACCTTAGCCTAAGAAATCCAAGAAGAATCCTCCATTGGTCTGTCTTCCCACTTCATAAGCTATTCTTTGTACTGTCTCCCACGAGTTTTCCTCCCATCTCTGATATCCAAAATATCTTCGATCTCATCTGATTGTTGTTTAGGAAACTAATTCTCCAGTTTTTCCTTACTGCCTTCACTAAATTCTACTTCATGGTACCGATGTAGATCTGCAATGTTGAATATAGGTGATATACCCATGTCATCCGGTAACTTTACTTCATATGCATTTCTTGAATCAAATTTCTTCAAAATATTATAGGGTCCAAAATTCCTCATCTTGAGCTTATTGTATGTTCCAACTAGAAATCTTTCCTTTCTCACATAAACCATCACTTCATCTCCAACTTCAAACTCTTTATGTCTCCCCTTTTTATCTGCTTACTCCTTATATTTCTGGTTCATGTCTTCCAATTGTTGCTTTACTTGGGTATGCACTATCTTCATATGTTCTACAAATTCATCTGCTTCTACACTCCTTTTATCTTCCTTACTAACATCTTCAAATTTTGATATGCCTCTAGGATGAACTCCAGTAACAATCTCAAAAGGTGTTTTCCTGATACTCCTATTCACTGAATTATTGTATGCAAACTCTGCTTGTACAAGGACTAAATCCCAACTTCTGGTCTTCTCTCCAACCAAACATCTTAGCAAATTTCCAAACTCCTATTTACTACCTTTTTCTGTCCATCAGTCTATGGGTGAAAAGTAGAACTGAACTTTAAATTTGTCTTTAACTTCTTCCAAAGTTTCCTCCAAAAGTAACCAACAAACTTTGTATCTCTGTCTGAAACAATACTCCTAGGTAATCCATGCAATCTAACCACTTCCTTGAAAAAAAATTCTGCAACATATACTGCATCTGTTTTCTTCTTACAAGGTATGAAATGTGCCATTTTAGATAATCTATCCACTACCACACATATAGAATCATTACCTCTTTGTGTCTTCAGCAAACCAAGTATGAAATCCATGCTAATATCCTCCCAAGGTCTCTATGGAACTATCAAAGGCTTATAATAAAATCCAACATTTTGACTACTCCCTTTTGCAACTTGACAAACTCTACAACTCTGCACAAATTTCCTAACATCCTTATGAATCTGTGGTCAAAAGTAATTCACTTACCAATGCTACTATCATATCAATTCCAAATTGTCCTAACAATCCTCCACTATGTTTTTCTTTCACCAAGTTATCCCTCATTGAAATCTGGGGTATATACAACCGATTCCCTCTGAACAACATATCCTCTTGAATGAAATAATCCAACCACTGACTCCTATACTCCAAGACTAGTTCTTTACAAGCTCTCCAATGTTTTGCAAAATTTGGGTCTTTCTCATACAAGTTCTTCAATTCATCAAAGCCTAATACCTCCACTCTCATCTTTGTCAGTAAATTCCTTCTCCTACTCAAAGCATCAACAACTCTATTTGACCTTCCACTTCCATGTTTCAAAACAAAAGTATAACTCTGCAAGAATTATACCCATCTCATGTGCCTTTGATTCAACTTACCTTGACTGTTCAAATATTGCAACGCCTGATGATCTATATACAACAAAAACTCCTTAGGCAACAAGTAATGTCTCCACTTCTTCAAGGCTTGAACTATGGCATGGAACTCCTAATCATACACTAAATATATTTTCCTAGCATCATTTAATTTCTCACTGAATTAAGCTACATGTCTTCCCTCTTGACTTAATACTGCTCCAACTGCATTTCCACTTGCATCACAATCTACCTAAAATACCTTACTAAAGTGTGGTAAAGCCAACATAGGATGCTCAATCACCTTTTGTTTCAACAACACAAAAATCTGGTTTGCTCTGGGTGTCCACCTAAAATCTTTCTTATCCCCTCTCATTGCTTTTGTCATAGGATTGCAAATAGAACTGAAATTCCTAATGAAATTTCGTTAGAAACTGGCCAATCCATGAAATCATCTTACCTCTCCAATGCTTTCCGGTGTAGGCCATTCAACAATTGCTCTTACATTCTCAGGATCCATCTTCAATCCATCCACAGATATTAAAAATCCCAGATATACCAATTCTTCCTTCATGAAACTACACTTCTTAATGTTTATCAGCAACTTCTCTTCTCTCAACCTCTGCAAAATTTGTCTTATGTGCAACAAATTTTCTTCTCTAGTTTTAGGGTATGTGCAAGATCATGATGGGCCAAAAAGTGGTGATATGATGGGTATGTGTAGGGTATGTGGCTGATGACTTTTTTTTACCCAAAATTAATGAAATAGAAAAGGGTTTTTAAAGGAGATTATCAGCTTTCCACCAATACAAATTGTGCTTTACTTTGAATTTAATAAATAATTATTATTCATTTTCTATTTGAATTACAACTAAAGTCCTGATTGATAGGTTGATTGAAAAATATCTATAGCTTTCAAATGGTATCATATTTTTTGAATCTGAAACATGCATCACATTCCATGCTTTGCATACTATAGGATTAAAAAAAAAGACTTGAATCTCGTGAAGTTTTGACCAAGGTAAGGTGGTCAAACATACAAGTTTTTATATTTTTTAAAAGTTGTAATAAAAAATTCATAATTAATTATTTACTTGTAAAAAAATTACAAAAAAATATGCATCTCATCCAAACATGAGTCCTTTACTTATATCTAAAATCTTATAAAAAAATATTATCATATTATTGTGGTTAGGGTGGTTAGACAGACACCTACTTCTTATTTTTTCCCTGAAATTTAAGTACTGCATTGAAATTTTAAATTTTCACCAAATAGATTTTTTTCTTTTTAAAATAAACCTAGTAGTTTAGAAACTACATTCAATTTGCTACAGATTCTATTCTTACATATTTTTGAAATAATATAGATAACTTATTCAAATTTTTACGTCAAGTTGCCTAACTTTGATTTTTCTAAATTTTTTGCCACTTAAGGGCCTTTTTTTTCCATGATGATCTTGCACATATCCTTTATTGAAAATCAAGATGCCATCCGAATAGACAATCACAAACTTACCCAAGAATTTCTTCAATACCTCATTCATCAGCCTCATGAAAGTACTCACTGCATTTTTTAGTCCAAAAGGCATCACCAACCACTCATACAATCTTTATTTGTCTTGAATGTTGTCTTCCATTCATCCACTTCTTTGATTATGATCTAATGATATCCACTCTTGAAATCTATCTTTGTAAAGTATTTAGCTCCACTCAAAAAATCCATAATGTCATCCATCTGGGGTAAAGGAAATCTATACTTCACCATGATTTTGTTTATGGCTCTAGAGTCTGCACACATCCTTCATTCTCCATCTTTCTTAGGTGCTAACACAACAAGTATTGCACATGGAATTAAGCTTTCTCTGATCAAACCCTTCCTCAACAATTCTTGCACTTGCCTATTCAATTCCTCATTCTCTACAGGTTTCATCCAATGTGCTACTTTATTAGGAAAATTAGCTCTAGGAATCATATCCATGCAATGACTAATACTCCTCATAGGTGGCAATCCATCAGGTACATTATCTGAAATGATCTCTTCATATTCTGTCAGCATCTCCTTTATCACTTTCAGTTGTTCTTCTACATGCTTCAAGTCTTCAGCCTTCTTAGGAAACAAGGAATAGCACATGTTCTCATGTCTCAATCCTTCCATCAACCAAAAAAACTCTAGCATTCGTACAAATCTCAACTCTAGGAACATCCTCCAATGGCAACAAAGTCTGCATCATCCCATTAGCAACAATGGTATATGTATTCTTCTTTCCATCATGAATAGCCTGTTTATCATACTACCAAGGCCTTCCCAAAAAAACATGGCATACATCCATAGGCATGATATCACACAAAACTTCATCATGATAATTTCCTATCTTCAATTTCACCAAACATTGTTCACTTACCAGTATCTTATGCTCATCTTGAATCCATGCTATCTGATAGGGCTTCGAGTGTTTCAATCTTTCCAGCTTCAATTTGGTCACCATTTCTTCAAAAAGAAAGTTCTTTAAGCTTCCACTGTCAACAATCACTTTGTAACATTTACCAACTACCTTGAATCTGGTCTGAAACAGATTCTTTCTCTACAACGGTTCCTGCTCCATCTCAATTTGACATAATACTCTTTTGTTCACCAACAATTCTCCAACTTCTGGTTTATTAGATGATCTAGCAGGATCTTCCTCAACAAAGGTTGTTCTTCTACTGCTCTTTGTCTTTCTACTTGTCTCTCCTTGATTATATGCAAATGCTCTATGTCCTTCTCCACCACATTTAAAACAAGTTCCCTTGAATACTCTTTTCTCCTGTCCCCTATCATCTTTTCTATAACCCTCATTCTGGTAACCACCACATCCTCCTCTTTGGTAAGAGTTTCCATTATCTCTACAGTATGAATTATCATTCTTACTAACTTCCTTATCTTTATTATGATCTACAAAAGTCCTCTTCCACCTTTTCCTCTCTGTATCTATTCATGTCTTTTATTCAGCTTCGCTTATGCCTTTAAGGCACATTGGTATGCCTCTTCCACACTCTTCAACTTGATCAAACTAATTTCATCCTATATAGATGACCTCAATCCATTCACATATTTGACTACTTACTCGATCTCATCCTCTGAATGTCAAGATTTGATATTCAACTTGTAGAAATTCTTAGTATACTTTTTCATACTTAACTCCTTCTGCTTCAAATTCTACAACTTCCTAAACAAACTGATCTGATAATCTACAACCATAAACTTTGTCTTTAACTTATTCACCATCTGATCCCATGATTTTATCTTCTCCTTTCCTCTTCTTTTCCTATCTGTCTGTAAATGTTCCCACCAAAGGGATGCATGTCCTTTCAACTTTGTACAAGAAAATTTCACTTTCTTATCTTCAGTGGTGCCTTCAAAATCAAAATACTTCTCCATCTCTATTATCCAATCAAGCAATTCATTGAAATCCAACTTACCTCTATAATCTGGTTGATTGAAATGTGGCTTAGTATTTTCTCTAGTTAGGGCTCTTATGAACCTCTCTTCTCCCTGATCTAGGCCAGGTTTATCTTCTCTTTCCCTTTCTTCCTATACTTCTACCTCTTCATCACTCACATCATCAACTGGTCGACCTCTCCTCTGGGTCATTTTGACTTTATCTAATCTAGCAGCAATTCCTCTCAACATCTCCATTATAGTTAGGTTTTCATTTCCACGTGCTCCATTTCCTCTAAAATTTCTTCTTCCTTCCATCTTTACGCAAGTCCTCTATAGCTACAGGTCTGATCCACAGTCTACCACCCCACAACAAATCTTCAACAGGACTAAGCAAACTCTGATGATCTCTCATGAAATGAACCTCGCTTTGATACCAGTCTAGTGCATCCATGGTAGGAGGGTCCTCAAGGAGAAAAATACAGACCATGCAGCAAGAGTCACACAACAGAAGCAACATAGAATATGGAGGAAAATGTAGATTCAAAATTTCTTATTATCAAAGATTTCAATTACAATCGGCTGACAACATCCGGGCTTACAAATTCAGCTCACAGGCCTATTACAACATGCTCAATATGCTCCTCAATGCGAGTGAAAATATTACATATCAAGTCTACATTATTCTACTTAATCAACTTCTTCCATCCTAATGATCTATTACAAGCTTTATATCATATCCGCATATCTAGAATCTTCCACGTCGGCCAAAGATCATTACATTCTCAAATAAAAGAAAATGTAATGTGTGCATGAATAGGTCAGCCTCAAATTTGAGTTACTCTTCGGTGGATGCATGGGATGAAGTGTGGACCTATGATTAAGGTCAAGAACACTCCATAGAACAATTTGAATCACAACATCAAGATCTGTAAGTTACAAGAAAGATCCACAAGCGATCAAACTAGCTGTTAGCTTAGAAAATTATTCTGGTGTTGGTTCAAGAAACTGCCATTAAATCTGGAAGCAATAAATTGTCAGAAAAAATCCAATCATGATCAAATGTTGGAATAAGGAAAATGAAGATGTCCATGATGAAAACATAGATCCACAGGGTTTGGTGAGCAAACATGATGATACACTGAATCTACCAATATGAACTCAACAAGAACTAAAACTGAAATGAAAAATATTTTTGGTTGATGCAAGATTTCCAAGAACCAAGGATGCTCGTGCATCAAAAAAGATGATTATGACATAGAGAATAATGAAGGTACATATAGAATAATACACAAAAGAGAGAAGAACAATGAAAATGAAAAATACTGGTAAGGAATAGGTGAGTCAACCTAAAGCAGTTCATTCGCCTCCCAATCTCAATTGGTATAAATGAAAGGCGAGAAACTAGCCAAAGGGACAACATCAAGTGTTGAACTAGGACATGCACCAAGTCCAACACTCATTTTAGGAGATTTTTCATGTAATCTCATGGAAGAATAAAAAAATGTATTCAACTCTTCATGCACTTGTTCATCAATTTTTTCAATGTCAATGTCATTATCTAAGTTAATCACAGTAGGAAGTCGAATAACAATGTCCATGCAAAGTTCTTGTTTATATTGCGGTGAGGGTTGAGAGTCATCATACATTGGTTCGGGTAGGTTTGGATTTTGATTTTCTATGCCATGGTTGATTTATTGAGTTTTCAATATATGAGTAATAGCACGACGTCTACATCTACGCTCTCTAGCACTCCAATTTCTTTTTAGTTTATTATCAAATTGTTTTGTGTAAGAGTGGGTTTTTTAATCATAGGTCCCTTCTCTTCCTTGGGAGGACTAGAAGAAACAATAGGAGGTTGTTCAAATACTTTCTATTTGACTTTGTAAACTTTTTTGACTCTAGGAGGGACAACAGGATTGTTTGTATTATCTCTTGGTCTCTTGTGGGAAATTGCACAATGTTGTTCTATAGATTGTTCTTGTATAGTCAGAAGTGTTTTTGGTTCAATGATTGTCTCATCAAGGATGGTTGGTTTAGTCATAGGTTGAGGCATGTTTTGAAGGGATAGTTCCGCTATTTTCTTTTCCTTGAATTTTTGATATGATTTGAAAAAGAAATATTCATGAGGCTTGATAGGTTCCATAGGCTCGGGCCAAAAGTAATCTAGTGAAAAAATCCCTTTTTCTAAGGCTGGATGAAATCCGGTATGATGCATAGTGAAGATTTCATTACCAAATGGAAACTTTAGAAACTTGTGCATAATCAAAGGGATGGCATTCATGGAGCAAAGCCATGGATGGCCGAGCTTTACAAAAAATTGGTCTGATTGTGGGATGATGGAGAATGAGACTATTAATGTTTTTGGTCCCACTTTTAAAGGGAGATCTATCGAGCCCATTGTAATGCAAGCAAACCCATTATGTGTCTTGATCCATGCTTTTGAGTTATCATAATTTTCTTGATATAGCTCATGCACATATGAGAATTATTCTATGTTCACATTCTCTCCATAGACGGGATCAATCAATATCCCATTAATGGGCTTATTATTGATTCAACTAGCTATGTAAAGAGGACCATCAACTACACGTTTAGGTATGCAATTTTGTGAGAAATCAATGTCAAGAGGTTGTCTAGTCAATCCCTTATGAGGTGTAGCTTCAATAAATGCTATCATGTTCTCTTTGGGAGGTAATTTCATATGATCATGATCCATGTTAATGTTGTTCTTAGTTTTAGTAGGAGGATTGATTATGGCATGTATGTTGCTATTGTCTTGTTTGTTCAAGTACTCTTGAAGGAAGTAACTAAGGCTATAGATGATTTGTGTTTTGTTTTGAGTTTTAAGCACTTTCCTTAGATTTTTTATGATAGGAACCATGCTAATGTCAATGCATTCACTAAGGATATGGGCTTGTAAGTTTTCTTGTTGTTCATCTAGCTTTTCAATAACATCATGCACATTGATTATAGGAGGTGAAGTCAAGGGTAATGAAGTATGAAAACTATTAGCCATGGAGGGTTGACTCTCAACACTATTATAAAGAGAGTTAGGAAACCTAAGGTCAATAGTGAGTGAGATATCATAGGATGACATGAGCCTCAAACTATGCCTTATAATAGTATTGCGAATAAGACACCAAGTTGTAAAGCTCATGCAAGTTTTACAACCCTAGTGTGCAAACCCTATAATAGCAAAGGGACAATGCACTAAAATGAAATGTAATTTTTAGAGTCTAATAAATGCAATTTACTAATTAAAGAATGCAATAATATGAAAATGAAATGCTTTGATGCAATTTTGAACTTTTAACAATGCACTAAAATGAAGCAATTTAAGCTAAATGCAATCAAATTGATGGAACAAAAAATTAGGAAACTGTAACAACAAGATAATAGCACCAAATAGAAGCTAAAAACTAAGATTTTAATGTACTAAAAATGTATATTTGTAGCTAGTAGGGACTCATTCACCAGTAAGCACGAATGGGTCATATTTAGGTGTTTATGGGATTTTTCTGTGGATGTCAGTCAATTTTAATGCCTTTTTAGATGCCAAAAGGTACAGATCAAACCTAATCAAGGACTTATTTTCCAATAAAGGTGAATGGGTCATAGTTCGGTATTTTTAAACTATTTTTAATGATTTGCAAGTTCTCAGTTGCATCTTTCAATTCCAAGATTGAAACAGTAAAATGTTGCTTCAAATTTTCTAAAAATTCAATGCAGAAATGCAATGAAAATATGAAATTCAAGACCTAATTTGAAATGCAATTTTTTTTTTATTTTCAAATACAATTGAATGCAATCTAAATAAGATGCAAAATGACTGGTTTGTTTTTTTAATTTTTAGATTTAAGAAGTGCAAAAAATTGCAAATCTAAACCCTATATGATATTCAATATTTCAATGCAAAAGAAGTAACCCTAAATGAGATCTTAAATCAATGCAAGATCTAAATGCAATGAATGCAATATTTTAACATAAGATGAAATGAAATACTCTAAGAATAAAAAAATTGCAATGTTGAATATGTCGGGTTTGCCAATAAATGATGAGGGGGAAAATAGGGTCCACCAAATGAATGAACAAAGTGATGGACCACTAATTTTTCTAAGGCCCTCAACACCTAAAATTATGTAAAATAAGATGCAAATAACAATAAGAAATGCTACCCAATTGTTATAGCAACTATGGGGAATGTTTTTAGAGCATAAAAAGTTGTGTACCTCGCTAGAAAGTTGTTTTTGAGCTATGGAGGACTCATTCGCCTTCAATGGCAAACAGGCCCTTTTAGGGTTTCAAAAAATTGATTTTAGGATGTTGTTCCTTGATGTTTGCACTCTTGAAATCGTTGTTATCAAGTTCTGGAAATTTGTGTGCAATTCTATAGATCTCTTTCTGTGATCTTACACTTTGAATGACAACTTTAGCAACTTTGCAACTTTAACAATTTTGCTCCAAATCTTGTTCTTCAACCTGTAAATTTGCAATCACACACTCAAGGGTAGAAAAACTTGTTGATTTGTTAATGAATAGGGGTTTTCCTCAATCAAACCTCTTGTAGGTAATTAAACCAAATGATGAAATGAAGGAAATGAAGAATGAACATGAAATAATGTAAATGATGTCACCTTGGATGTTGTCTTGTGAAACAAATCTGCAAACTATCATGGAGTGGCCACAAATAATGTAGATCTAGGATCCTTGAAAATGATGTGAACAATAGTTGCAAATAGATCTTCAATGCTACATCCACCTCTTAGCTCAACAACATGAATGCATTCATCAAACCCTTGAAATGGTGATATTACTTTGTATTGCTACAATAAGCTCTTGAAATCTGCCTTGAAATTCCTTGAAAATTCTCTTGTAATGCTCCATAATGCTTGATCACTTGAATGCTTGAATGCTTAAAAGTATAGGATAAAACTAGTTGAATTAACCCCTTATTTATACTAAATTAGGAGATCAACCCCGAAATTCAAAGAATTAAGGTCAAAACTAGATTTGGGAAGAAACATAATTAAATTCTCTCTAGAATGAAATTCAAAAAGGGGGGTCTCATTAAGGGAGGACCCATTCACCACCTTGGGTGAATGGGTCCTTGCAATGTTTCTAGGACCAAGCTTCAGGGGACTGAAAGAAGGCTAAGAACCCATTCCATATCAACTGAGAAAGGGGGGTCCTATTAAGAAAGGACCCATTCACCATCAAGGGCAAAGGGGTCCTAGCTCAATTTACCAAGACTAAACTTTTCCCAATGAAATATTTTTCAAATTAAATTATGATTGTCAGGAAAGATCTCTGAGAGCTGTCAAAATTAAGGCCTAATTTTGAATCAAATGGGGGTTAATTACTCCAACTAACCACAATGAATTAAGACCACCTAGATAAGTGTGAAAGTACTTTAAAACACTTTACAACACTTAAACAAGGTACACATTATCTATATTTTTATTGAAAAGGTGCCCATTAGGCTTAATTAAGTAGATATATCCTAGCAAAGTGTGAAAGTGTGTTACAACACTTTACAACATGTTTGCAAAGGATTGATTAAGGCATGTTTTAGTTAAATAAAGGTACTAGAATAGTTTGAATGTGTACAACACATTACAACACTAGTCCAAGACATCATTAGTTTAGCTTTAATGTCAATTATCCAAACAAGCAAGGGAAAAGGCTTACCTTTTTCATTACTATATTTACTTTTGATAAAGTAGTTGTTCATGCTAATGTGCCATAACCATGATTTATCATTTAATAAAAGTACAATACTTGAGTTTCTCCATATACAAGTCTGGAAGGAAAATTGTTCCTTGTATCTTTTCCACAGTCTGTTTGCTACCATTTTTATCTTTAATACATTCATTATTTTGGAAAATTGAAAAATATCCTCTTTTAATAGGGTTTCTTGCACTCAATATATTATGATCTAATCTTGGTACATATAAAATGTCATGAATATATTTTATCACACCTTGTTTTGTCTTGACTACAATAGTTTTTTGTCTATAATTATTGGAATATGGCTCTAAGAAATCATTTTTGGCTACTTGTGTTGTCATTGATGGCAACTAGAGTCATCAGTATAATCTGCAGTATTATCATTATTCATATCGGAAAAGAACTTGAGTTTTTGTACTCTTCCGGCAGTAAGTATGAAGAATAGGACATCTAGTTGTGCATGTGAAACTGCACATGTTATTTCTCTCTATACCGAATCATTATTTCGTGGTGTGGAGCTCCAAGGAATATTTCTTGGAAATTACACTATCCTCTGATAAGTCTTGTGGTACTGTATTAAGTCAGAGTTGGAGTTAAGAGATTTGGTAACATGATTCATGGTTTATTTTCCATTATGGCCAACATGTTTCGTATGGTGTATCGTGAATCTATGTGGAATACGTATTTCATCATCTCTTATGTTTTTAATCCTTTTTTGGTCCAAACTAAAGTCTAGCCGACTTGTGTGGATTTGCTTAACTTCTAAATTAGAGATGTGAGTCGGCATAAAGAAAAATATTGTATTCCATTATGTGGCCGACATACTTTAAATTTTTGGTTAGCAGGTATATAAAGGAGATCGATAATTCATTTTAAGAGATATGAAGGTAGATGTGCGAGTGTGAAAAAGAGAGTATGTAAGCATCAGGGAAGGAGTGAAAAAGAGCATATCAGTTTTGTATGTTAAGCAGTGCAGTGCAGAGCATAACAGAGCAGAAGTGTGGTTCGGTCAAGTGATCCAGAATTTGATATTTGGGCTTCATTGGAATTGAATTCAAGCATTTGTTGATTTTATATTCTCAGTTCAAGTTTTTCTATAAAATTTATTTTATCTATAGGCAGTGAGCCTCTTTCTTTTGAGCAGTAAGCTCTAGGCAATGTGCCTAAATGCAAGTGTATTCCCTCTTTTATTTACTTTTAATAGAGTAAACATTGTGGATTAATCTCCACCATGGTTTTTCCCCCAACAGGGTTTCCACATAAAAATATTTGGTGTTATGGTGTTCATTAATGTGCCTGAATGCTAAATGAAGTCATATTATAACTGTTAATGGTTTTTAGATCTATTTTGATTATTGAAATTATTGAACTGAAAGCAAATCTTGTAGATGCCAAAAAATTAATCCAATCTCTAAAGGATAAGATAAATGGGTTAAGGGAAAAGAGGAAAGAGTTGTGTGATCAATTGAAGCAAAAAGAAAGCAAAGGTCCGGATGATATCCATCTGAATCAAACCCTAAAAGAAATAATAGAAGAATGTGAAAAGCTAGCCAAAGACAATGCAACTCTAAAAATTGAGATAGAATATGTGACAATGAAGTTTATCAAAGAAATTGAACAAAGAAAGAAGAATGAGGAGAATCTTTCCCAGTCTCTAAAATAAAAATATGAAGAATGCAATAGAATTAATAGTAGAACCATTCAGTTGGAGGTAGAACTGCAATAGGACAGAAACTATGAACATGAGATTGAAAGATAGGTAGTTACTCTTGGAAATGAGCTTGCCACCACAAATGAATTCAAGGAGAAATTCAGGATAAGTTCTGCTAAGCTTGATGAGATAACCAAAAGTCAGAAGAATACGAATGACAAGTGAGGCCTTATCTATGAGAAGGGTGAAAGCTTTGGATCTTAACAGAAGAACTCTGAAAAGAAGAACAAAGGAAAAAGACATCTGGTAAGGCAACCCAATGCTCAAATATTTAATGGATATTTATTTACTTTTAATAAATTTGGCCATATAGCTTCTCAATGCAAAAGTGGGATAAATCCTAGTACTCCATCATTCTCTGGTCAATGCTTTAAATGCAAGAATTTTGGGCATAAGGCATTAAAATGTAGAAGCATGCTTGTCAATACAAGTAACATTAAATGCTACACCTGTGGAAGATTTGGACATGTTTCTAATCAATGCAAGTCAGGAGGAAATAAGTGGAATGGCTGGTGTAGGAAAAATGGTCTAGTAGGTTTCAATTGTAACAATCTTGGACACCTTGTAAAATTCTGTAGGAATAGAAATATGAATAAAAGAGGTCTGGATTATCAAGGAAGAAATTCACAGAAAGACAAAGGAAAAGAAAAGGCTTATGTGGAAGAGATAAGAGATCAGATGAAGAAAACATGGGTGAAGAAAAGTGAATCTGATGAAGGAAACAAGGCTATACCAAAAGTTCCCTTTGGTAGCTCTTCTAGAAATTAATATCAAGCTAGTGGTCTAGGGGGAGTTTTTCATGAAGATCTCCTATCCTCTGGTATATAATCAGCTCTGAATTGTTGGATACCATCATTCATCATGTTATTCATTAATGTATTTTTTAGCAATCGCTTATGGAATTGAATGAAATATTAAAGGTCTGAAGTGGAATTCTTGGCTCGCTATCTAAGTACTCAGAGTGACTGAAACTTCTAGGGAAATTCATTTAATGCGGCAGAAAGTAAAGCAAGTGAAGTTAGAAAAGGGACATTTTGGAACCCTAATTCATCACTATGCATTAAAGGAAAATAGTTTGAGAGCTTTTCTACAAAATTTCAAAGGTGCAAAAGGTGATCCTTTCAACAAATTTATAGGTATTTTATGTTGATCATTAATTTCATATCTATTTTTGCTATCGGTAGAACTCTATTTGGGGTGAATCATGAAGAAAATCAGAGGAACCTTAACCCTAGATGAGTATAGTAGTCAAAATATTAGGGATGAAAGGAATTTGTTGTCACTCACCGATCTCAAGAGGCTTGAAGGATCTAAGCATAAAAGTTTGGATATATGGAACAAATACCCTCATCTCGTCAATCCTGAAGTAATTCGGTTTTTTATGAACAAATTGGATGATGATATCCTCACTCTTGACAAGCCTTATCAAATTACTAAGGATGTGATTAGAAATCTAATAGGCTTATGCAATGTTGGTGATTTACCGAAGAATTTGATTCACAATGTTGAGGTTGAATCCCTAACTAGAATTAGGGGAGATTAAAGGGCTCTGATAATTGAATTGATTAAATATCCTTTGAAAAGGTATGTGGCACATGGAATCTCATATAAAATCTTCTTCAGAAACTGAGAAGGATCAACCTCACCAGGTGCTACATATATCGCTCATAAGATGATAATTGAAAATGAAGATTTTGACCTATGTAGTCTGGTAAAGGATCAACTAATGGAAAATGTTCAACTAACGAAGGATATTGACTACCCTTTTAGGTTTGGCACTTTGGTAATATGCATTATGATGTATTTTCTAAACTATTTTCTTGTGAAAGGAAATGCAGTATGGAGAGAAAATGTGTCAGTTTGTAAGAAAATTTTCAATCACTATAATTCTTTTGAGGATTGTGAACAAGTGTATGAAGGCTTCTTTAGAAAGGTGTTTGAAAGGTTTGGGAAAGGTTTTTTCCATGTCCCAATAAAGATAACAAAAGGAGGGTCATTCTCCAGAAAGGCTAAGAAAAAGTAGAAGAGAGGAAGTGATATGGGTGATGTCACTCCATCGGTACTCGATTCAACAAAGATTGAAGAAAAAGGGAAAGGTCAGTTAGTTGTGGATGTAGAAGATGAAGTTTCTAAAGAATATACTGCACAAGACCAACCAAAACGAGTTAAGGAAATTGCAGAAGAAAGTGATGATGAAGGTGCTTTGTTTATAGTAAAGATATTGCAAATTATTCAGGATGAAGGTGGTATGCAAAAGATATTTGATATATGGTTAAATGGACCATCTTATGAACAGGATATCGTTGAAAATACTCTGGAAAGGTACTTTGTTGATAATAGTATTGAATTGGATAGTCTACAGAATGAACTTCCAGATGAGTTGATCCAATGTATCTAGGAGGATATGGCTTATGTGCCTCTGGACAAAAAAGAGGAGATAATTTCTCATTTAAAGATGCAGTTTAGGCTATGTCTCTCCAAGTTGAAGAAGAAAATGAATGAGTTGAAACAATGTATTGATTTGGGCAATAAGGTACTCAATTACTGTCTAAGTTGGCCTCATGTGGTAAGAAAGTACAAGGACAAGTTGTAGGAAATTGAGGATGAGCTTGTCAAAATCAGTCAGGATTATAGTATGTTTTTGGATATGGATGGAGATGTCAAGAAGAAGGTTCCTGCTCTATAGGATGAGCATACAAAGGTCCATTGTGCTAGGAATACACTTATTGACACCTTTTAGAAAGTAAAATACCTAATGGAAGGGAGATTAGATAAATTGATTGAAGTACTCAAGTCAAGAGAAAAGTTGGAAGATGCAATCACCATTCCCGACACGCTTATCCAGATCATCAAAAGAACCTTAGAAAATAATAGCCTAATCATTACCATTGGAATTGTAGTGGATTCCTGGAAGAAATTCCTTCCAAAAACTAAAGCTAGGTATAATATAATCTTCTGAACTCTTGCTGCAGTTGTCAAATTTTGTTTAAACTTTTGGGGAGAGAATTTAAAGCAAGTGCAAAGTAGAACGGACATAAATAGAGCTTTGTCATTGATTTCAAAGGGGAAGAGAATGAGTGAAAAATTTCCCAGATATCCATAGGGGGAACAATAATCTTTTTTTTGGTTTTGACACTTAGTCAATTTTTCAGTAAGTGTTGACATCAATACCAAAGGGGGAGATTGTTGGCATATGACTCTAAGATATCATTTTTGGCTACTTTTGTTGTCACTGATGGAAAATAGAGTCATTAGTATGATCCTTAGTATTATCATTATTCATACCGGAAAAGAACTTGATTTTATGTACTTTTCGCAATAAGTATGAAGAATAGGACATTCAGTTGTGCAAGTGAAACTGTGTATGATATTGCTCTTTGTACCAGATCGTTATTTCATGGTGTGGACCTCTAGGGAATATTTCTTGGAAATTACACTATCCTCTGATAAGTCTTGTGGTACTGTATTAATCAGAGTTGGAGTTAAGAGATTTAGTAACATGATTCATGGTTTATTTTCCATTGTGGCTGACATGTTTCGTATGGTGTATTGTGGATCTATGTGGAATATTTATTTCATCATCTCTTATGTTTTTAATCCTTTCTTGGTCCCCACTAAAGTCTAGCCAACTTGTGTGGATTCACTTAAATTCTAAATTAGAGATGTGAGTCGACATAAAGAAAAATATTATATTCCATTGTGTGGCTGACATACTTTAAATTTTTGGTTAGTGGGTATATAAAGGAGGTCAGTAATTAATTTTAAGAGATATGAAGGTAGATGTGCGAATGTGTGAAAGATAGTATGTCAGTTTTGTATGTTAAGTAGTGCAGTGCAGAGCAAAATGGAGCAGAAGTGCGGTCCGGTCAAGTGATCTGGAATCTGATATTTGGGCTTCATTGGAACTGAATTCAAGCATTTGTTGATGCTATATTCTCAATTCAAGTTTTGTTGTAAACTTATTTTATTTGTAGGCAGTGAGCCTCTTTCTTTTAAGTGGTGAGCTCTAGGTAGTGTGCCTGAATGCAAGTACATTCCCTCTTTTATTTACTTTTAATAGAGTAAACATTGTGGATTAATCTCCACCGTGGTTTTTCCTCCAATAGGGTTTCCACATAAAAATATCTTGTGTTATGGTGTTCATTAATGTACTTGAATGCTTTAATTTGTTATATGATAATTGAAACCATATTATTACTATTAATGGTTTCTAGATCTATTTTGATTATTGAAATTATTGAACACTAATTCACCCCCCCTCTCAGTGTTCCCAATGTCCAACAATAATGCCAATTTTGTTATCATCTCTAGTTGTGCTAGTGTTTTGATAGATTCATCCATTTTTATAAAGAATTTTTTATTGCTTGTCATATAACTACTCCAACTACTATCCAAAATCCACATATTTTTAAAGATTTCTTTTGTAATGCCACATGCAAAAATATTTTATTTGTTTTTTTTCTTGAGAAAAAATAGTACATCAAGCTTATGATTTTATATCAATCATTTTCATAACAACTAGTTTTTTGCAATAATAACTCTATTAAACCCTTTTCCATATTTCTTTGAAATATTAATCTTTGGTTGAAAAGCTTGATCAATAGAATTTATAGTGGATCAATTTTCCTTTGATTATGAATTTGAAGAGATCCCATAAACTCATTTGTTTTGATTATGTTAAGACTGGAAGGGCCAATACCCATTACAAAGTAGCCATAGTGGTAGAGGATAGGTGGTTCATAAAAAATCAGACCACTAAAAAGAAAGACTCACTAGAAGTAAGCCTAGAAGACCAACCAAGAAGCCATCCTTTTGACCAAAGTATGAAAGCAGGAAACAGAAACCAACTGCAAGAAACAAGGCAGCTGAAAGGAAACCAAATAGAAGACACCTCTGTACAGAAACAGGGGAAACCCAATGCAACCATACAACTAAAAAACTGACCATAGGGAAGAAATCTCTGAAGAAACTTGAGGACTTACACTAAAAAACCAAACCTTTTAAGATAGGAAAGAACCAATAGAAGCCAAAAACTTCCAAAAAAAAGCAGAAGCCAAAGCCTTGAAACAACCAACAGACCCAAAAAAGTCTGCAAACTCCAAACAACAATTTGAGGAATTCTGGTTATGAGCATAGCATAAACCAAGGGGAAAGAAAGGAGTCCCTTTCCACCAAAGTCCCACCTTACCAACAAACCCATGTATCAAAAATAAGAGTTGGTAATAGAAAATTGTTGCAGTAGAGAGATAACATCAACAAAGAACCCATAAGAAAACATAACAATTTTGTGACCAAAACCCATTAGACCCAAACCAAAGGGAGAAAACCAGGGGCACTCCACCAATAGCTCTCCACCTGAATAGGAGAAAAAGGAGGCTCAAAGCCAAGGGTAGTAAAATAGGAACAACACCATTCATATCAACCACTCTAAACAAGGCCAACACCTAACCAACACCAACCCAACAATTGGTAAAATAGGGGTACCTAAGGAGGCATCAAGAAATCCAACATAGAATGAATTTAGAAGCCCCATAGTAGCAACTCCCTCAACCAACAATACAAACCCTCTCCACCTTAATAGGAGAGTACCCCATGTCAAATGGGGAAGCTGAAGGGAGAGATGAAGAGAGGAAGCACAACCCAAATAGGAACATCAAAATATCATGAAGTTGAACTGAGATCCCAACACCAACCAATTTTTCCACCTACAAGCAAGGGCCATGAAGTCACCAATGTCGCAGACACTCTTCTTATGCAGGCCTAGTAACATTGCAGCCACCGAAACAAAGTCCAACTTTGCAAACCTAGAGAACAACAAGCAACAAGGAAGGCACCACCACATTGACAGAGCCCAACCAAACCACCCACCAAAACCCTCATAAGAACCTCCAACCAATCAAAAGAGACAACCAGAAAAGGAAGAGGGCAAAGCCCCAACTAGCTAAATCTCTAGGAAAGCAAGAACACCCACCATCAAAAGCTAGAAACGATATCAAGAAGGGGAAGATAAGGCCATCACTACAACACTAAGCTCAATAGCAATAAACCCAACAAGCTAAAAAGTGTTGAACAAGACAATTGAGAGGGGGGTGAGTCAATTGTAGCCAATTTTTCTTTTACAACATTCACCAGAGATTAATTCAATTACCATTCATAGATCCTTTACTTTGCTAATATGATTAATCATTAAGTGCAAATGTAGAAACAAAAAGAAGCAAAAACCATACACACAACAACACCATATTTATGTGGAAAAACCAATAATGGAAAAAACATGGTGAGGATTAGCACACAATATAGAGAATATCAAAACCAAATACAAAGGGTCACTACTAGAGAGGCTCACTGCCAAAACATGACTTGCTATTTGGATCAGGACTCATTGTCCAAAAAGGGTTAACCATCTGGAGAGCTCACTGCCACATAGATACAAAGAAGATAGAAGAGATTCATTACAAAGAGAAGACAATCTCAATGCAATAGATATTTCCACCAAAATTCGCTCACACACTTGCAGATATGCTTGAATGACAAAGAACACCTTCAGATCACTACATCCAAAAACTCACAATTATATTTTGCACTAATCTTCTCAACCACACACTTTATTTTTCATCTATCTTGTATCAATCTTGCTCTATTTCTTTGCAAACCTTTCACCAATATCTCATCTTGTATTTATACCATCTTCAAATTTGAAACATATCCAAAGTCATCCATACACACCATTTTTAATTATAAATTAAAATTGGGTTAGTGCCAAAACATTCTAGGGTGGAATTAGAATGAGGGTGACTCAAACACATGCTTAATAACCCCCAACATGCTTCATGAACTTTGCAAGTAGTGTTTGACACTTGAGGTCATCCAAACCAGTGTAAAACACATAGAACAATTGAGAAAATGCAACCTTAGCATGATCCAATCCTCCCAAACAACTAAATTATCTTCAACACAATCATATTAATTTATCTTCAGAACTACAAGTCATAAAACTCGAACAAGAAGAAATCTAGAGCAAAAAAAGTTCTCCTGGACCTCAACCAAAGATGTTGAAAACATAGTTCACAACTAGTGAGCATGACTCGCACTGTACAATGATCTAGAACCCAAAAATATGGATGTAGACACGTAAAATGTATTGATTGACATTGTGCATCTGATCCTATACACTAACGTTGTTTCATCCTGAATCATCCTTCGGTCTAACCATTTAATCAAATTTCCTTATCTGACTAAATTCATCAATATTCCTCTCTCAATTAAATAAATCAGTTATCTAACTAAGTCACCTCTTCTCGGTAATTAAATTAATCATTTTGATCTAATTATCCTATTTAATTAAATAATTAATTTTATTTGATTAAATCTCTTAAGTCTATCTATTAAATTAAATAAATTAAAACCTTATTTAGTTTAATCTAACGTCATCTCTGTTAATTAAATAAATCATGAATCTTTATTTAATTAATCTCTTAATCACATTCCTTTGATATTTGATTTAAATAAATCCACAAATTTAAGCCAAATAGTTCACATCACTTAATCCCTTCATTAAATTAATTAACCTAGATTAATTTAATCTCATATCATGTCCCGTCCTCTAGCTTTTTGCACTTGCACATGAAAATAGATTTAATTGATTTATAAAATCTCTATTTTCCTCAACAAGGCATCTTTTAAGGAATATTCTTCAAGTTTGAATTCAAAAGCTAAGTTGACATGTACATCCAACAAGGAATTAACTCCATCTTACATGTCCTTTGCCTTGAGCCAAGTGGTATTCAATGCATTCTTTCTTCCCTCTTGCATGTCATTTCAACAAATTCAAAATTCAAAAATATGCATTTATTGGCACAATCATCAAAACTTGCACATCCTCCATCCACTCACAAGTTGACAAGTGGCACTTTTCTATTGGCTAATTGCTAGTCCCACATTGCTCTATTTTGGGCATGCTTTCAACTTGTCAATCTATAAATAAGAGGCTAATCTCCTCATTTGATCTATCCACAATTTGAGTAAACTTACTATGCTCAAATCATTAGCAAATTTCATCCATCTCATTGAGTTCTATAGCTAGATTATGCAGATTTTATCTTGGAAGAATTCATCAATCTTCATCAAAGTGGATCACTCTTCATCAACACATCAATCTTGCATCATTTGGAGTTGGGAAAGGGCCAATTTTCACATCAAATTGGCACCAATTCCCTCAAGAGATTAGGAGTTTACATTGCATTAGAATAGGATTTAATATGCTTTAAGTTTATTATGTTCTTCATCTCATTTCTTTTCCTCTTTTGCAATCTAAATGAATTTCTTGAGGAATCTACATTCTAACCTTTTATTTGATCTAATTTGTTGATTGTTTTCTTGTGTTATTGTGGGTTTTGGATCTAGGTTCACAATGGATATAGCAACTTCCAACAACCATGATCAACATGTCTAAACCACATGAACATAGGAGCAACCACTGAATACCTATAACCTTTCTTCATTATAATTTTCTTAATATCCATGACATATATAGCCAATAACCTGCATCCATGACATCAATGACAACAACAACCAATTGATAACCAGTTAACCAGTTGACATCAATGACAACATCTTCATTCTTGCAACAAAAAGGATGATAATCCACAACCCACCACAACAAGAAAACGCCCAAGTAGTGTTATAAAATACCCACCACCCACAACTAGGTCCCATTAACCCTACAAAGGGAGGGATTGAAAAAAAGGTTGTAGGAAGCATAGTATCTATGACCCATTAGAAAACCCTACATACTCAACAAAGCAGTGCCATTCATAAGACACCTAGCCTGACCAAAACTCCCATTGAAGCTTTTTTGAAAAGGACAACTAAGAGGGGGGGTGAATCAGTTGTCACAAAATTAAACCTTTAATTCAATCACCAGAACTAATACTTAATACTACTTAAATTATTAATCATCAAATGCCAATGTAGAAACTCAAATCCAACACATAAACACAATAACACCAGATTTACGTGGAAAGCCCAATGAGGAAAAGCCACAGTGAGGATTAACTCACACTATAGAGAATATCAAAACCAATTACAAAAAGGCCCACTACCTGAAATAAGGACTCACTGTCCAACAAGGCTACAACTTGAAGGGCTCACTACCACAAAGATACAAAGAAGACAAAGAAGAAATGTTATAGAGAGATTACAATCCCAATGCAATAAAGGATTCCACCACAATTACTCAATCAACTTGCATGAATGATAGAGTTCACCTTTTACTCACTACATCTAGAAACTCAGCATTAAGCTTCACACTAATCTCCCACACTCTCAACACACACTCTTACTAAATAGAATCAATGTTGTACAAAATTGCACTCTCTTTTCTCTTATTGTGCTTTTTCTTCACTCTTGTATATTTTTCATTACTAACTCATCTTGTATTTATACCATCTTCAACTTTGAAATATATCCAAATTCATCTATCCAAATCCAAATTCAACTTAGGTCAGTGCCAAACATATTAGGGTGGAATTAGAATGAGGGTGACCCAAACATATTCTTCATAGGGACCCAAAAATATCCAACATGCTTCATCATTCTTTAAATTAGTATTTCACACAAGGTCAGCCACACCAGTGTAAAACACATAGAACCATTAAGCATAAACTTTCCAAATGTCAAAGCTAACTACAATACAATCAAGGAAAATCAACTTTAGAACCATACATCATAAGATCTCATCAAAGAGAATCCAGACCAACACCATTTCTCCCAGACCTCAATCAGAATCAAAGAGAACCATATTTCACAATTGGTTAACACAACTTGCATTGTACCATGAACCAACAACCAAGAATCTGAATGTAGCACCTTCTCACAACCATGAACAACATATCTAAACCACACAACCACATGAGAAAATTTAGACCAAAAATAAAAGCAACCACAAAACACTTACAACATATCTTTATTACAATTTTCTTAATATCCTCGACATATATAGCCAACAACAACTAGCAGATAATTAGCTGATTGGTTGACATCAATGACAACACCTTCAATCTTTTCCATTCTTGCACTAATCTCCCCCTTTTTTATTGATGGAGACACATGAATTGAAACACCATCAAAGACAACATACAAGCTCTGAATACACATTTATTTCCTTTTTCGCATGCTTCTTCTCCCAAATTTTATTTCCTTTTTCACATGCTTCTTCTCCCAAACTTTCTTTCCTTTTTCACATGCTTCTTCTCCCAAACTTTCTTTCCCTTTTCACATGCTTCTTCTCCCACTTTGACATCAATGGAAAAGGAAAAATAATACTTTACAATGATTTATCCTTTGACATGAAACATAATACTCATAATGACAACACTTGATACTACCTACTCCCCCTGAGGTAGCCACCAAAACATCAACCCAAAACAAAGATAGATCCATAGGATCGATGCATCTCCATATGCATCTAGTTTAAGAGAGGAGGGGAAATAACCCCCATATTCACTTGGAGATACTCAAAAGTATCTTTAGGAAGAGCCCTTGTGAAAATATCAGCAACCCAATCCTTCGTCAGAACATACTCAAGCTTTACTTCATTCTCCATGACCTTCTCTCTCAAGAAATGATATTTGATAGATATATGCTTTATCGTCGAGTACATCACAATAATCTTTGAAATGTTAATTGCACTTGTATTATCACGTAAAATAGAAATGGAATCATCATATACTACTATGATATCTTTCAATTTCTATTTCATCCATAGAACTTGTGTACAACAAGATGCAATATTAATATACTCAACTTCAGCAGTAGACAAGGAGACTAAATCTTGCTTCTTACTTGATCATGCCACCAATCTACATCCAAGAAAGAATGCACCACCACTTGTACTTTTCTTGCCATCTATACATCCATCCCAATCTGCATCTGTATAGGCACTAAGTGTAAAATCAATATTATTAAGATACCATAATCCATAATCCAGAGTGTCATTCAAATATCTAAAAATTCTTTTAACAACAGTAACATGTGTTTCCTTAGGGTCTTCTTGAAATCTAGACACAAGACAAACAACATGCATTATACTTGGTCTAGTAGCAATCAAATACAATAGTCTACCAATCATAGATCTATACTTGCTCTGATCAGTATTAGGTGAATCATTACCTTTTCCCAATTTTCATCCAATCATCATAGGAGTACTTACTGGTTTGGAACCATCCATCCCAAACTTCTTCAACATTTCTCTCACATACTTAGACTGTGAAATAAAAATTCCCTTCTTTGTTTGATTAATATGTAGCCCAAGAAAGAAATTCATCTTTCCAAACATAGATATTTCAAATTCCTATTGCATTTCTTTTGAAATCCTTTCACACATAGTTTCATTTCCTCCAAAGATAATGTCATCAACATACACTACTACAATCAATATTTTGTCATTTTCAATCTTAAAGTACAAATGACTATCCATCATACCTTTATTAAAGCCTTGCTGAATCAGATAATTATCTAACCTCGCATACCATGCTCTAGGAGCTTGCTTCAACCCATATTCAATTGATCTATTAACCAAAATCCTTCTAATTGTTCCATATAAACTTCCTCTTCTACTTCACCACTCAAAAATGTTGACTTGACTTCCATTTGATAGACCTTAAAGTATTTATGAGCAAAAAATGTCAAGAACATCCTTATAGCTTCCATTCTTTCTATTGGAGCAAATGTTTCTTAAAAATATATACCTTACACCTGTGAGTAGCCTTTACACATAAGCCTCACTTTGTTTCTGGCAACTTCTCCATTCTCATTCAACTTTTTTCTGAATACACATTTTGATCCAATGATGTTTATTTCTTTTGGTCTTGGGACCAATTCCCAAGTTTGATTCTTCTCAATCTACATAAGTTCTTTCATAGCTTCCTTCCAATGTTCATCTTTACAAGCTTCACCTATAGTCTTTGGTTCAAACTTAGAAAATAGACATAGATTTACTTCAGTAGTAGCTTTTCTTCTCATTAACACACCTTTTGTGTTGTCTCCAATAATATCTCTTTTTGAATGGTTCTTTTGTACATATTTCAGTGTCTTAGGGGACATCACCAGAGCATCTTCTTTTGTTTCATTTTGTTCATCCAACTTCCCTTTTCTCATCTTTTTCTTGTTCTTCCACAAACTCTTCCATTCTTACACAATCATGCTCATCAGATACATATCCATCAATGTCAATAGGATTCTTTATTATCTCATCAACCTTCACATTTGAGCTTTCTATGATCATTCTCAATATTTTATTGAAACATCTGTATACCTTGCTATTAGTAGAATATCCAAGAAAAATGTCTTCATCACTTCTTGCATCAAACTTACCAAAATTTTCCTCATCTCTTCTAATATAGCATTTGTTTCCAAATAATTTAAAATATTTAATAGCAGGAATTATTCCATGCCATAGCTCGTAGGGAGTCTTTGCATTATTTTCTCTTGCTTTAACTCGATTTAATACATAAAAAGAAGTATGAATAGCTTCTTTCCAGTAAACTTCTAGTAAACTAGCTTCAGTAATCATTGATCTAGCAACCTCTTGAACTATTTTGTTTTTCCTTTCAACAACTCCATTCACTGAGGAGTTCTCGTACCAGATAACTCTCTTTATTCCATGCACTTCAAAAAAAAAATCAAACTCAAGGGAGGTGAACTATCCACCTCTATCAGATCTTAAGAATTTTATCTTCAAATTCACTTCATTTTCAGCGATAGCTTTGAATGCCTTGAATTTACCTAATGCATCTGATTTCTCTCTAAGAAATGTAACCCATGTATATCTAGAATAATTATCAATTAAAAGTATAAAGTACCTTTCACCAAGTAGACTTCTTGCTCTCATAGGACCACAAAGATCTATATGAACTAAATCCAGTAGTTTGATAGTGGACTATCCCTTTGATATGTAATGATTTCTCACTTGCTTCCCAAACTAACAATTCCTACAAATAGCATTAATAGGCTTTGTAATTCTCTCACGGCCTGAACAATACTGATCCTTCCAAGTTATCAAAATTCATGTGACACATTATCCTATTCCATAACCAATTGTCATTAATCTGTCATAGAACATTGTCCATCAACACCGTTAAGTTGATAAATATTCCCTTCAAATTTCTTTCCTATAGTAATCAATGTTCCAAATCCTTTATGAATCTCACATATCTCATCCTTAAACACAAGATCATATCCTTTTATACACATTTGAGTAACACTCAAAAAATTATGCCTTAAACTCTTAACATAGTAGACATCGTCAATATAATACTTTCCATCAAAACATATTGAGCCTATCTCACATATTTTATCACCATTATCATCTCCAAACATAACCAAGCCTCCATATTTTTCAAGCTTAAAAAACTTACTCTTATCACCAATCATGTGATGTGAACAACCACTATCAACTACCCAAAAATTCTTTTCTTGTTTAGCATGTAGGGAAGAGATAACCATACTTTATTTTTTCTCCTTCTCTGGAGGGCTTTCTTTTACCTATTTTAAAGAATTAACAGAAGTAGGTTCATCCTTAATTTCCAAGAACAAGCATTCATAGTCATCAGGGTCTTCATATTCTAAATCCTCATTAGATATACTAGTATTCTCATTCACATAATAAGCTCTATTAATATTCTTCCCTTTCTTTTCTTTCTCATATCTTTGTTTATTTCTTTTAGATCCTTTTGGACACTTCACAACATAATGACCTATTTTTCCACAACTAAAGAATTTAAAGGGAAACTTACCTTCATACTTACCGATTCCTTTCCTCATTCTTCTTACAAAGTTAGCTTATGTTTCATCAAAGTTTTCTTCATCTAGATCTTTAGCTTTTGTAGCTTTAAAAGTAGTCTCTGATTTGCACCTATTTCTTAGACTCACCTTCCTCATCTCATAAGCTATCAAAAATCCCAATAGTAGATCCTTAGTGTGGGTCTTATAATCTATAGTATACACAATAGCACTCACTTTCTCAATGTAAGCATTAGGAATAGTTATAATAATCTTCTTTACAATCCTAACTTCATCTATAGTAGCACCAAGTCCTCTCATTCTGGCCACTATCTCATCTAATCTATGTACATAAGCTTTAATATTCTCATCTTCAAACATATGTAGAAGATAAAACTATGTTTCCAAGTTTTGTAATTTCACTTCTTTAACTCTTTCATCACCATCATCCACTCTTTCCAAAGCATCCTAGACTTCCTTAGTTGTTTTCAAATTTTGAACCTTAATCAATTTGGAATGTACTAGACTATTCTTCGAGATGAACTTTTCCTTATTGTTCGCTTCATATGCTTTGATCTCTTCAGGTGTACTTGGACCATTAGCAGGAGGATTGTAAGGATTTTTTAAGATTTCTCCACATCATATCCGCAATACTCCAGATATTCTTCCATCAATACTTTCTAGATACCATAGTTAGTTCCATCAAACCTCAGATAATCAAAAACCATTTTTCTAGCCATCTCCGACCTTCCTTAAGTGGCTAAGCTCTTCACCAAGGAACCTTGTGCTCTGATACCAATTGTTGAATAGGACAACTAAGAGGGGGAGTGAATTAGTTGTCATAGAATTAAACCTAAAATTCAATCATCAAAACTAATACTTAATACTGCTTAAATGATTAATCATCAAATTCCAATGTAAAAACTCAAATCCAACATATAAACACAGTAACACTAGATTTACATGGAAAACCCAATGAGGGAAAAACCATGGTGAGGATTAACTCACACTATAGAGAATATCAAAAATGATTACTAAAGGGCTCACTCCCTAAAATAAGGACTCACTGTCCAATAGGGCTACAACCCAGAGGGCTCACTTCCATAGATATACAAAGAGGAAAAAGAAGACTTGTTACAAAGAGACTAAAATCCCAACACAACAAAATATTCCACCACTGTCACTCGATCAACTTGCATGAATGATAGATTTCTCCTTCTACTCACTGCATCTAGAAACTCAACATTAAGATTTTCATTAATCTCTCACACTCTCAACACACACTCTTATTGAATAGAATCAATGTCACACAAAACTACACTTTCTCTTTTCTCTTATCGCACTTCTTCTTCACTCTTGTATACTTTCCATAACTAACTCATCTTGTATTTATACCATCTTTAACTTTGAAACATATCCAAAGTTGACTGTCCAAATCCAAATTCAAATTACGTCATTTCCAAACATCCTAGGGTGGAATTAGAATGGGGGTGACCCAAACATACACTTCATAGGGACCCAAATAGATCCAACATGCTTCATAATTCTCAAAATTAGTATTTCACACAAGGTCGGCACACTATTGTAAAACACATAGAACCATTATGCAAAAACTTTCCAAATGTCAAAATTAACTTCAATACAATCAAGGAAACTCAACTTTAGAACCATGCATCATAAGATTCCATCAAAGAGAAATCTATACCAACACCATTTCTCTCATACCTCAATCAAAATCAAAGAGAACCACAGTTCATAATTGGTGAACACAACTTGCACTATACCATAAACCAACAACCAAGAATCTGAATATAGCACCTTCTCACAACCATGAACAACATATCTAAACCACACAGCCATAGGAGCAAATCTGGACCAAAAACCAGAGCAACCACATAACACCTGCAATATATCTTTATTACAATTTTCTCAATATCCTTGACATATACAACCAATAGCAACTAGTAGATAACCATCTGACCGGTTTACATCAATGATAACACCTTAAATCTTTTCCATTCTTGCAACAAAGCTCTTCACACCCATAAAAATAATAAAAACCTCAACAAGCCGACTAGTGGCAACCACCAGCCAATGACCAAGGCAGAGAGTAGTCCTTGAAACAAATAAGTGCACACCAACAGTTGTGAGCGAAACAACAACTAGGTACCAAGCAATCGAAAACCCAATCCATGGGGCAAGCAAAGCCACACAGATGACAAATACTCAAAGACCAACCAAAGCTCGCGATAGAGGAGAAGCAACAAATGAAACCTCCAAGTCCATCTAGATTGTCATCCCCATCTTCGCTTGAATCACCATCTGCATTCAAAAAATAATTCCCACCTCCGCTCTTTGCATCCATCTCAATTTTTGATAAATGTTTAGTCCATAGTGATAAACTCATTTGTTGATAATAGAGTTGAATTGTTATATTTTTTTATGGTGACCACAATAGGATCAAAATGTGAAGAAAAAAATCTCAATAATTTTATGATTTGTTGAAATCTCTCCATAATATCTAATTTGATTTACTAGCCCCATCACTCAAGCAAACAATGTCTTACATAGATTCATAATATTACATGATTTTTTCTAATATCTCTTATAAGAATTTGAAATTTGATGGTTTTTACCTGTTTTGTTTCCTAAAAAGTATTCTCCAAAAAATATCAATCTTGTTTTGATTTTGTTGTCAAGTAGCAATTCTTGAAAAAAGTGAACCATGTACTATTTTGTAATGGTGGAAAATGTGATCCTAAGTCTAACCACTAGAATCAATTCCTTTTCAAAATTTGTGTGTGCTGTATGTGGGGACACCTTAACATTACATTAGGGAATTAATATCTAAAAAATAGTAATGAATAATTGACCTTCAACTATCCTACCCTTGGACCTAAATTTTGATAATTGAAGGTTTTGAATTGGATTTTTGATGTAATACAATGATGTAACTAGTTAAACTATGCAAATTCAATGTTTTGAGATGAATTATGACTAACTAAAAGCACACAAAAAAATTTAAGTTCCAGAAAAGAAGAAGGAAAATATTGATGCACTTATGATTTGAATTTGAGCTTGATCTAGGTGGTCAAGGGCATCAAGATGCCCTATAATAGGAATCTAAAACTTGAATCTTCTTTCAAATTCCTAAGTTCCTTGGTATGTATCTTCCTATTAGGTTTCATTTTTGGATCTTTGTCTACTACTGAGATAATGCAGTTTCCACATCTTGTCAAGTTGTAGGGCTAATGATGCATGAATGAGAAAATTGTCTTCAATCTTCCTCCAATGTTCTTTAGATATGTAACCTGCATACAAAAATGAAGAGGAAGGGTTGTGCCATATAAGGGCTTGCCTCAGTCAAACCCTGTGTTGATATTTCTACCTCCATAATGGAAAAAATGATGATAAAGAGACTGTATCCCTTTGAGGGATAGATGTTAAATAATAAACAAGTAGTTAATTAACAATTTTCTACAACTCACAACTCATAACTAATCACCTTGATCTACTGAATCCAAGCTCATCACCTTCAAGGATTACTTGAAATTTTACTTGATTTGCTTTAAAGGCCTATAAGCATAGGTACTCAAAAATAAAATGCATGCATAAACCTGAACAAACTCACATAAAACTTGACATGATGCTTGAATGATAAAATTTTGCAATTATTATACAAATTCTACTCTTGACTAATTTTAGGACATTTTATTTTCTCAATATCTTTCTCCTCTTTTAAAATTGTGAAAATACTATTCATTTATATGCAATTCTTCTTATTTCCTAAAAATTAAAATTTGAATTTCAAATAATATATTACTAACACCCACATATTTAAATTTGGGGTCATTTTAAGAGGTCTAGGGCATTGGGTGCCCTAGACAAGATCTGACTTTTTCTAAGATACAAAGTGTCAAGGGAAAAATATTAAATGCATACTTTGGTCTTTCACGTTTTATTTTCTGATAAATGATAAAATGGGACATGAAATGCATAATTTAAGAAATTAGGGGCATTATTAGGTCCAAGAACATAGGAGGGAGAAAAATCTAGTGTGAAATTGTCAAGGGATACAATTTATGACACTACATTTAGCCCCCACTCTAGTGAGAGTATGAACTTATGCTCAAACTCAGACTAAAGTAAGAATATGTCAAGAGGGGTTCAATTGTCTAGATATCGAAGAGATAGGATGAAAATGAATCTAGGGGGAAGCATGCAAGCCCCTAAGATTCTAGATCCCATGACAAAGTAACATAAGGACAAAGGAATAGACATGTATGAAATGCAACATGACAACACAAATTTCATGTCCCTTTTCTTAGAAAACTAGCTAAATGGAAAAAATTGGGAATCTTTCCACATTTCATCATAGAACATCCTCCCAACTTACAAAAGTGAACAAGATATTAATAGAGATACTTATACATATTTCCCAAACATCATGGGAATTATGCCAAGAGGAAGTTATCGTCATTAGGAGGTCGTAGTCCCCACTCATTGTACTAAAGTAGGATTGATTTTTGGGAATTCCTCCACATTCCTCCATAGGGGCACATTTCAACTTACAGTTTAGGACATAGAATATATAATAACACCTACACACCATATCCAAATCTCATGGAAAAGGGTTCATATACTGAAAATATACTGCTGATAGAAGATGACTGTGTTGGACTCATAACATCCAACACCTCAGGTGTGATTGATGAAGAACCTCTAAAATTTGTAGTGTCAAGCTCAAGTCACCAAAAAGGAGGGAAGGATCCAATATTCTTGTGGTTAGATCCACAAGATGACACATTACCTGAAGAGGCATCACTAGTGGCCTTAGGTCCAACCTAATGTAACATGTGAGAATGTAATTTTTAGGCTTTGACACTAGTTTGGCTCAAGGTCGACTTGCTCCTCTAGGGAGAGTGATATCATATAAATTTAGGAAGATAGTTCATGTGGAAGAATCAATTATTATGGAATTTTCTTGTAAAATTGGGACACGTGTTATAATTACTTTTTTGGATGAAAACCTAATGGTCACTAGGATCAAAGGAAAAAAATCTGTTGGTTCTTGAGGGAGTTCTCATTTAGGAATTGCATTTTAGCTTCAAGGAATTAGTAGGGAAGTCAATACGATTGTTGTGGATCTATGTGCACCATTTCGGATCAATATTTGGAGTCTTTATGAGTTGTAATTATCATTTCATGTATGTGAATGCAATTTTGAACCTCTTTAAATATGTCAAGTGATCTTTGTGGTCTATGTTTCTACAGTCTTGGTTTAATTGATTAGATCTATTTGCACATTTCTATTTATGTTGATAAATATAATTAAGGGTCATTATAGTGGTATCAAAGCATGATTCTACCAACCTATAGGGGGTATGTGCAGGATCATCATGGAAAAAACATGCCCTTAAGTGGCAAAAAATTTAGAAAAATCAGAGTTAGGCAACTTGACGTAAAAATTTGAATAAGTTATCTATATTATTTGAAAAATATGTAAGAATAGAATATGTATAAAATTGAATGTAGTTTCTAAACTACTAGGTTTTTTTTTATTTTAAAAAAATCTATTTGGTGAAAATTTGAAATTTCAATGCAGTAGTACTTAAATTTCAGGGAAAAAATAAGAAATAGGTTTCTGTCTGACCACCCTAACCACAATAAAATGATAATATTTTTTATATTATTTTAGATATAGAGGACTCATGTCCTGATGTGATGCATATTTTTTGTAATTTTTTCCAAGTAAATAATTAATTATGAATTTTTATTACAACTTTTAAAAATATAAAAACTCATGTCGACCACCTTAACTTGGTCAAAACTTCATGAAATTCAGTTTTTTTTTTTTAATCCTATAGTATGCAAAGCATAGAATGTGGCACATATTTTGGATTCAAAAAATGTGATATCATTTGAAAGCTATAGATGTTTTTCAATCAGGACTTTAGTTGTAATTTGAATAGAAAATGAATAATAATTACTTATTAAATTCAAAGTAAAGCATAATTTATATTGGTGGAAAGTTGAGAATATCCTTTAAAAATCCTTTTCATTTCATCAATTATGGGTAAAAAAAAGGTCATCAACCACATACCCATCATATTGCCACTTTTTGGCCCATCATGGTCCTGCACATACCTAGGATTTTCTAATGATCGATGATTCCAAGTGATAGAGCGATCAAATATATAACGTAGGAGAAAAATATGTCCCTTGTGGAAAGTATAGACTCTGAAGAGTTAATCATGTGTAAAGAAGGAAAAATTCAAAAGATGATGAAGAGAGAGAAAAATTCTATGCAACTATAGAAAAACTGGCAATCATGGAACAAATGTGGTCCTAACAAAATAAGAAGTGTGCATAAGATAATAGAGTAGAAGGAAGCATCTCCAGTTGGAAGAAATTAGTGCACAACTCAAAGACAACTAAATCCATCTTCCTAATAAATAATGAAGAAGAATAAGCTACCCCTATTATCTCAACTAAGAGGTCCCCAATTCTAGTGGCTAGAAAATGGTATGAGGATTATGTCAAAAAATCTAATGCACTCAAAGTAGTTTTTCCATTTGACAAATTTATAGAGATTCATGAAAATGACCAAAGGAGGAGAGAACAAGAGAATAATGGAAGGGAGCTTAAGAGAAAAATCCATAAAATTCCAACCCCTAACTTTGACAAAAGTGAAAGAATCTCAGCTAGGGCTTGGTTGCAAAAATTGTAAGCCTATTTCCCCCTCAATATAATGAAGGAAAAAATATGCTATTCAATGTGCAATCCTACATCTCGAGGGGAATGCTTATGAATGGTGGTATCCTGGCATAATTGCACAAGGCCTTGATTAGGTAAGTACTTTTGAAGATTTCAGTCAAAAGATTCTTGAAATGTCAAAGCTTAGAGATGAGGATGAATATTTCAAGGAGCTTTCCAAAAAAAAAAAACCCATAATCAATGAGTATCTAGAAGAATTCCAAAAGATTTACATTATGGTTCCTTACATATATTAGAAAAGAGAATCATCTATTTTTCTTGAAAGGACTGGAGAAACCCTTAAAGGTGTTTGTCAAATATTTTGCACAATGAACGTTGCAGGAGGATATTAGGAGTTTACAACTTGAACCCTCCATTCCCAAGAAAACTTTGGAACATCAACCCAAAGTTACTAATCTTGGGAAGCAAAAAGGTGGTCTTCAAAAGAAATATTTTCACACACCAATACAAAAGAATGCACCATCGGTACCCACTAAAAGGTTAGATAATGAAGCAATGAATAAGCTCCGAAGGAAGAAACTTTGTTTTTCATGTAGGGAGCTATGGTTTCCAAGACATAAATGCCTAGGTAAGGGGAAAGTTCACTATAAAGAAGTCACTTTTGATAAGGAATCAAAATTAAATAATTCAGAGGAGTTCCATGATCTAGACGACCCACCCCATGAGAAAGAAAAAGAATCTAGAAAGGTTTTTCCTTGGGCTCACTCTCAGGTGTGCATAGATACCATCCTTTCAAGGTTTGAGGAGTCCTTGCTCGACAAAGACTGACTATGTTGATTGATGGAGCTACACACAACTTCATTAATGAGGGGCTTGTGAAAATAAGAGGGCTAAATGTGGAAGATTTAGAAGGCTTCAATATCATTGTGGAGGATGGGTATAATCTTCCTTGTAAGGAGAAAATTGAGAATTTGGACATAGCCTTTGGAGATCATAAGGTTTGCGATGATTTCTATGTTATTGGTCTAGGTGATATTGATGTTATTTTGGGTGTGTAGTGGCTACATTCATTAGGTGAGTATTCTACAAACTATGGAACTCAAATTTAATGTTGATGGGAGGGATGTGGTACTAAAAGGAATGACAAATGTGGCTCTGTAAGTGGTCTCAACAAGGTTAAAGGAGAAGATATGAAAAAAGAGCCAAGTTGCTTGGGTTTCCAGCTATTTGGTAATCTCAAAAGATCCTTCTAAAGGTAAGAATAGTTAAGTTCATGTTGATATACAAAAGATCCTATATAAGCATGGTTTGGTTTTCATTGATATACCTCCTAGATTACCACTAGATAGAGGTTTCTAGCACATCATAGAATACGAAACCGGATCCAAGCCAATCATGACCACCCCTTACCACCATCCCAAGATGTATAAGGAGGAGATAGAGAAATAAATTATAGAGCTTCTATATATGGGATACATTAGATTGATTTCCAATCCCTTCACATCTTCTTTGGTGTTGGTAAAAAGAAGGATGACACTCTATGGATGTGTATATACTATAAATACCTAAATAAGAAGACCATAAAGAAAAAATACTCAATACCATGCATAGAAGAATTGATTGATGAGCTACACATTATTGTGTACTTCTCAAATATTGACTTGAGGTATGGATACCAATAGATCCACATGAGAGAAGAAGATGTTTAGAAGACTACTTTCTAGTGTCACTATGGAAATTTTGAGTTTTTCATTATGCCCTTTGGCCTCACCAATGCTTCAGAAACCTTCCAATCATGCATGAATCATTTCTTTAGTAAGAATATGAGGAAGTTTATGTTGGTTTTCTTTAATGATATTTTGATTTGTAATATGACATGGGAAGAACATTTGAAGCACCTAGACATAGTTATGGGGATACTAGAACAACACTCTCTCTACAAAAATATCAAAATATGAGTTTAGGTTAGCAAATATATTATATTTGGGGCATTTCATAAGTTCCAAAGGAGTTTAGGTTGATTAGAAAAAGATACAAGCTATTTTGGATTAGCCACCCCCTACCAACTTGTCTAAGTTAAGAGGATTCTTTGGACTATGTAGCTACTACCAGAGGTTTATCAAAGGTTTTTATCAACTTGTGGAACCCCTCACTAGCATAACCAAGGAAGGAGCCTTTGAATAGACAAAGGAAGAATAAACAACCTTTGAAAAGTTGAAAGAGGTAATGACTTCTTGTCCAATTCTTACAATTCTTGATTTCTCATTTCCATTTGTTGTAGAATGTGATGCCTCCAGTGAACGAATTGGAGTCATCCTTTCTCAAAAGGTGCATCATATTTCATTTAAGAGTATAAATTTGGAACCTTGCATAAGAGGGTACTCAGTATATGATAATGAGTTGCTAGATATAATGCATGCCTTGGAGAAGTTTTGGCAATACCTAGTATGCAGAATGTGTGTGGTCAAGTCTAATCACAACAGTTTGAAACATTTCCTCAATCAACAAAATCTGAATGATAGGAAAAAAAAATGGGTGAGTAAACTTCAATCATATTATTTTTACATTGAATATGTCAAAGGCAAGAAAAATATAGTAGAACATGCACTTTCTGGGAGACCCACTCTATGACATGTATCCATCATACAAATAGACTAGAAAGAATATATCATTGATAAGTATGTTGAGGACACAACTATTACGAGTATTTTGAAAGGGATAGAGAAAGATGGCCAGTATGTGGTGATAGAAGATCTAATTTTTTTCAAAAACAAGGTGATCCTTTCCTCTAGATCCAAGGTGAAGAGGAATATATTGGAGGCCTTTCATGATGCACCCATGGAAGGAAATTTTGGATTCTACAAGACTTGAACTGAAATATCATAGAAATGTTTTCTTGGGAAGGCCTTAAAGAGGATGTTTTATCCCACATAAGGGAGTGCACCCCATGTCAAAGGAGTAGGATAGAAAGAGGTTCTATTCAGACTGCTACAACCAAGGGAATGATTGCATTTGTTTTGTTGTTGATAGATTGACAATATATGATGACTTCTTTGCTATATTCACTAAGTACAAGGCTCCACAAGTTGTAGATTTATTCTTGAAGGATATCTTTATGTTGCATGGGTTGCCCAAAAACATTGTCAATGATAGAGATAGTCAGATTATCAGTACTTTTTGGAAAGATTTTTTCCAATTGATAGGCAAAAATCTCACTCCCAACACAATCTATCATCTACAAACTAATGGTCATACTGAGATAGTAAATAAATGGTTGGAAGGATATTTGAGGAATTATTTCACCAATCAACAATCCACCTAGATCAAATGGCTTAATCTGGGAGAATATGGCTACAACACAACTCACCACATGTCCATCGATATGTATCCAGTCAAAGAACTCTACAGATATGATGCCTTAACTTTTGTAGAACCGTCCCCCACAGTCAATAGAATTTAGACAATAAGTGACCTGGTGAACCAAAGTTAGGACATATTGAGATCACTCAAGGATCACCTACAAGTAACTCAAAATCAACAAAAGATGTATCTCAATAGGAAGCACATAGAGAGATCATGTGAGGTGGGAGATATGGTATTTCTAAGATTGCAGTGATATAGATAGTCTTCCATCAAGAAAAGTGAATTAGAAAAGCTCAAGCCTAAGTTCTATGGGCCATACAAGATAACTGGGAAGGTTGGAGAAGTATCATATGAGGTGGAGCTCCCAATAAGAAGTAAAATTCACAATATTTTCCATGTTTCATGTTTAAATAAGGAACTTGGATTGCATAATACCCCTTCAAGGAAGTTAACCCCACTAGATGATGAAGGGAAGCTCATTCTCATTCTAGAAGCTATGATTGATACTAGAGTTAGAACTTTGAGAAATGGGAGTATAATTGAGTATCTTGTCTGATGGAATAATATGCCCAATGAAGATGCTACATGGGAGGGATCTAAGCTTTTATAAAATCTGAATTTGTATAGATTGAGGACAAGCAATCTTGAGAGTGGATGACTTCTCATGTCCCTTTTCTTGGAAAACCAGCTGAAGGGTGGAATTTGAGAATCCTACTACATTTCATCACAAAAAAATCCTTCTAGCTTGTGGAAGGGAACACCAGATTAATAGAGATACCTATAAACACTACCCAGACCTCATGGGAATTAGGCCAATAGGATGGAATTTATCATCGTTAGGAGGTCGCCAATCCTGAATCATTGTACAAGAGCATGATCAATTTTTTGAATTCCTTTGCATTCCACCATAGAGGCACATTCTAAATTATAGTTTGGAATATAACATCTATGATGATACCTGCACATCATATCCAAAGCTCATAGAAAAAGGGTTCATATACCACAAAGATATTGCTGACAAAAGATGATTGTCCTAGACTTGCAAAATCCAACTCCTCTGGCATGATTGATGGGGCACCTCAAAATTGTGCAACGTCAAGCTCGAGGCACCATAAAGGATGAAAGGACCTAGGAGTCTCATGGTTAGATCTGCAAGGTGACATGTTACTCAATGAGGAATTTCCAATAGCCTTAGGGCTGACCTAATGTAATGTGTGAGAATGTAATTTCTAGGCTTTGGCATGAATTTGGCTCAAGATCAACTTTCTCCTCTAGGGAGAGTGATAGCATATAAATTTAGGAAGATAGTTCATGTTTAATAATCGATTATTATGAAATTTTCTTATAAAATTGGGACACTTGTGTTCTAATTACTTCTATGAATGAAAACCCATAGGAGTTGTGATCATTGGATGAAAACCCAATGGTCACTAGGATTAGAGGATGAAAACCCTTTAATTCTTGAGGGTATTCTCATTCTGGTATTGCATCTAAGCTTCAAGGAATTAGTAGGGAAGTCAATATGATTATTGTGGATGTGTGTGCACCATTCTAGATCAATATTTGTATTCTTTGTGAGTCGTAATTATCATTTCATGTCTAGATGTAATTTTGAATCTCTTTCAATATAACAAGTGATATTTGCAGTCTATGTTTCTATAATTCTAGCTTAATTCATTAGAACTATCTACATATTCTTGTTTATATTGATAAATATAGTTAAGAGACATTACAAAAGAACATACATGACAAAAAACAAAATGATGCAAACATAACACAATCACAACATAGTGCAAATATAGTGCAAAATGTGAACATGCAAAAAGGTAGGTATGACAATCATATACTAACACACTCCACAAAAAAATAGTAAGATACATACCCAAGGAATTAATGAATCATGAGCTACCAAAGTCCAATATTTTCTAGGTGAATCATCAATGAAGGCACCATGGGATAGTGGATTACGATATTCACTAGGTGAGCCTTCTAAAAAGAGTAGCAAAATGAGAAACACACAAGGGCTAGTGATGACCGGTTTTCACTAGGTGTGTACCCATGTCAACCATACCAAGAATTATAGTCCCAATAACTCTGATAAGGTTCTACATAAATGATCAAAATTCCAAACCAACACATCATGAATTCTAGTATGTGTGAACAAAGTGAAGCACATAATGGAATGCATATCCCCACCTTAAAGAAATTACTAAACACCCAGTTGTGAGCAATTTCTTTAAGGTAGAATAAAATGATAAATGCAATATGGTAATTTCATGAGAACTTATTTGGAAAGCCCTATGCCCATGCTATGTTTCTAAATGAAGCTAGCTCACAACAAGGGGTTGCTCCCAATGCAAAAATCCACAAACAAGACAAATATTACCACATAATGGATCTGCAGATCTGGGGTCAGTATAAATCTTTGCTAATATAATATGATTAATATCATAATTGACATCATTCCCCCAGATACTCATGGAACTATGAGCACAATAGAAGAATCACACATTATTATAACAAACAAAATTTAGTGTCAACATGGAAGAGACCTAAACATCTCAACACATTGTATTGTACCCAAAATGAAGACACAAGACAATAAAAAATGTTTATGACATAAAGGAGAAAGGGGATATGAATAGAAAAATGCCACAATAGATTCATTTCCTTTGTATCTTTATGCCAAAAAAGAAACAAGGTTCATCTAAAGAAAAATCACAAACATAGAGATGCATTCGGCAACACAACACATGAGATCACATCATGCGTAAGATGGTAAAGATGGTAATTCATTATTTTCTATTTGGATAGGAATTTGGTCCTTAGCTAATGTCTTATTATTTTTAGCCAACTGGAAAGCAATGACATGATGTCTACATTTGTGTTCCTTGGAAATTCTATTTCTTCTTGCTTGGTTTTCAATTTGTGAAGGGGTGAGATAGGGTTTATCTACCATTGGTCTGTTTTCTTTTCTTGAAGGAGGAACTGAAGGGACCACTAGGGGTTGGTAAACCACTAGGGGTTGGTAAACCACTATACCTTTAGGTTTGTAAATTTATTTCTCTTTCAGAGGCATGAAGGTAACCATATGATTGTCTCTTGGTATTCTATAGATAGTAGTGTAGGAACTACAACATAAATGCTTGGTGTACTTGGGAGGATACTTGGCTCAAACATGGGTTCATCTACAACCTATGGTATGGGAGGAACAACCATAGATTGATCATCCTCAATTGGGATGTTACTAAGGGATAATTATTCTATGTTCTTTGCTTTAAACTTTTGATATGACCTAAAAAGGAAATGCTCACAATGCTTAACAGGTTCCATAAGTCGAGGCCAAAAAATAATCCAGTGAAAAATTTCCATAAGAAGCCAAAGGTTTAAACCCATTATGATGAACTATATATATTTGATTCTCAAATGGGAAATTTATGCATTTATGGATTACCAATGGGACTACATTCATGGAGCATAGCCATGGATATCCTAGATTCACACAAAAAAATTCTAATGTGAGGATGATGGTGAATGAAACATCTAGTTATTTTTGACCAAATTTAAGTGGAAGAGTTATCAAACCTATTGTAGGTTGAGCAAAACCATCATGATTTTTTATCCTTTCTTAAGATTCTTCGTAAGAATCTTGATAGAGCTCATGAACAAATAAGAACTCTTCAGTGATCATATTCTCTAGACACGCAAGATCAATGAGTATCCCTGGGGTAGGATTGTCATTAATATGATCAATAATCTATAGAGGACCATCAAGTGCATGTATGGATGCATCAATATGTGTGAAAGAAATATCAAGTAACAAAGTGGTTTGGCCCTTATGAGGTTGAATATCTATTGCATTAACAACATTAGCTAGATCATCATCATTAGGTGTATCATCACAAGCTTGCACAAAGTTGGATGTATGATTTGGCATTGGATTTGTGAAAATTTAAAAAAATTGATTTGGTGGAGCTATGGATTTGTTTCCTTTTGTATAGGAGTGAATTTGCACCCTTTACACAATTTACCCTTTCACATGCCCTTGCCTTAGAAAATGAATTATGAAGGTGAAATTCCACATCATCCAACTTCCTTCCATCTACTTGGCATTTGTCCTTTGTGTCGTTGAGAGAATATTTGTTGGAGCAAATGTACGGTGTGCAGATGCTATGCAACATGCTGTTGTCCCTAACGGATTCCTAAATTTGGAGTTGGTAGAGGAATTATACACCTAATTGGGGTTGAATTGTAACATCCCTCTTCGACCAACCAACTTGAAAATGGAAGACTCTTCCTCATTCTTCCTTCAAATTTATCCATTCTCACTTCATTTAGGTCTCTAGAAATTCTCTTGAGCATTCTAATCATTCACTTCACTCTCAAGCAACATTTTAGCACTCCATTGCAATAGCAACACTCCATCAACCCCACATTGCAAGTTTGAAGCCATTATAGACATTGCGAGCTTGGAGTCTTGTGAGACCTCTCTTCACCATGGTTGTGGTGGTGGTGACTTTTTCAAGTTCATAGCTTGCTTTCTCCTTCCATTGGATAGTGAGCTTTTGGGTGGATGTGGTAATGCTTCACTCCTCTCCTTTGTAATTTTGGTTGAGTAGCATAATATTGTTTGTAGTGCTCCTTGTTTCCTTTTCTCTCCTTTATTGCATATTCTTCTCCATTTCTTTATGGTTATCTGTTGAGGTGGAAACACCAAAATGGGGGTCTGACTAAGGTATGCCACTATACAGCTCCAACAATGTTTCCTCTTTGTTGTGTGTAGGAGGATGTGTGTGTGGAGATAGCTAGAGAACTGGCACTTTTGTGAGATCATCTTTTTCACACTAGTTCTTATTTACTTGCTTTGTCATTTTAGTATCTATTTACTATACTTTATCATTCTTTTTTTACCAGCTAGATTAGCTAGCTAGGCCATTACTAGGTTTTTTGGTAGTTTCTGCTATGTTTACTATTTTTTGACTCTATAGATGCTAGTGTGCTTGAGAGATGCCATCGCACCATGTTGTCATCCTAGAACTATGTTTTTGTCCTTAGATAGAGGGTTGTTTGAGACATAGTATTGACTCCAAAAACCAACTTGCCTAGCCTAAACTTGAACTTAGTTGTAAAAAATGACAAAAGTACTACATAGTGCTCTTCATTCTTGATATTTGTCCTTTTAGAGTGAGGTAAGTTAGTGAAACCCTCAGCTCTCAGCTCTCTATGACCTAGCGCCTTGGTGTGGTTAGTCCCCCTCTCTTACATTTTTGGTGAACCCGACATGAACAATTTTTTCTCATTCGTTGGTGTTGAGACTTTTCCCTTGTACCTTGTGATCATTGTAACCCTAAATTTTGTGAAGATTTATGAGCATCACAACCCAGTTCAAGATTTCTGGGTAAGTTGTTAGGAGAAGTGTGTGACACCTTCCCATGGAGAAGATAAAGGTCATTACTAGTTTCTCTACAAGCCTTTTCCTGAATCTGCCATTGGTTCGTCTACCTAGGAGTAGTTTTTGAGAGGCAAGGTAGGATTCTTCAATGAGACAGATCACGTCCCCACTCCTCCTACATCTCTTACACCATTGTCAGTAGACGAGCACAAAGGAATTCACATTCCTTCAAAATATATATCTACCCTTAGTAAAGGGATAGGTGACTTGGAGAATCACTTGGAAAAGGACCCGAAGTTGGGTAGAGCCACTCAGGTTATTAGCGAGATAAACTAGATAAACTATATGGTGAGAAAAGACTGAACAAACATAGAAATCTTAGCTAGTCTCTCTAGTCTAACTAAAGCATGTGCCCTTCCAAAAAATGCTAACATTATACAAGGGGCCACTCCCGAAGAACATGAGAGAAAAATAGGAATGCCGATGCCTACCTTGTTTGTGTATATGGTTGGAATAGTCTCGTCGATCAGCGTCTCCTCTACCTCTAATAGATCTGAAACTATCAAAACAAATAGAATACCCTTAGGTTTCAGTTTCACCCCTCCTGTCACCTCTAGTGGTGGAGGTTTTGGTAGGTTGAGTGGTGGGGGCTTTGGTAGTGGTAGTGGCTTCAATAGTGGGGGTGACACTAGTGGAGGTGGTTCCGATGGAGGCCATGGTGGTGGCTTTGGAAGCGGAGGTGGCTCCAGTGGAGGCCTTGTTGGTGGAGGTGGCTCTAGCAGTGGTTCTGGCAGTGACCACATTGGTGGTTCCAAAGGTGGGTTTCGTGGTCTTTCTAGAAGAGGTCCCACTGGACCTTCATCATCCTAAGAACCTATTTTGAATGCTCTTCTTTAGAATATGGGTAAGATGCAAAGCCAACTGGCGAGTCTCTCCCAAGCCTTTGCTCATCCTATCTTTCGACCCTTCTTCTGACATAGTACATTATTGGTACCAATCTTAAGCACTCCCTTCCCACAAGGAATGGAGGTTCCCAAATTTGAGAATTATGGTGGCAAAGGGTACACACAAATGCATGTGTCTACCTTGAATTCCATGTGTACAAACTTCTTCCATCATGATGCACTAATGGAAATATTATTCCCTCGATCTCTTAAGGATACAATGGGTGAACGGTACTAATCCTTACCTAATAACTGTATTTTCTCATTTGATCAACTTGTAAACTAGTTTCTCTAAAATTTCCAAGCCAACATCATACTAAAGATGACCTTTTTGGATCTCTTATAATGCAAACAAGGGGATAATGAGAAGATAACTGATTTTATAGCACAATATCAAGTGCTTTTCTCATAGATCTCATACCCGCTGCCTGATTCTGATGTGCAGAAGGTATTCATAGGGAACTTGTAGAGACCTTGGTAGGAAAAGTTCACCCTTATGAAATACCCTTCCTTCGCGCATTTGTGTGTTGCACTATGAGAATATCAAAAAATGGTAGTCTAGTTTGGAAAATCCTCCTTGTGCTCCCATTCAGAAGGGAAATCCATTGTATCAATTTCTGGAAAGGGTAAGGCTGTCACAAATGTAGTACCCACTATGAATGATAATGGCCTCAGATGCAATAGAAAGTTCACAAAGTTAGCATAATTTTATTCTTCCATCTTACAATGATTTCTGAAGGATAAAATCATAACCTTGGAGAACCCTAAACCTCTCAAGGAACCTTATCCTAGTTGGTATGAAGCAAATTCATTATGTCAGTACCATCAAGTTAATGGAAATGGTACTGAACTTTGTATGATCCTGTGTCACAAGATATAGGATTGCATCGAGGATAGTCCTATTCATCTTGATGGAAGTAAAAAAAATGCAAATAAATCGATGACGAAAGTGAATAGTGAGTTACATATATACACAGACCTATTTTCGTCACATTTTTCCAACTTAATTATCAATCCCTCAGAGATTCTACCACTTGGCCCGAGGCATACGTTAGCATGGTCATGGTTACTCCTACCACACAGCTTGCAATTAGCTTGTCGGATGTGACATTTACCTCGCATGATGTGCCCTTAAACAAAAAGCCTTCTTCCATTTACATTCCCACTCACCTCAATGGCAACATTGTGACAAGGTCTTTGTTGACCCTATGAGTCAAGTGAATGTCATTATAGAAGAAACATTGTTGTTGAAGTCATTACAAAGGGAGGAGTACAAAGAAATGAAGTCTACCATCTATATGCAATATGGTATTTTTCTAAAGTCGTATGGCTCAATAACTATATCCATCCTAGTTGGACCTAGGGTTGTAGACATAATCTTTGATGTTACTCTAGAGTCAGATTTGTTTAGGCTGAAGCTAGGAATACCTTGGCTAGCTCCATGAACGGAATCGCCTTCGTCATTCATAAGTTTTTAAAATTCTCTCATTAAAGTGTTGTGCACATGGTGCATCACACTTGATACTAGTCATTGGTATCCCGTGGGGGCTACTCATTGGACCATTTTTGGCTCACCTCAGTTAGTCTAATCCCCCCAAGAATGGACCTACTTTACAAGAACTATGTGAAGTATAAGACCAGGGGAAAGGGACAACCAAAACTGACCCTTCTAGTAGTGCAGTAGCAAGTTTTCCCCTCTTTCAGAAGAGGGAAAGAGAATCTAGCCCATTATTGAGATGCCTCTCCTGCTTCTCTTTCTGAGGAAGAGTTTTAGATGTCTACTCCTAGATTCTACTTAAGGATTCTAATGCTTCCTGCTTGGCACTGACCTAAGATTAGGATTTTGGAAATCCCTACCAAACCTCCTAGACCTTGGCCCTACTTGTATGGTAGAAGAAAGGGTCCCCATGGGGAATCCTCTATGTCTTAGCCTTCGTCACCTCCCACCGCTTCTGCTCCCAAAGTAATAAATGGGAAGAGGCCTGCTTTCGAGGCATTAGATTTGACTCCCCACATTTTGTCTCAACCTGAACCTCCTTCTCCCATTTAGGAGCGTGTCCCTCCATCAAAAAAGGTTGTAGTGGATACCCCTATGGCTAAGCAAGAGCCTTCCATCCCTTCGCAGCTCTCGGCCTCTAGCTCGAAGAGTTGTAGAAATTGCCTTGTGTGTGATCACAAGTGCTGATGAAAGGCCTTGGGGGTTGAGTAGGCTTATTTATAGAAGAAGGAATATGAAATGACTACCCCTATATCAAGGTCTCCTATTGTGTCCTCCTCTCTCCTCTCCTCTGCTTCTATTCAATCGAGTTTAGTCTCGCTTCTAGCTTTCGTTGTGAGTGTGAGTGCACCTGGCCCCAAAAAGGTGCAAATATTTTGATGCAGAGCAATCAACTTCACTTATGTGCATTGTGATGACAATAATCATGTGCTCAAAATTTCAAATATTGCAACAAATTGTATGTGCCAACATATCCTTGTTAAATTTCAGCCTTAAGATTGTTATTTGTCAAGATTACTCCTCTTCTCTTAGATGCAAATTAAATTTGATAAATTCAAACTCTTAAGGATTTTCATTTATCCCTTTGATTCCTTTAGTTGCATAAAAATAAATGTGGATTAACCTCTTAAACTTGCAGCCCTTAAATGCATATATTTTGTGAATGTTGTAGCAACAATTTTCAGCTATGAAGTAACATTATATCTTGAGAATTTCATAAAAAATACACATCAGAAAATACTCACAACCCAAATATTTAATTGTTTCCAATCAAGATGGTAAAACACATACATAACCTCCACAAATCCAACTAGAAATTATCTCTTACAAACTTTCCAATTATCCACCTTTACAAACTTGCAAAATTCAAAAAAAAATCACCTAACAAGTCACCATGAATGTCCACTTTCTTTGCCACAACAAAATTGATGTAGTTCCCTTCGAGAAATATCTTCAATATCACCTATGGATGTCCTCTTGATGACCTGAAAAAATCAGAAATAGACTTGGGCTCTTCTCTTATTTTTCAATCCTTCCTTGGAGCCAAACTTCCATCTACTTATAATATCTCCTTTGCCAAGTTTAATCTTCCTCTTTTGGGCTCCAATGACTTTTGGTACTCTTCTTCTTGCTCAATGGCATCCAACTTGGAGAAAGATGACTCTTAGGCTTCCTTTTTTTCTTTCCTTCATGACTTGGGAGCTTTGAAGACTCTTCATTGTCCAATCTTTGTCTTTTAGTATGTAGGTGACTAGGATTTTGTCCATATTCAATTTTCCTTGTCTTTTCCTTGGAGTGTAGGAGAATTAAAATATTTATTTTATTTACTCCAAATTCAATTAGAAACCTAAAAGACAAAAAAATGGGTTAAATAAATAAAATATATATGCAATATTTCTTGTGAGCCCGAATTATCCTACATCATACACCCAAGGGAAAAAGAAACTCAAGTCCACTTGAGTGCAAGTCTTTTCTCTCTTCAATTTTTTTGCAACTTGTCCTTACATTCTACATCTAACCTTCTTTCTCTTCTTTCAATAAAAGAAATTTTTAAAAGCTTTACCCAAGGCTAAACTCATACTCTCCCTCTTTCTTGAAGACATTTCCTACACACACATACATTAACCACAAAACTTGCACAATCTTGTCTCACAATATCATAGATTTCCATATCTAGAAAATCCCTAAACTATCCTCTACCCAACAAAGATTCTGGAAGATGCTTCCTCTATCCACCTTCTCTCTTTTCTCAATGGAGGAACTCTACACCTTCTACCCAGCTTTATCTTTGTTGGAGGATAGCAGTTACAAACTCTCTTTCACGCCTGCAACAAACTTTCTCACACCTCTCTTGTCCTAGTGGATACCTTGCACTCTTAGGATCTTCTAGCTCTGATACTGATGTAGAGAAATCAACTTCATTTACATGCAAATTTTGATAACAACAACAATCATGTGCTCAAAATTTCAAATATTGTAACAAATTGTATGTGTCAACATATCCTTGTTAAATTTCAGCCTTAAGATTGTTATTTGTCAAGATTACTCCTCTTCTCTTAGATGCAAATTAACTTTGATAAATTCCAAATCTTAAAGGATTTTAATTTATCCCTTTGATTCCTTTAGTAGCAGAAAAATAAATGTGGAGTAACCTCTTAAACTTGCATCCCTTAAATGAATATATTTTGTGAATGTTGTAGCAACAATTTTCAGCTATGAAGTAACATTATGTCTTGAGAATTTCATAAAACATACACAGCAGAAAATACTCACAACCCAAATGTTTAATTGTTTCCAATCAAGATGGTAACACACATACATAACCTCCACAAATAAAACTAGAAAGTATCTCTTACAAACTTGCAAAATTCAAAAAATATTCACCTAACAAGTCACCATGAACATCCACTTTCTTTGCCACAAAAAAATTGATGTAGTTCCCTTGGAGAACTATCTTCAATATCACCTATGGAAATCCTCTTGATGACCTACAAAAATCACAAATAGACTTGGTCTCTTCTCTTATTTTTCAATCCTTCCTTGAATCCAAACTTCCATCTACTTATAATATCTCTTTTTCCAAGTTTAATCTTTCTCTTTTGGGCTCCAGTGACTCTTGATATTCTTCTTCTTGCTTTATGGCATCCAATTTGGAGAAAGATGACTCTTAGGCTTCCTTTGTTTCTTTCCTTCATGACTTGGGTGCTTTGAAGACTCTTCCTTGTCCAATCTTTGTCTTTTAGCATGTAGGTGACTAGGATTTTGTCCATATGCAATTTTCCTTGTCTTTTCCTTGGAGTGTAGGAGAATTAAAATATTTATTTTATTTACTCCAAATTTGATTAGAAACCTACAAGACAAACAAATGGGTTAAATAAATAAAATATATATGAAATATTTCTTGTGAGCTCAAATTCTCCTGCATCATGTTTATCACTCCTTTGGTTGAGCCATCCCTATTGATGTCCCTTATGGACATCTCGCCATTCCCTAAACCCGTGGATATGCCAAATACTTCGGTGGTATCTTCCACGGTTTTCGCCTCCTCCTCTTTCTCTATGCCTCTCACCTTGTATGTGAGGAGTTCACATCCCCCAACAAAGTAGAAGGTAGAGGTTGGCCCCTCCAATAATGGAGGGTGTAAGAGGATCCCACCTCCAAAAGTCAATCTTGCACTAGCTTGTTCCATCCTAGTGATGGAGCAAGCCCCAAATTTTCCTGAGTTTGTCACCATTCCCAAGTCACTTGGTGATCCAAGTGATGAATCTCAGATGTCATCCTCTTTATGGGCCTGCGAGATGCTTTCATCCCACAATATTTTTCCATCATTGGTTTGAGGGCCTTCGGTGTACTTTTTGCAGCTTCATAGTTTTGTGGGGCTATGGAATCTTTTATCTGAAACTCCTCCGGGAGAGTACTCGTGGAGTCCTTTTCCTACCCTACGCTCTTGAGCTTACTAGATCATGGTCTACTTCCTCGATGATTTAGGTAGAAGTCTCTAACCCTACTAACTTTTCGATCTACTAGAGATTCCACATGACCCAACTTCCTTCCATCCACTTGGCATATGTCCTTTGTGTTGGTGAGAGAATTTTTATCAAGGATGAATACACATCATATCGATGTCTACACAATGTGCTATCATCCCTAACAGATTCTCGCATCTAGAGTTGGCAGAGGTGCTACACACCCGATTGGTGTTGAATTGTAACATCCCTCTTCAACCAACTGACCTGAAAATGGAAGATTCTTCCTCATTCTTCCTTCAAATTCATCCATTATCACTTCATTTTGGTCTCTAGCAATTCTCATGAGCATTCTAAGTATTCACTTCACTCTCAAGTAGCATTTCAACACTCCATTGCAATAGCAACACTCCATCAACTCCACATTGCAAGTGTGAATCCATTATAAAAATTACAAGCTTGGAGTCTTGTGAAACCTCCCTTCACCATGGTTGCGGCGGTGGTGACTTTGGCAAGTTCATAGCTTGATTTCTCCTTCCATTAGCTAGTGAGCTTTTGGGTAGATGTGGTAACACTTCACTCCTCTCCTTTGTGATTTGTTGAGTAGCATAATATTTTTTGTAGTGCTCCTTGTTTCCTTTTCTCTCCTTTATCACATATTCTACTTCATTTCTTTCTTGCTATTCGTGGAGGTGGAAACACCAAAACATGGGTCTAACTAAGGTAAGCCCCTGTACAACCCCAACAATTTTCCCTCTTTCTTGTGTGTAGGAGGACGTGCGTGTGGAGCTAGCTAGCGAATTGGTGCTTCTATGAGATCATCTTCTTCACCCTAATTCTTATTTACTTGCTTTATAATTTTAGTGTTTATTTCCTATAATTTCTCATTTTATTTTTACCATCTAGATTAGCCAGCTAGGCTGTTAGTATTTTTTTCAATAGTTTCTACTATGTTTACTATTTTCTGATTGTACAGACACTAGTGCACCTGAAATATTCTAGCCCGCCACAATGTTGTCCCAAAACTATGTTGTCATCCTCAGATAGAGGGTTGTCTAAGACACAATACCAACTCCAAAAACTAGCTTGCCTAGCCTGAACTTGAACTTGGATCTGAAGAGTGACAAAAATACTACATAGTTCTCTTCATTCTCGATCTTTTTCCTTTTAGATTGAGGTAAGTTAGGGTAGCCCTATGCTTTCAGCTCTTTGTGACCTAGAGCCTTGGTGTGGTTGGTCCCCCTCTCTTACACCTTTATCATTAACATCGTCCAACTGGATATGATTAGAATCGAAAGAGGTATTGCACTTGATGTTTAAGATTGATACATCATTTTGTATCATGTCCATTTTTACAATGATATTGTGAAAATGATTTTGGGTTAAAGTTTTAAGGTAAAGGTTTAGTTGTATCCATGGGTCTAATTGGAGGTAATTGGATTAAATTCTTTCTTAGAAATTGTAGTTCATGATTAAATGAAGAGAGTCAATAAATTGGGTGAATTTTTTATGTCTCAGCCTAAATCAATAAAGATTTGTACTTATGGAAATGACATGTGTTTCAATGTTATTAGCAGCTTGAGAGGTGTTTATCTTGAGAAAATTCTTGTTTTGTTTCTTGAATGGTTGGTAATTATTTTGAGGTACGAATTCAGATTGACTAGTAGGAGTTGATGAAGGTTTACCTTCATATTAACTAATTGATATCTAATAATCATGGAGAGTCATACACAAGTGTGTAAAGGATGGGTATTTCATTAACAATATCTTATCTCGAATGTTAGGTTGCAAGTTTACTATAAACACCCTTTGTACATCAACATCAAAAAGACTATAGAAGATTTGTGAGTAAAGAAATTGGCATCATGTCTTATAAAGTTTTTTGTCTTTTCCTTAGGTCCTTGTTTACAATGCAGTAAGTCAATTAATGTTACTTGAGTACCAATGTTTTCTTGAAAATGTTGGAGAAAGACATTAAAAATTTTAGTGAATGAATTTATGGAGTTATTTAGCAAAGAGAAAAACCATTCCAAGGCCATATATTTCAATGATCTAGGAAAGAGTTTAGCTAGGAGCTTATCTTCAAAAATGAAGTCACTACACAATGTAGTAAAAGTTGATACATAGTTTTTAGGATCTCCCTTACCATTGTATTTCTCAAATGAAGGTATTTCTATGTTTTGAAGTAAAAGTGTTTTCATGATATCAATTGACAATTGATTTCTTGTGAGGTATTGTGGTGGTTTACCATTTTAACTTTGATTCAAAGTGGATATTTGTTGTTGAAGTGATGTCACATTTTACAAAAGTGGGTTTATAACTAGGTCATTGTTTGACATGTTCTGAGAATTTGGTGAATATGGTGGGATTGTGTAAGTGGTTGGTGGACTACTATGTTGAAAGTTTATGAGAGGTGATGAATATTGAGGGGTTATGGGTGATGTAACAAAACTAAAAGGATCACCACTAGGAAGACCTAAGCTTGGAGTTAGGCCATTGGTGTATTGTATCACTGAAACTATGGTTGGTGGTGTAAATGTAGGAATAAAAGGTATGGTTGTGGGAAGGGAAACTTGTTTTTCTCCTTGATTTTGAGCATTTGTGAGTGCTTGAGCACAACTAGCTATAGTAGGAATGTTAGCATCCATTATGTGAACTAGACTACACAACACCTCTATTCCTTGAGAATCATTAATCAATTTCCTAAGGTTATCCACAATAGGTACTGTTTGTCCTACTAAAGATTTAATGCTTAAATAATATTGAAAATATTCTAAATCTTTATCCCATTATTTTATTTTCTCATTAGGAACATGGGAAACAATGGTCTCAATGTTCACACAAATGTTTTATTATGAGATGGTCATGGGTATTGTAGGATTATGCATGGAATCCAACATGGGGTGGGTATTAACAATACCTTGTGTGAAAGAGTTGGAGGACTTAGGCTCCACAATAGATGTAATTACAATGTGATATTCCATGCATCTACAACTACATCTCATAGGGGTATTAGCAATAGGACACTAGATTGTGAAGCTCATACAAGTTCCAAAACACTTAGGTATGCTTACTATGAACATTAAAGCATAGAACAGTCATAAAAAATATACAAAATCCAAAATCAAAGTGAAGAACCACATAGAAAACACAATAGCATATCTTTGCTAAAATTTTGAGCCAAAATTAGTTGGTCTAGGGCACTAGGATTCCCTAGATTGGCAAAGTTTTGTACTAAATTCAAAGTTTTAATGTTGACAACTATGTTTAAGTGTTTTGTTATGTGATAGTGTAGGTATGATAGTGAATAAATTTAAAAAATTTGATTAATTTGTGATTATGTAATGTAAATGCAATTATGCAAGCAATTTTCAAATGCAAGAAAGAAAATGAGATTCCAAATGCAATTTTCATATCTAAAGTGCAGTAGTTAACTAATCCTAATGTGCAAAATCTGGAAATGAATATCTTGATGCCTATTTGTAACAAAATAATACAATTTTTCACCTTTTAACTATATGCAAAATGCCTAAATGAATGCAATGAACACTTTCAGATTTGATTTTAGATTTTATATGACCTAATGTAGATTAGAAAATGCAATTAAGATGTAAAATTAACCTATGAAGACCAAAATGAATCCCATTGAACTTTGAATGCAAGATGGTATGCAATTTTTTTATTTTTCAATATTTTTTATATGAAAGGATAGATGCCTAAATAATGAGTACAAAACAATGCAAGATTAATCTTAGATCTAAGATGATATTCTTCATATTTTAGATATATAATGTAAATCAGTTAGATTCACCAAAATGTAATGGTAGAAAAGGTGATCCTAATTCTAACCACTAGAACCAATTCCTTTTCTAGATTTTTGTGTGGTGTATGTGGGGGAACCTTAACATTACATTAGGGAATTAATATCTACACAAGAGATGAATAATTTACCATCAACTATCTTTCCCTTTGACTTGAATTCTGATAATTGAGGGTTTTGAATTGGATTTTTGATGTAGTACAATGATGCAACTAGTTAAACTATGCAAATACAACATTCTGAGATGAATTATGACTAATTCAAATCACACAGACAAATTTAAAATCCAAAAAAGTGGAAGGAAAACATGGATGCAATTGGGTATGTGCAGGATCATGATGGGCCAAAAAGTGGCAATGGAGAAAAAATTACTTTTTTCATCGACCCAAAAATGCAAAAATGCCGAGTTGACTTTTTTGTGGCTTGGGTGTCAGTACACACTTCCAAAGAAAAAATAAAACCAAGATCTCCATATCAAATATCCAATCGAAATCGGATATTCAATTTGAAGCAAACATATATAAAAAAAATTGGGCCTGTTAAAATCATTTGGCATTCATAAACAGGCGGCGGCGCATAGTGAGGAGGTTCTCTACATATGTGATATCTGATTTATCCGATATCCATTTTGAAAAGGTTAGATTTTAGATTTTTCTTTGCTTTGATCAAATTTTGAATTAGATTTGTATAATTTAAGTTAGTTTTTTATGGTTTTTTTTTCAAAATAGGGTTTTTCATTGAATTTTTATGAAAATTTTGAGTTTAGAATGGATTTGATTAAAAATGATTTTTTATGGATTTTGATTAAAAATAATTTTTTTATGGATTTTGATTTAAAAATAGTGTTTTTATGTATTTGTATTAAAAAATAGAGAATTTTATAGATTTTTGTTAAAAAGTAGGGTTTTTTTGGTTTTTTTTTTTAAACTAGGGTATTTTTACAATATTTTCATTTATACTGTCTAATTTCAATTAGATTAATTAGTTTTTAACTTTAATTAGGCATTATGGCTGTTGAAAATGAAAATGCATAAATTCCAAATGATCCACCAACTGAGAATGAAAATGCACAAATACCAAATGCTCCACCACCTCTGCAGCCATCAATTGAAGAATTAATTGGTGAAAAATTGCTTAATAAGTGAATCCCTCGATTATTTGAGCTGTCAAACACATTGAAGGATATAATTAAAAATATAGAAACCCTCTCCACCCAACATAATGCCTTTCATTCGTGGCGAGAAGACATGAGGGAATATTATGCATGCGGATTGTCTTATGATGATGTGAAAGATCTTGGAATAACCAAAGCCCAAATAACCTCTTTATTTGTTAACCCCCGCACTCGTTTTCTAGTTAATGTTAATAAACCAAAAATTTCTATAAAATGGTGCACGCATAGGGACATTGTAGATAACTTTTGGGATCATTAGTGTATGGGTTTTGATAAACCACCGAACAACAATTTTGATATACCATTTTACTTTATTAAAAACTTATATGTTGAGTTTGTGTTAGGGCATCATGTCAATTACTTTGACATTAAACCCTTTCAAGGTGTTGGTCGAGGTATGCCCCAGGATAGACTAGGGGCAGTTAGAGTAGTCCCGCGCCCATATGTTCCCCTTCCTCCCCTTCCTCTGCCACCTCCAGTATATCATCCAGATATTATGTAGGATGCGGCCACATAAATTATCCAGGCTATTCACTCTTTGAGTGGCCTTTTGGTTTCACATGCTGCTACAGTAGCTCAACCACATTCTAGTGATGTTGGTGATGGTTCGAGTGTTGCTGCATCATCCTCGTCAGGTCCACATATCTTTGTGCCACATACTTGCTCCATGTGCCGCCAAATATGCTTGGGTCCTCTTGGACAGCCCACCGAGCATCCCTTGGACACTTCTGATTATGACCTCCATAATGTGGACATTATAGATCAAACTCAGGGGAGTGGAGCACACCCTACAAAGTCATCTCCTACTAGAGAGGGGGACATTGGAATAGTGACATAGGTAAGATTTAAGTTGTAAATTCATAACTTGCATTTGTTTTTAAATGAATATTAATAAGAGATAGTATAATGTATTAATATTTATTTACATGGTCTATTTAACAGTTGATGTCTGAGGAGGAGCTTGCACAGGTGACTGATAGCACCCTTAGGGCCATTTCATTTGGCCTCGACACACACACAATATATATTTTCACACTCAATCGTTTACATTTTTTTATTATATACTTGCTTATCATTTGAATTGTCATAAATGAAATTATATAACTTATATGTTTATGTTATTTTCCTCTTGTAGGAAATACCTAGTACGAGCGAGGTGCAACCTTGTCCAGATTATGAAAGTGCAATGTTAGATAAGGGGAAGGTAATTGAACTCAAATTTGATTGAATTAAGAATTTTAAGATCTTATATTGATTATACATACATCGACATAGATTGGTAGTTTCATATGTAGTCATTTTTTTGTACAAGCAGTTATGAGCTATACATCATTGTTGACAAGTGTGAGCAAGATGCAGTCTTGTCCAGATTATGGAAGTGAAATGTTAGACAAGGGGAAGGTAATTTAACTCAAATTCAATTGAATTAAGATTTTTAAGATCAATTATACATATATCAATATAGATTGGTAGTTTCATATGTACTTGTCATTTTTATGTACAGGCAATTATGAGCTATACATCGCTATTGACAAGTGCCACAGTGCCTGAAGGAGTACGTATTAGAACACTTGAAGGAGTAGGTGTTGAAACACCTCAAGGAGGAGGTGTCGAAACACCTAAAGGAGATAAAGAAAAAGATCAACCTAAAGAGGTATGTGTTTATTTTATTTTGTGTTTGGTATTTATATGTTCCTATTACCGACAATCGTATGCTAACTTGGATCAATTTTATGTTTGTGTTCACATATATAGATTGACATTAAAAAATTTGGTTTGGTTGGTTCTTTGAGAGGGGCATATTCTAGGACTACTGACCCTTTGAAGAGACGAATATTTAAGGTAATCAAGATTAAAATTTTAGAGTACAATTATAATTCAATGTATATTGATTTCGATGTTAATTATTCAATTTTAAATCATATAGTATAACTAATCTCAATTGTGGTTTGAATTTTTCTTGTGCAGCTACTTCAGAGCCAACGAGTGCTACAAAGAGGCTCCATTATGAGATAAACATTTTGGCATGTAAATTTTGAATAGACATCGAGATGGAATATGCCACATTTTGTAAAACTTTGTTTGATTTGGCACTGATGCCATTTTTGTATATGGAGATACACTCAAGATTATTGGATAATTTGATATATAGAAGTTGACAATCGAAATTTAATTTCTTCCTCATGTGCATGATTAAACTCTTTGAAAATTTAATCAAGTGAGCAATGGTTAAATATCAATGTACAATAGCATAAAAGAATGGTTAATATATTATGTAGTTTATATTCATTTTGCTGATTACATTGCATTGCATCTTTCAAACTCAAAGCATTACTTTACATTGCATAAGTAACAACTAGATGTTAGATGAAAAAATTTCAATAACAATATAGTTTTTACAAAGTCAACCTAAATAGTTATGCAATTACTTCACATTACATAACTAATAACTAGGAGCAACTATCAATTGCATTAGCTTGTCATGGAATTCTATGAGACCACATTTCTTTAAGGAAACTTGGCACAAAACTCACAAAAAATGAAAAGAAAGCACTCAAACAAACTTTAAAGGGGTCTCAGGCCTGTTTGCCCCCTCATTCCACAAGTTATGCAGCCATTTTGGTGTAAGGCTGAACAATGGAGAAAACATACAATATATATATATGCAGCCTAGAAGCATGAATTAGGATTAGAATATCACATAACATCATTTAAACAAAAAAACCACCATAAAATTGAATGTCATTTAAAACATGCATGATAAATATTCATCGTTGAAACTTGAATTGTGGTAGCTTGATATACAAAGTCTATTGATGCCAAGGTTCAATTTGTATGATATTGAAAAAAGAAGCCAACTAAGTAGAGTTATCAACATTCTTTAGAAATCATAAGAATTTTTTTAGTACACTAGCCATTTTGATGTCTTCTTTTAGTCACAAACGTTATTTTGTATCATTGTTACATTGGTCTTGAGAGTGGTAGCGTAATATAGGTCCACAATACAAAATCTGGTTTACTTGTGTAGTGTAACAATGGCATAGGAAGATTTTTCTTTGAAAGAACCAAAGGGTGATTTCACGTTTGAAGTGTATAAACACATACCTTTTTGTAATATCAAGGATAATTTTTGAATCTTCCATGCATTGCTAATCTAAAAGGAAAGGTATTTTTCCTAATTTGTATGCAACCATGCTTTTGATATTTTCAAAAAGAGAAAAACTTCCCTAATGATGCAAAGGCATGGCCAATTAGTTCTAACTCTCCACATGAGAGAAGAGAGATGTTGGAGAGTACATCAAGTCAGTGAGAATCAAAGTGTAATATGTTTTAGTTTGTAGTACTCCTCTATTTCTTTGCAGATGTGTGATAAATTCTTAGTTCAATGATGTTGAACAATTTTTGAAAAAAGAAAGTTGTGTCACAGTCTGCTTTCAATCCAACAAGCAAAAATGAAATCTTAGCCTCTTGGAATGAAAATTCTTGTTTGCAAAACAAATGAATAAGAATGAGGTAGTTAAGGTGTTTGAAGTTATTTAGAAGTCACTTTTAGGGTGCAAGGCTTAAAACTTAATTTTAAATGCACTCAAACAAACTTTAAAGGGGTCTTAGGCCTGTTGTCCCCTCATTCCACATGCTATGCAGCCATTTACTTGTTGTGTAGGGGTCAAACAATGGAGAAAACATGTAAAAATTATATATATATATATATATATATATATATATATATGCAGCCTAGAAGCATGAATTAGGATTAGAATATCACATAACATCATATAAACAAAAAAACCACCATAAACTTGAATGCCATTTAAAACATACATGATAAATATTCATCGTTGAAACTTGAATTGTGGTAGCTTGATATATAGAGTCTATTGATGCCAAGGTTCAATTTGTATGATATTGAAAAAAGAAGACAACTAAGTAGAGTTATCAACATTCTTCAAAAATCATATGAATTTTTTTAGTACACTATCCATTTTGATGTCTTCTTGTAGTCTCAAACTTTATTTTGTATGCAGATGTGTGATAAATTCTTAGTTCAATGATGCTGAACATTTTTTGAAAAAAGAAAGTTGTGTCACGATCTGCTTTCAATCCAACAAGCAAAAATGAAAGCTCAGCCTCTTGGAATGAAAATGCTTGTTTTCAAAACAAATGAATAAGAATGAGGTAGTTAAGGTGTTTGAAGTTATTTAGAGGTCACTTTTAGGGTGGAAGGCTTAAAACTCCATTTTAATTGCATAAAAAAGAATGAAATTACTTCAAACCAAGTTTGTGAAGAAGTTAACTCTGCTGCCCACTAGTTTCCCTTAAGAGTCTAAAGTGCTAAAAGGTAGAAATATTTGAGGGGCTATTTATTGGAAACCGTGATTCTTACAGACTCTCCGTTTGAGGCTATGGGATCGTGTTGGGACCATTTACAAAAACCTCTCTCAGTTTTTTCTATCTCGAAGGCATTTTCCTGTGGTGATGACTTTTCAGTGGAGGGAAAAGTTGCCAGATGCAAGCAATGTAAAGTTTCAAAGTGGTGCAACTTTCATTCCGCAACTCGTACGAATAAACAGACTGTTCCAACACATCTGAATGGGTATGTTTATGCTAGGGATGGTATGTTTATGCTAGGGATGGTCATCTTTTGCACC
>VDFB02270651.1:532159141-532191940 GCA_007258455.2 Sequoia sempervirens
AAATTTCCTTTACCGTAGTAATTTGTGCAGATTAAGGGTTGAGGGTTGAGAATTAAGGGTTAAGGGTAGTTTAATGTATAGGGTAGAGGGTTGAGGGTTTAAGGTTGAGGGTAGATGATTGAGGGATGTATATGGTTCAAGGATTAGGGTTCAAGGTCCAATGTATAGGGTAAAGGGTATAAGGGTTAATAAGGGATCAGGGTTTAAGGGTACTTGAGGGTTGAGGGTAGAGGGTAGAGGGTACTTGAGGGTTTAAGGGTTGAGGGATTTGTTAGGTCTCAAAAGTGTAGGTTTTAAACAATAAGGGGGTGCCAATCCCTTAATACACCTTTGGCCCACGAACAAGGTAAACAAGACTGATTACCTTCTACTCTTCAAGTTCTACCAGACCTAGGTAGGTATACCTGAACAATAAGGAAGATTTACAGGTAAATATGGTTCCTAAATTGAGCAATCTACTCACTAAGGCATGTGAAGGTGGAGTAGATATAGAGTTTTAGTGACTAATTTCTAATGAGAGTAATTGCTCGAATTCAATTTTGTGAGTTGTATTTTGTATGCAATATCTAATTATGACCAGTGCCTACTTCTATTGGGTGGACAAAGTGGAGGGGTGAATGATGGTTTTGGAGATAGGCTTCTATAAGGTGGGTAGATTCACTCTCCAGCTTAACTCAAACAGTTGGGCACTTTCAATGTTTGCACCTTGTACAAACGTGCAAGTATGTCAGTTATTTGGGCTCTTCTTAGTAATCCTAGTGATATCCCCTCATGCTACTATGAAGTTGTGAAAGGATTTAATTCATATGTGAAAGGAACTTACTCGCTTAAAAAATCCTTGAAGCTTTGCATTGACTTTATTTTTCCTGTCCCTCTCTTGTTTTTCTTCCTCAATTTCATCAGGATCATACATTGACCTTCTTGCCCCTCCTAAAGTTTGGACCACATCCATTGCCTCCACATAAAACTGGACATCCTTGGTCTTCTTGGTTCCCACGCCATGATATGGTTATGCAAATGAAAATGAAGCAAAGTAATCATCTCCTTCCCCACTGGCTGGAAGAATGCATTCTTAATGTTTTGATACATGATATCAGCTCTTTATTCTACTCCCATGGTTGAATACTGAAATCCATTAGGGTGGGCCTCCAGAGTTCTAGTCACCTTTCTTCCTCTTCCACCAAATGTTGGCCTGATCCAAAAGTCTGCTACCCTAATTGCCTTTGTTTTTGAAAGCTGGAGTCTCTCCTGAGTCACCAATGTAGCTTTCTCTACCTTTTCAGACTCTTTCATTGCTACAAGAAATTAGTGCCTAATTGATTAATAGTCTCAATCTCACTAATAGTGATTACTAAGAAAGGTAATTCCACCAACTATACCAAATAGTTTACCATGGGAACAATAAAAGCATAGGCTTTGAAAGGAACTCCATGAAAACCAAGCTCTCTAAATGGTACATCAAACTCTAGTTCAAAATCTTTTAGATGAGGCTGCTCCCATAGCTCCCTTACTCGCTTGACAAATCCTTGAAACTCTGCATTGATTTTATTTTTCCTATCCCTCTCTTGCTATTCTTCCTCAATTTCATTAGGATCATACATTGACCTTCTTTCCCCTCCTAAAGTTTGGACCACATCCATTACCTCCACTGTATAAAACTGGACATGCTTGGCCTTCTTGGTTCTCATGTGATGATAAGGTTATGCAAATGAAAATGAAGCAAAGTAATCATCTGATTCATCTCCTTCTCCTCTAGTTGGAAGAATGCATGCTTAATGTTTTGATACATGATATAAGCTCTCTCTTCTTCTCTCATGGTTGAATACCAAAATCCATTATGGTGGGCCTCCAAAGTTCCAGTCATCTTTCTTCCTCTTCCACCAAATGTTGGCTTGATCCACAAGTTTTCCAGCCTAATTGCCTTTGAATTTGAAAGATGAAGTTACTCCTAAGTCACCAATGTAGCTCTCTCTACCTTTTCAGACTCTTTCATTGCTATAGGAAATTAGCGCCTAATTGATTAACAATCTCAATCTCACTAATAGTGATTACTAAGAAAGGTAATTCCATCAACTCTACCAAATAGTTTACCATAGGAACAATAAAAGCAAGGGCTTTGAAAGGAACTCCATGAAAACCAAGCTCTCTAAATGGTATATCAAACTCTAGTTCAAAATCTTTTAGATGAGGTTGATCCCATAGCTCTCTTACTTGCTTGACAAATTATTGAAGCTTTGCATTGATTTTATTTTTCTTGTCCCTCTCTTGTTGTTCTTCCTCAATTTCATCAGGATCATACATTGACCTTCTTTCCCCTCCTAAATTTTGGACCACATCCATTACCTCCACATAAAACTGGACATCCTTGGTCTTCTTGGTTCCCATGCCATGATATGGTTATGCAAATGAAAATGAAGCAAAGTAATCATCTCCTTCTCTGCTGGCTGGAAGAATGCATGCTTAATGTTTTGATACATGATATCAGCTCTCTCTTCTGCTCTCATGGTTGAATACCAAAATCCATTATGGTTGGCCTCCAGAGTTCTAGTCATCTTTCTTCCTCTTCCACCAAATGCTAGCTTGATCCACAAGTCTACCAGCCTAATTTCCTTTGTTTTCAAATGAAAGCTAAAGTTTATCCTAAGTCACCATTGTAGCTATCTCCTTCTTTTTAGACTCTTTCATTGCTACAGATTGTCTGTGGTATTTAATCATTTGTACCACATGGTTGATGTGCTTTGAATCCTTGGATCTAAAGTAAATTTCCTTAACATAAATACTGCTAGGGAATTTCAATGTTGGCATGTACATAGTTGGAATTAAAGCCGGTACCTGGAACATTGAAAATTATCCTTATATAAGAATTCCCTCCATATTGATGGTGGCTACATGAAATGGAACCATGATGCCACGCATGGGTACCAGAATAGCATCATTTTTTTTATCAAACTAAATCATGAGCTCTCTAGAAACGAGGATATCTTCCACATTTTTGTATGAAACCATCTTAGTGGATGGCTTGGAAGAGCCATGTCCATCTCCTATACCAATGCCCCTTGCATCCAATCTTCTTGCAGTCTCCTCATTCTTTTGCAAAGGGTTGGCACTTAAGGTTATGTAATAGAATTTACAGTTGATAGTTAAATTGTATAACAATTTTTTTTATGATCTTTACTAATGTTTATTAGAATTGTTGCATGTTTTACATCATCGGAATCACATATTAGCTGTAATTTTTTAAAAAATTTATTATGGTATGTGCACTTTGATATGATGTAATATGATTATGCTTTCATCTTATATGTTTCAATATTAGATATATAACAAAATAAATAAATTATTGCATGAAATAAATAAAACTTTTCATTTTAAATGTTTTTTTTTGTAGAGCACGGGTCTTCCAAAAGATCAAGATGATCCTCATCATGATATAGATCCAAAAAATATTGGTTCTACTGGTATAGATCACATGGAAGAGGATGATGATGATGCAGATATAGAAGACACCGAGGCTGATGGCAATGATGATGACAATGACAAAAATGACAATGACAACGATGATGATGATGAACATGATGGTGGTGATCATGATGTGGTAGTTCCTGGTAGTACCTAGTGGCTTTCATGATCATATAGACTGTGTCATGGATCATTGATGATATATCATTATGACGATGATGATGATGAGGCAGTTGCTGGTAGTACCTAGTGACATTCATGATCATATAGACTGCATCATGGATCATTGTTGATATATCATTATGATGCCTCTTTTCATGGTTACTATCATAAGTATCATTTTCACGGCCTACAATACCATATTATTGAGTTGTATCATATTGGCATTTATCATTTTCACTTATATCATTTGGACATGTATCATCTTGACTTGTATCAATTTGAGTTAAATAAATTATCATTTTTACTTATATCATTTGTACATGTATTATTTTGACTTATGTCAACTATTGGGCATGTATCATTTTCACATGTTATTCATCTACTAGCATATTTGACTTTCACTTGTTTTAGTTATATATTATGATGATCTTATCAATATTGACTTGTCAATTTATATATATTAAAATTGGTCGATGATTTTTGGATGGATATTTATTACGTATGATGATTTTAATTTACTGCTTAGGATGGATGTTGTCAAATTCAATTAAATTATAGATATTTGACTCACTTGTTTTAATTATAGATGATGATCATGTTAGAATAATTATCTTGTTAATTAATCATATGAGTTAAATAATTAAATTACTTACTCTATAATCATATGAGTTATTTAAGAGGCATCATATATTTAAAAAATTAAATTGAATTAAAACATATTAAATTAATAAATGAAGCAAAACAAGAGGCATTTTTAGAAGAAAAAAAGGAAGCAAAAATGGAAGCCAAATTAGAAACAAACTAGAAGCAATCTTAGAAGCAAAATTAGTAGCAAAACCAGAAGCAAACTTGGAAGCAAAACCAGAAGCAAAATCGGGAGCAAAACAAGAAGCATATTTTAGAAAAAAAAAAGGTTCAAGAAAAACAAGAAGCATTTCTAGAAGAAAAAAAGGAAGCAACAATGGAAGCCAAACTAGAAGCAAACCAGAAGCAATCCTGGAAGCAAAATTGGAAGCAAAACTGGAAGGAACATCGAAAGAAAAACTGGAAGAAAACTTGAAAGAAAAATCAGAAGCAAACCTGGAAGCAAAACTGGAAGCAAAACCGGAAGAAAAATTGGCTCAGAGTGGGCTCGGCTCGAACAAAACAGGAAAACAAAACAAAAATAAAACTAGAAACAAATTGGAAACTAAAAGCTGGGAAACAAATCACGGAAACAAAATCAAAAACAAACTTGGAAACAAAACAAAAACAAAACAAGGAAACAAAGCTGGAGAATCACGAGGAAACAAATTGGAAACAAAATCAAAAAGCAATCTGGGAAACAAAAGTGGAGGTAATCCCAGGAGAAACAAAACTAGAGAAACAACATTGGGAGAAACAAAAATTGGAGAAACAAAACTAGAAACAAAATGGAACAAAACTAGGAAATAAATATAGACAAAAATTAGAACCACCATGGAAACAAAATAGAAACAATACTCGAAGAAGCTGGATGTCCTGATGGAAACAAAGTGGAGCTCGACAGGCTCAAACACAGAGGCTCAGCCAGGAGCAAACCGGCAACAATGGGAGAGAACATAGGCTCTTTGGGAAACCAACAAGAGGCATAATTAAAACACTGTGCAATGCCAATTTCTGGCACTATTCTCGGCGTTAAAGGAGACACTATTGCCGACACCAAATTTCCAATGCAAAATCCGATGCCAATTTAGGCGTGAAATTTGGCACAAAATCTGGCAATGAAATGAAGAAATAGGTTTTCACCGACTTTTGCACCATCAGATGACTCCAAAATGGCCAACTCAAATACACTAAAATCCGATGCAAAATTTGGCACTAATTGCCTATTGTGTTTTTGTGGTACAACCATATAAAAGCTATACCTCCTAATAACTTTGATAAGGCACCACACAACACGACAACAGGATTCATGAGGCAAGAAAAACTTTGTATGCTTGACACCCATGAACAAACATGGCTCCACAGGAAAGCAAAGTGTGTTATGCAAGGTGGCCACATAATAGTTATTGTAAATGCAAAATAGTGTAAAGTTTATCCAAAGGAATTTTGCTTAGTTCATGTAAGGTCTCTCTTAGGGAACATCATGCTTAATGTCTTCAAGAGAGAACAATTCAAAGAAATATCATTCTCTCAGACGAAATCAAATCTAATGCCACCACCAAGAAAAGGATGCATCGGAAGAATAAAGAAAAATCACACAGTGAAACATGAGTGTCGATGTATGCCTCCACTTTAAAGCGGTTGCTAACACCATTGTTGTGAGAAAATGCTTTAAAGTAGAAGAAGATATGAGAGGTTGTTCGAAAATCCCTATGCCAATTCATACGTTCCCGAACGAAACTACATCATGGATAAAGGGTTGTCCTTAGTATGTCACATGTGAGCCAACTTAAGGCATGTCGCCCACATCCCAAGCTTGCTCCTATATATACATGGTAGGCAGTCAACTAGACAAAAGAGACAATAACAAGTGCCATATGAGGAGAAGGCTACCTAACCCCTTGCCCCACTTAGTGAAATACAAGGATGAGCTGAGGTGATTGATGAGAAACATGCTAGAGTGAAAATCAGTATCAATTAGAGGAATTAGGTGCCTCAACATAAGGAAGAGAACCACACTCCTTAAGATGTTGAATTTTATCACTTAAAGCCTTACATTCATTAGTAGAATGACCATGAACTCTATGATATGCGTAAAATGAATTCTTGTAGTAAAAAAAAAATGTGTTCTTGGAGAGAGAGATATCAAACGATCTTGGAGGAGTTTCGACAAGATACTCTCTTGATCAAAAGTAGATGTTATTTTATTTTGTGATATAGATATCTCTTGCTTAGTACAAGGTGTCACACCTACACAAGACTTTTTAGATTGCAAGATTTTTTCTCTCCTTTACAAGAGGGTGTAAAATCTAATGAACTCCAATCATTAATGTTTTGCATTATGACATTGATATTAAGCAAGGATTTCTCTGTTTCTTTCATTCACTGATACATTTTGATCAATTTTTCAACAACGGCCAGTCGGAATTTCGACAGCTGTTTGTCATTGTTATTGCGTCGGAATTTCAACGACATTTGAAATGTCAAAATTCTGGCCCGGCATCCGTCGTCGAAAAATTGATCAAAATTTATTAGTGATTTATTTCAAAGGATAATAATCAATACCACTAGTCTCTATCAATTTAGGATGTACTAATGTTAAAGTTGGCTCAGAGGAATCTTTTGTAATAGCGTTGACATTAAGTGAAGTCTTTTTTTTTCTTTTGAGGGACAACAACTAAGACCATTAGTCATTCCTTACGTATTAGGCTTTATAGGGACACAAATACCTTGCTCTCTAGCACCACATCCTTTTCCACTATACCCAAGTTGTTTCATAAGTTCATAACCTTTTTCCATAAATCTTTTTCATTTCTTCTGGATTCGATGGTTGTTGGGTAAAAGTACAAAGCTAGTGTCACACTTTTATAAAGGAACCGGCCAACATTGATCCAACTTTTGAACTTAAATTACTAAAAAGTGATATATATGTTTTGAATTTTGAAATGATGTAAAATAATAAAATATTTATTTTTTAGTATATTTTATATTTGTATTTTTGAGAAAAAATTAAAAAACTATTGGAATATTTTTTTTTATAAATTAACACTATAATTTAGTTGTTGATAAAATGTTGAAAAATGAAGTTACATGAGATGTCAATCTTTATATAGTAAATTTTAATTTTTTTCCTTCAATTTTTTTTGTGTATTTATAACTTGAAACTTTAAGGCATGAATATATTTATTTCCAATTTTGATAAATATATATTTTTTAATAAATATTAAATGGTCATGTATTCAAACTTAGTTGTTTCAAGTTGATGTCAACTTTCATATTAATTATTTATCTAAAATAGAAAAAAATTATACCATCTTGATAGAGATTCTCGTGTCTAGGGAATCATATTTTTTCAAAAAAAATTAATAAATTTTACTATATTTCCTTGACATGGTAATCAACCTAATGTTTTGTGTTGATAACCTACATTTAGTAAAAATAAAAGGAAAATATAAATAATAATTAAACTATTAAAATATACACATTTTTGAAAACTAAACTTATGGATCTACAAAAGGGTATTTTTATATTTTTTTAAAAATAATTTTTACATGAGTAGAAGTTGTTGAAACGTCAAGTTTTTCAAATAATTTTATTTTTTTGGTAAATTGGACTCAAAGTGGTGCTAAATATGCATTTAGCCAACAATATTAGTTGGAAAAGTTGTGGAAATATATAACTTAGCTAGAACGAATCTTACAAGATCATATGCTTGACCAAAATTATTTTTTAGTTAAAAATACTTAAATTCACTTGTCCTAATAATTTGGCCAAAAGTGTGACACAATTTTGTGCTAATACACACTCATAATCAACTTCATCAAAGTTTTTTATGTAATTTGTTGTCTTTTGTTCTAAAGTGGTTGAGGTGGATGCTTTTGAAGGGTCTTCTGAATCTTTGTTTATGATCTTGTATTCGCCCATGAATGTTGTTAAATCTTAGGAACTCCAATCATCTTCTAATAGTTCGTGACTTCCTCAATATGTTTTTATTTTTCTTTCTATTGCACGAGTTCCACTTGTGTAGTTGGTGTCAATGTTTTCAGAGGATTTTCCTTATTTTTCTCAATGTTCAAACAACTTTTTGGTTCAAGGTTGGCATCAATTGTATACACTTTGTTGTTGTAGACATACTTCATTTTACGATGAAGAGTAGAAGGCACTGCTTGCATTTCATGAATCCATGGTCTACTTAAAAGAAGGTTATATGAAAGTTCTCGAGGCATAGCATGGATAGGGATTTTTAATGTATCCTTTCCAAATGTAATAAGAAAAGTGACCACACCAAGCGGTTTCTTTCCTACATTGTCAAATCCTTGAATAGATAAAGAGGCGGGTTGAATTTTTTATTTATCCACGCCAAGTCTATCCAAAAGGGTCACACTACACACATTAAGGATGGAGCTATTATCAACAAGGGTTATTTTTATTCCCAACCCATTATAAATAGCTATTATCATGAAAGCATCATTTTTTTTTGCACTTCTAGCGAGGGTAACTCATCTTGATGTAAAGTAATATCTAAGTTGACAGAAGTTATAGCTTGAATTTGGGTTGCTACTTCATTTGATTGCACAATAGGGAAGGGAGGGACTTGTTGCAAGGAACTTTGAATCATGTTATGATAATGAGGGGAGGCTTGAATAAGGTCCCATAATGATATCTTAGCAGGAGTATTCTTTAGTTGTTCAACAAGATTGTACTCCTTTTCATTATGTGAAGGAAAACGAGGGGCACTAGACAAGATAGGGTTAGGCAATGGGAGGGATGTTGAAGGTGTTTGTCTTGGTTGTGGATTATTTCTACTATTATATGTATAACCAACAGTATTATAACTTGGCTGCTACAACATGTTATTCTTAGGTGGTTCAAGGATGAGGACAAGCTTGTTTTGAGTTTGTGGTCATTGTGATGGTGGGTAAAGAATTAGAGGATTCTTAGGATGTACCATAGGGTATTTAGGAGGTCCAATAATTAAGGGGGATCTAAGGGACACTTGGACATTCATAACCTCAGTGGTTTTGGTTTGATGTCTTTCTAATGAAAGGGAATCTAGTGTCATCTTTTCATCATCATGTAAGGAAGTCACATCACTATCAATTGTTGTCATTTTCTTGCACCATGATATCCTCCCTAGGAGGATAATTTTTAGGAGAGCAACAAACTAGATGTTCATGACATTCAATATTTGGTTCTTCTAAAATGACATCATCACAAGTAAGGGAGTTATCAATGGTTGGATTGTCTTGTTTATCTGTAATGTTTCCCCTAGGGGAAGAGAAGCAACTAAGATTCTCATGACTCTCATTTCTTTGATCTTCTAACATAAAAGTATCTTATTTACCAATAGTAGGGATATTAGGAGAAGGTCCAATTTGATTGTAATGATTGTCCTTGATTTCATCCTTATTTTCTAAGGGCTCATTCTCTTGTGCCCCAATATCTACCCTACTAGAGGAGCTTTAAGATGTTCATCACATTCACTGGTTCGATTTTGTAAAGTAGCTTCATCACCAAGAGGGGAGACATCGAGATAAGGAGAATCATGCTTGTCAATGATTGGATCCTTTCATTCAAATATCTCTCTCCAAATGGTAGGAGCATTAGGAAAGGGAGAAACGAGATTTTCATGACTTTCAAGTGTATCTTCTAACACTAAACTATCTTCTTCATGACTAGGAAGGATATTAGGAGAAGAACCAATGTGATTATCATGGTTATCCACAATTACATCCCTATTTCCTATAGTTTCTTCCCAAGTGGGAGAGGTAGGATTGTCATAGCTCTCAATCATTAGATCTCTTAACACCAACATGTCCTCACAAATGTAATTTTCATGGTCGTTCACAATTGTATCTTTTTTCACTAAAGGATTCTCGCAAGAAGGGGAGGTGTTGGGAGAGGAATTTAAACTAAGTAAAGTAGTGACAATGATTTCACCTTCTATTGTTATAATATCTTCCCAAGGGGGAGGTGGAGAAGGACAAGTAAGACTTTCATGATTCTCAACGATTGCATCTTCTTTCACCAATATACCTTTGTCACCAATAGGAAAGGTATCAGAAGGAGGAAAACTATGATCTTCATGGTTATATGTGCTTGTATCTTCTTCTATCACATCATTCCCATAGATAGGAGGGATAGGAGGAGGTGTAGATTTAAGGCAAGTGTCAATATTTTCACTCTCTTGCACTAAGAGACTCTCATAACTAGAAAATGTATTGAATGGACAACTAACATGCTTATTGAGTAACTTTTTCTTTAAAAACTTGGAAAATACAAATACTAACATTTTTGCAAAGTAATCTATGAGAACTTAAAATGGAAAGAGACTTAAAATGCAATGCAATGACCTAGAATGAAATGTAATTTTTAGACTCTAAACAAGGTAATTTTCTGATTACACTATGAAACAATCTCAAAATGAAATAATGTAAATGTAAATTTGAAACTAAGTGATGCATGAATTGAACCAAATTAAGCTAGATCTAATGAAAAGCATGTAATAGAAACTCGGAAAACTGAAATAGTTATTCAATGACAGCAACAAAAGTACAAAAATGATGTTTTTAATGTTGTAAATGGCAATTTCAAGTTTGATCTAGGACTAATTCACCCAGAGGGTGTATGAACCCCAGTTAGAGATTTTGAAGGGTTCAAATACTACAAAATACACAACACAAAATTCCTAGAAAGCAGGGAAAACAACCTGTATAGGGACTAAATCAACTAGAGGGGCGAATGAGTTTTGAATTAGGGGTTTTACACCAAATTCAACAAATTCTGAGTGAATGTTAGGTTTTTTGGTTTGAATGTCATCTAGGCTAAGTGCAATTACATATTTCAATTGAAATTCAATGATGCAAGATGCAAAAATGTAACCTATATATGCACTTTCACTAATGCAATATTTAGAAACCCTAGATGCAAATTAACTAGTGCAAGACCTAATGCAAAGCTAATGTAAGCTAATCTAGGAATATGATGCACTCCAAATCAAAAAAGGTGTTCTAAAGGTTGGGTTCACCAAAATGAAATTTTGGGGAAGTAGGTTGCTCCACCTTTTAGAAGATGGAACTCAAGGGTAGGGTTTTTGGACTTTTCCACCTATTTCCTTCAAATTTCATTCAAGAAAATATTAAAAATCTCAATCTAGGGATGGAATGAGGGAAAGAGATTTACAATAAGTTATCCTAGGGTGTGATTAAAGACTAAAAGGGGGATTCACCACCAAGAAAAGGCTTGGAAAGAAAGAGATGAATGCAATATGAAAACCTAACTATATGACACAAAGTATGAAAATGAAATTTAGAATGACAAACTGAGAATGAGCAGAGGGGTGCATGGAAGAAAGATGTGATCAAAACAGGCTCCAAATCCCTAAAATTATGATGTTTGAAGCTCACTAGGACTCATACGCTAGTCTGGGCGATTTAGTCCCAGACTAGGTTTTTTGTGCAAAAACTGGAATCTCTCAATGACTAATCTAGGTCTCCTGAAATTTGGAAAAAGGTAGTATTGGGACTCATACACCCAAGGTGGTGATTTAGTCCCAATATTAGGGTTTGGCTAAAACTCTGGTATTCTCTGGTGATCTCTTGTAGCTTCTCTCCTGCCAAATCTTTGAGTCTGAAACCCTAAATTATGGCTTGTAGGTGACTTTCCATGAAGATGACAACCTTGTGACAACTTGACAACTTTCTTCAATCTTGCAACTTTTTCTTCAAAGAATCCTCAAGCTCCAAAACACCTAGATCTTGAATGATGTCTTGGAATGTAAATCTACAATCTAACATGAAGTGGCCATGAAGAATTTAGATCTTGATCTTGAATTATATGTGAAACAATGCTTAACTTGGATCTTGAATGCTACATCACAACACTAGCTTAACAACATGCTTGATGCATTAAATTCCTTTGATATGATGATATGATCTTGAATTACTACAATATGTCTTCTCCAAATCTACCCTTGAAAGCTCTTGAATGTTCTGGAATGCTCAAGTATGAACTCTTGTGAAGGTGCTCTTGATTGCTTATGAGGTTTTAGGATGAAACTATGTGAAATAACCTTGTATTTATACTTTTTATGCCAAATTTCCTAAAATTACAACACTACAAGCTAACATCAAAACTAGGAGGATAAAATCCCACCAAGAATTGAATTCAAAATGGGTCTTGATTAGAGTGGGACTCATATGCCCAAGGTGGTGTATGAGTCCCAATGGCTCAAAAGTAGGGCACAAACTCCAAGATAGTTTTTGTTTAATGTGAAACTTGAAATTAGGTCCCAAGAACTAGGTGGGACTCATAAACCCAAGGTTGTGTATGAGTCTCAGATCACCAGATCTGGAACGCATGACCCAAAACATTGAATTATGATTGGTTATTGGATAAGTGTCAGGATTATCCACTGAAAGATGCAATTAATAAGGCTTGTAGATGCAAAATAGGACCAATTAAGGCATAAATAAGTCCAATTATTTAATAAATCCATAGATTAGTGTGAAAGTGTTAGGATACACTTCACAACATCCTAATTAAGGTACAATTAGGTTCCTTTATAATTAATTATCCATTCCAAAACTAAGTGTGAAAAAGGGCTACTTTTTCCTACACTGCAAATGCAAAGAATGTTCACAAACCTAAAAAGAAATTTCCCCCAAGCAATATGGGCATCCTTTACAATGTACCAATGGTGTGCCAAAAAATTTATTGCAGATTTGGCATTTATCTCTAAGGGTGTTAAGGACCCAAATTTCTAATTCAAAAAGGATGTAAAAAGGAAAGAAGAGGAAGGAGAAGTAGGTGCAAAACCAACAAAATAAGAATATTTATAGAAATCCCTAGGGCTCACTTTTTAGCTCTAAATAAAAGCATATTGATACTATAATGATTTATATTCATCTCAAATTTGTAATAACATATTTGTAATCTTTGTATATTGAATGACTAAAGATAAAATCAACCTTAGTTGAGTATCTCCTTGTGTATGGTGTACGTTTTTTAGTATGTGTTGATTAGTTGGCTAACTAGATTACTTTAAAATCCTTGCAAATATTTTGTCAGGAATCTTTGTAGAACAATAAAGGAAATGTATGAGTACAATTATAGATTATTAAGTAGACTCATTCAATATTCTACAAGTATTTTTTTTTTTTATAATATATGCATAGAACCCAACTTTCATGCATATTTTCAAAGGCGTGGTCTTTTGTAGTATAAATTGATTAAGGTGTCACCTTAGGTTATAGTTGTTGCAATTTCCTATAGACTTAGAGACTCCATTTCTTAACTCAATAAAGGCATCATTCTGCTATTGGTTCCAATTCTACATCCTAACACACTCAAAAAAACTTAATATAAACTTTTTTTCAGCTTTACTCATTTTGATGTATTCTCACTATCATATTTGAATGTAAATAATAGCCTAAGAGATTATTATAGAGCACATTCATGGACATTTATATAATACGTTATCTCATGTAAAAAGAAGTTGGCATTGAGTATTACAAACTAGCATATAAGCCAAAGTGACAACTAAAATAGGAGTGCACTATGCAATGGGTGTGGTTTGTATCAAAGCTAGTGTTTAGTCATTGTAGTGATATTAGTTGCAACACCTTAGGGAAACCCCCCTTGGTTTAGCATAGCTAAAAGTGTAGGAGGTCCTACCCACCTAAGTAATTGGTCCTTGGTTCCCCAACTTGAATATAGGTTTTATGATACTTTCCCAAATTCAACACCACTAATATTTGGAAGACTATCCAACCATAATAATTTGGAACTTACAACTCGATTCACTAACACCTTCCACATAACAACCAACAAGTTTCTCGATTCCCCAATCCACCTTGATGGAGAGGAGATCCACCTTCTATTGGCCTCATATGTAGGGTGGTCCTCCCAAAACAAAATCAAACTTGAAGATTCAAACACTACTAACCCATCTACATTGGTGCCTTTCCCCTTCATATTTTAACTACACTTATTTGTTGAATACAATAGTAATCCAACTATTAACAAGAAACTAACACACTGCTAATGTGGGACCAAGCAAGATGGGCAGATTTTGAATTAATTTTGATACTTTTGAAAAAGTTGTCGACAAACATACAAAACGAAAGCAACCAACGCAAAAACAATTGGTTCCATATGTAAAATCGACGGGGCGATATTTTCAATGGAATTTCCACCTCGACAAAGCTTAACCGTCTACATTGAAAACAGACGAAGAGGAAGGGTTTGAACGCATTACAAAGCCTCCAAATCGGATTTTGTAGCGGCCTTACTCTGATCAATGCGATTCCAACAAGCTCAATATTTTACAGCTTGGATAAGTTTTACGCTAGACTTCAGTGTTTTGCCCTTGTGAATATATAATGATGAAAGACAGAAAGATGTCAGCTGTTGCTCATGTGAGTACAGAAACTTCATCGAAATTAGCGGTCTGCTCAATTTGGTACGTATCTCAAGGTTTTTGTTGTGTATCAGAATTTTTGCACCGCTGTATCCGTAAAAGTAAAGTTCTGTGCAATTACTAAAAATGTGGAAGCAAATCGTCAAGATTGTTTCAATAATAAGAAATTAAGTACAAGATTCATTGCACCTTTGGACTATATTTAAGGAAATGAAGTGAGATGAGTACTGATGCCAGATCCGAGAATTTTTGCCCGATTGGAGGCTTCGCTGGATTTTGCTTGAAATCCTTTGTTCCGGAAGCTGTTTTTATCTATGAACAATCTTGATTTTTCCTTAAACAACGAATTCTTACATCTTTTTTGCCTGTACGATTGGAATTTGTGCTAGTGGAGTCTTTAAATGCAGCGCTCTTCAAATAACATAGTGAATGGTTCTCAGAATGCTTCATTTGTGAACGCTCCATACAGAAGAGGAGAAGCAGGACAAATGCAGAAGTCATATATTGTTGCTTGCTACAGTGTTCAGTCTGTATTGTTACTGTTCTGGTGGACTGTCTCTTTATCAATTCTTCCTTTGATATTGCCTCCTCTGCCGCCTCCGCCTTTCATATTATTGCTGGTTCCTATTGTGATATTTGTTATGCTCATGGTATTGGCTTTCATGCCTGGCAATGTCGCCAATACGGCAGTGTCATCTGTTTGATATACATTCCTTCAATGAAAGAAAATGCGAAGGCCGTTCAAGATGAGTTTTTGCTGACCGTCTTCACGGCAGATCGTATTTTGTAGGTATGATTATTTTGGCTGCCATCCCTTTGTATATATCAGCGTGATTTTCCTTATCCGTTAGAAATCAGGAAGGAATCTATTGCTTTACTGTGCATATCCTGTTTGAATAACTAATTTGTTGAGCGTAGAAATTGAAGAGGCAAACAAAATCATTTCCATCTGATTTGTTCAAGTTGAACACAAAAGTATAGAAACGTTTCAGTAGGAAAGTACATTTTTTAACTTGAAGAAGGTTCTTTTCTGTTTTTCATTATCTGCTTAAGTTTCTCTCTACATTAGAATCACAACTAACTCTGAAACTGGGGCACGCTTCTACGGATTTGTGCTTTAACATGTACATAAAGGTCGAATTATCTGTGAACTATAGGTTTGACAGTTCAAATTATAAATAAACGGTAGATATTTCTTGCTTTTAATAAATTTTATTTTGAATCATTAAAATATTTGGTACTCTGTAAATTTGCTTAACCTGTGATTCAAAAGGTGCATAACTTAACAAATCGTCCTGAATTTTTGATTTGACAGGTGAGGTAACTGTGAAATTCCAAGCCTGATTAAGACTTAGTTCCTTGAATCAAACTTAAAAATTTGCAACTTGTGTTACTTATTAAGACTATTAACCATTAAAATATTGACTTGCTGTTGTTGAGACAACTTGAGAATCTTTTTATTATTCAATGCACAATTAATTCATTGTTGGACTAGTTAGTTTTGCTTTTGAAACTGTTTTTGTTCCTATTATTGCAGACACTCGCATTCCCTGGCAGTATTTATCATGTTTTTCTTGTTTTCCGTTTAGACTTTATCGTTATAAAGCAGAGCAGAAACCTTCTTGCAAATTGTTTTTTTCTTTCCCATTTTGTTGTTACATTGATGGCGGATCTGTCATTTTTAAAAATGATGGTAATGCGAGCTGCTTCATTTTATTAATAAAAGTATTCAATCTGCAGAGATTAAATAAAAATTTACACACCAACTCAATGTGTTGTTTATTTTTCTTACATAAAATGGTAGACAATGCAATACATTGTTGATTTTTTAAAATTATCTTTCCAAGCGTGCGTTACTGTTATAAAGCTTTTCCATTTGGATTTTACGAATGGTCGTTATTTTAATCACAATATTTTTACAGTATGAAGTTTATAAATTTTTTTTGTTTGTTTATAAAAAACTTAAAATCAATAATCTAGTATATAAACTGATTCATAAATAACCCTGTTCAAACATTCTCAAATCATGTTTGTATTGTATAGGTATATTTTATTCCATATTCTATTTTAATTTTCTTATTTTATATAATATATTTATATTTAGTTGTAATTTATAATATGTTAATAATTTGTTTAGTACTTAAATTTAGATAAATAAAGTTAATTTGTTAAAGATTAAATTCTATCATGAGATCTTTGTCTTAAATTTATTTTTAATATTTTCACTTACATAAATATTTTTTAATTGACTTGTTGAAGATTAATTTTCATTTTGTGGAACTTGAACTTGATTTTTTACAATAGCTTTTTCAACACATGTACTGCCATTATTTTTGTTGCATTTTATCACATTTTTATTATGTTGTTCTCAACTTGTTCAATGCAACTATAACTATTAAATTTTAGAACTACAAATTGGGTTTGAGTGAGCTCACTCTCCTCTTTTACCAAATTAATTCTTTTGTGGCTTTACATGCTGATTTATACTGTGCTCCAATAGTGAAAAGTGAAATTATCAATTGTTTCTTACTAATCCAAGAAACTACTCTACCACTCAAAATAAACTAATACCTTGATGTTGATCTAGGATCTTTTACATCCCTTCTCCAATTCGCATCACAATATCCCATAAGCTCCAAGGATTTTTTAAGCTCTGACTAAATGTGATTCCAACCTTAATTGTTCCTCACAAACATCTTAAATATCTCTTTACTACTTCCCAATAATGTGCTCTAGGGTTTCTTTAGGTTTGAGTTACAACACTTACTATTTGTGCTATATTGAGTTCACTACTTAAACCCTTGTATACATAAGGCTTTATTTGGATTTCTAATAAAGAATTGATTTCATGTAATATTTGTTTTCCTACAACTTGATCTCATGCTAGGATTCATAAGGAGTCTTGTTATGCAATGAAACAATGGCTAATCAATTTTGGACATATGGTGGTATGTCAAAAGTGCATCAACCTAAAAGGAATTTTCAATCCACTACTCTTAAGCATGCATTGTGCACTCTTAACAAGAGTCTAGTTCCTCCTTTTGTTATGGGAACTAAGAGATAATATAATGCATATTGATCCATTTACACATAAACTCTTGAAAACATTAGAGGCACATTCACACCCATTATCAAATTTTAGTCACTTTAATGGCCTACCTAACTATCTTGCTCACTTATATGTGAGGTGGTTTCTACTGGTCCTCATATGTTTGAATGCACTAAGTCCAATTTAGATCCATTGCTTGTGTTCTCCTTTGAGAATGGAAGTTTGTGTTTCTTACCTAAGATATAACCTTCACATTCTCCCAACTTGATTACCAATTGAACATCCAAATATGCTATGAGTTTCACTCTTTGCTCAGAACTTTAAGAAAGTGTGCATTTACAAGTTTAATCTTGGCATCCACTAAATTGATTTTTAATCATCACATATTACTATCATTGTTACTTTCAGAGTTGTTGTACATGAATTGTACAAATTTCCCTCTTGAATTTTTTTTGCAATGACCTTTCCCTTCATTTTTTTAGAACATTGGTGTTGCTATCAAATTGTGTTGACATTTATGCATCAATATTATCAATAATTTCTAGAAGATTATTATATAATGATAGAACATGTCATACAATATGTATTTTATTATATGCACCATTAGATATTTTTATGAAATATTTCCTACTCCAACTATTTCATGCCTACTATTATCGCCAAGAATAACATAATTTCCTTTGGAATCTCATTGTACTCTTTGAACCAACTTTTTTGGGGTGATGTATACATTGTGTCATTCCTAAATAAAAATACCAATATTTTTTAGAGTATGAGTTTGTAGGTGTAATGAGTATAAATAATTATTCTTCCTCACTACATAAGTTCACATTAGCTTCTACTTTCTTTTTCCTTTTCATCTCTTCAACCTATGCCAGCCATTCTTGCATTGCTTTTAAAATATTCTTGAACACTACAATGAAATCATTTTTTAGGTTTCTATGTCTTGACTATTTTTATAGACACTTTGAGACTTATTTTTTTCTTATTTTCCTTTCCCTTATATCCTACAATAAATAGGGTTGTAGAAATCTCAATATTACATCCTTCTTTCTTATTTATTTCTAGAGTAGTGATATTGACTTGAGTGATAAAATCTACTAGTAATTATTGAATAGGTATTTTCTTCTAGAATTGTTAGCCCTCATGCCACCAACTAGTTTTTGAAAGACTTAATGTTGACTCATTTATTTTATAATTATTTTTATTCTCATATGGTATTGTAAAAACTTCTTTTGAAGATATAATCTAGTATTTATATCTATTGATTCACAAATTTAAGTCAATTAATCTAAATCAATATTTTCTATATTTGACTCACTAATATATATAATCACATTACTATTTAAATTAAATAGTATCCAAAAGAGAAACTTACTAGATCCATCTTGCTTCCTACCTACTAATAGCATCTATATTTTTTCTAGGCTTGACTTCTTTCCCATTAACTAACTCAAACAAGTCCCTATTTGGTAAAAACGCCATCATTCTAAGATTTTAGATATTATGACCTTCACCATTGCGTTGATCTGAAAGCCTCTATGATTCTTCAATATCTTCTACTACCATCTCTTTTTATTTATAACTTTAGAATATTACTAGAATTCTTATTGATAAAAATGAGATTTATGGCTCTCATACCATGCTAAAATATTGAGCATATTCCAAACTCATATATTATATAAACTAATCCATAAGTACCATACTCAAACAAAGACATAATATGTTTTCCTTTCTTGTGTATTCTTAAGGAATATAATATATAAAATTTTCTTGTATTGTTTGTATTCTACCAATTATTTTATTTCTTGTTTTCTTGTTTATATAATATATTTATACATTAGTCGTCACTTTCTACATGCACCTATCTCTATGCCTAACTCCATGCCCTATCCAACTAGATTTTTTTGACTAAATCTATATTTAATAATATTACAATTTTTAAAAACTAAATTAACATTTTTTTAAATTAAAGATTTAATAGTTTTATGTGATACTTATTTTTCCACATTGAATAGAAAGAAAGATGGTGTTGTGAATTTATCTTCTCTTTTTAAACTCAAACTAAACATTTGATAGTTGTATAATGGTGAAAACTACATACTCATCTCCCTTTCCTTTATGTTTTAGGCTTAATTTGATTGAAATATTTTTTATGCAATAAAAAAATTTCAAATGAGATTTTGATTTTTGTTGAAATCACATATTTTTAGAAAATATAATGATTTAAGCCTTAAAAAGTTCCATTTAAAGCATGTTAGAAACCAAGATCACCTACATGCAATCACCTGTCACATGCAAAAGACATGAAGAACCAAAGAATATGTTCTGTAAACCTCAAAGTAAAAATGCATTAAGAGAATCAATTATTACAAAGAGATCAATCCTTATGAAGGAGATCAAGAAACCCTAAAAGGGAAACCCTAAATGAAACCCTAGTGTGCACACTTAATAATTAATCAATTATTAATGTGACTAAGTTTAGCTTAAGTAACTAAAGGAATAAGTGACTTAATTAATTAACCAATATGATATAATTAATTAAGTGGAATAACTTATTACTCTAACACCCCCTTAAGATGAACTTAGGAAGAAGCTAAAACACTAGAATAAGATGCATGAAAGCAAAGATGGGTCCCGGCAACTAGGCTTGATCAAGTACCCATTTACAAATGCAAGAATGAGGTAGAGAAGGAAAACCCAATGGGACAAAACCCCCCTACAATGAGATGACTACTACAGAGAAGCACTGGAAGAACACTGTGGAGTAACACTAGAACCTGAAACTAGTAAGCAAGGAAAGATTCTTCTGTCTACTACTGAAACTAGATGAGAGTCACTAATTGACTCAAGGAATCATGATAAAGCAACAGCAGACCCGATGCCACGGAACACTGGAAAACTCCAAACGGGAACAACCCTGGAATCTATGAAGCAACAAGTGATTATTGAATGATGTATTACTAAAAATGAAGTGCAAAGATGCAAGATGCACCCTCCCAACTGCCAAATCATCCAAGTAATTTCCAAACAACCCATCGGGCCAAATCTAGACTAAGTGATCAACTTGGGATAGATATAGAAAAAGTGCATGGAGAGCAACATAGAGCTCCTTAATACCTTTCCAATGCTGCAAAGATAGCAAAAATTGGAGATTGTGGCAAAAAGTTATGAGCTCAGAAGTCCAAAATAAACATCTGACTTCAAACATAAATAAATGCAGAAAACCAATAAAATACTAAAAATAAATAGCACTACTAGAAAGTGCTCGGAACCAGCTTTCTGGCGATATCTCGTTTGCCCAATTTCGATACAATATGCCCAAGTTATGACCAAAAGAAAAAAAATTGCTCCTTTAGGAAAAATCAAGGCTAGGAGAGGCAAAGAGGGGCCGGCCGTACGGATGACGTCATGCTGACATCAGAAAAAGGTGAGCTTAAATTTGACGGCCATTTGGCCGTCAGGGCAAAAAAAATGCCCCCCCTGTAGAAAAATATTTCAACCGTCAAAATAAAAATTTGATTGCCAGTATATTCTACTCGTATTAGAATATTCCATTGGGCGGAATAATCTCTGGCCTAGTGGAATATTTCGCTGTTGGTGGTCAATCTGGGTGCTAGCCCCCAGATCTCCATATGACTGGGGCCTGGCAACTGGAGCCTGTGGGGGCTATGTGGGAGTCGGTGGCAAGTGAGTTGGGAGCCGCCATAGGACCTCGCAGGGAGCTAAAAGGGGCTCGCGGGGGCTGGACTGAGCCCGGCTGCGGATGGGCGATGGAGAGGGGCGGCGGCGGCGGAATGGTGGCCACCCTGTGGCCGCAGGGTAGCGGATTTTTTTCTGAACTATGAGCGTCGCACGGTTCTCCAAAAACTATGTTCTTTATTTTATTTTTTAAAATTATGCCTCAGAATGTGTGCAGAAGAGGTTGTACGGCCCTTCGGACAAAAAAAATTTGCCTCCTAGACCAACTTCACCAAAATCGATGAAACGACAGGCGTTATTAGGGTTTTTGGCCGCTGCGAATGCGATGGTGACCTCCGTTTCTACTCAAACTACTCTAAAAAATCAGCTACCCCCAGATCTTGCAAAAAGGATGCCTATGGAAACCCTTGCATTAGAAACTCACTGAAAGACCATATCTTCAGATCACGAACAGATAGCTGCAGGTCTGGAGCTCTGATACCATGTTAGAAACCAAGATCACCTGCATGCAATCACCTGTCACATGCAAAAGACATGAAGAACCAAAGAAGATATTTTGTAAAACTCAAAGTAAAAATGTATTAAGAGAATCAATTATTACAAAGAGATCAATCCTTATTGAAGGAGATCAAAAAACCCTAAAAGGGAAACCCTAAATGAAACCCTAGTGTGCACACTTAATAATTAATCAATTATTAATGTGCCTAAGTTTAGCTTAAGTAACTAAACGAACAAGTGACTTAATTAATTAACCAATATGATATAATTAATTAAGTGGAATAACTTATTACTCTAACAAAGCATTTCAATTTAAGATGGTTTGATCAAACTACCTTAGATCAAACCCTATTGGATAGAACCCCGCTAGTTTTAAAACATACCTATAATGGGGTCTCCTTTACACATATCAAAATGCTGATAAAAAACCACTTTTGATTTACCATTTAGGGGATCAAATGAATTCATTTAAAAAAAAAATTGTAAGTATGTAGTCCTTATTATAAGCTTCCCAAAAAGTATAATTGTAAATAAATTTAATTTTATTAATATATTTATTTTTTATTTCTTATGAATGTATTTTTTTCACTAAAAATCAAGCTCTATGTTCTGCACATGTGGAAAAATAGCAAATTATCAAAAAAAATTGAAAAATACGAGTGCACCAACTATTGAATTTGATTTACCATTTGGGGGATCAAATGAATTTATTTAAAATTTATTCTTTGTATGTAGTCCTTATTATAAGCTTCCCAAAAAGTATAATTGTAAATAAATTTAATTTTATTATTATATTTTTTTTATTTCTTGTGAATGTAGGTTTTTCATTGAAAGTCAAGCTCTATGTTCTACACGTGGAAAAATAGCAGATTATCAAAAAAAAATTGAAAAATATGAATGCACCAGCTATTGAAGTCCTTGATCCAACAAAAAAAAAAAGAGTTTTGATACATACAAAAAAAGTTACGCGTTATACGATCGGGCTATGTCTAAATTGTAATTAGTTTACCTTTGAAACTTGATTAAAGAAAAAATATTCAATAAAAAACTATCTAACCAAGTGGAAGCACTAGATATCGGAGTTACAAATCTAAATTCGAAAGAATTAGAATTGTCTTTCATGGAAAAAAAGTTATGTGTTATACGGTGAGCGTCACTTTTTAAAAATGTTGTTTTCTAAAAAAAACTAGTTTTCAAGGGAGATGGAAAAAGAAGTGCAATCTGATTCCAAAAAATTTGAAAAAAATATATTTAGAATCTATAGAAAATATTTCACGATATTCTAGCTTACATCATCTTCAAATTTCTCACGGTTTAGCCGCTATAGGTGCCCGAAAGTGAAGATTTAGTTAAAAAAATATATTTCAATGTCTAGTTTGGCCAAAAATTGTAAACCACTATTGTGGGATCACAAGATATTATCATATTCTAATCCTATTATCACACATCTCTAGCAATTGATCTTTATTCTTAGATCTCTCATTCACCCCCCTAAATCAAATTCATGGGTACAAGATTGACTTGATTGGTTACTATAGCTACATATTTGAGTTTCAAATATTTAAATCTTAAAATTCAAATTTAAACATTGCTACATTTCCAATATTCATTTTGAGCTAACTTAGTGCACATTTGTGTGTAATATTGTTGCATTTAAGAACATGTTGTTGCATTTAAGAATATGAATTTGAAGAATTTGTGTGTAATATTGTTGCATGTTGTATCTTATTGCTACTAGACCGGATATCATGTATGTAGTATGTTTGGTTGTCATATTTCAAGCATAACCTAAAGAAGCACATGTTATAGCTGTGAAGAGGATATTTAGATGTTTTAAAGGCACTCTGGATTATGTCTTGTGGTATCCCAAGGATACTGATTTCACTTTGAGTGCATTTACTAATGCAGATTAGGCTGATTGTGTGGATGACCCAAAAAGTAATAGTGGTGGTGCATTCTTTCTTAGAGGAAGATTGGTTTCATGGTTAAACAAGAAACAAGATTCAATTTCTTTATCCACTGCAAAAGTTGAGTACATTGCTGCAACATCTTGTTGCACATAGGTTTTGTGGATGAAGCAAACATTGAAGGATATTGGAATAATATGTGATGAGCTTATCCCTATCTTCTGTGATAATACAAGTGTTATAAACATTTCAAAGAATTTGATAATGCATTCAAGAACACAAAATATATCTATCAAATATCATTTCTTGAGAGAGAAGGTATTGAAGAATGAAGTCAGATTGGAGTATGTATCTATAAAGGATCAGATTGCAGATATATTTTCTAAGGCTCTTTCGAAGGATACTTTTGAGTATCTCAGGGGGAAGTTGGGGGTCAGTCCTTCTTCAAACTAGGTGCACATGGAGGCGCATCAGTCCAGTGGATCTACAAATTCTTCATTTGTCTGAACTGATGATTGGGTCTACTCCACAAGGGGAGTAGAAAGTTTCATTTTTGCAGTATGAGATGTATGGGTGCACTCCTGGAGGGGAGTGATCAAAGGTTTTTTTATATTTTTCATTGATGTCAAAGGGGGAGAGAGAGTCATACGAAAACCAGTAAAAGGGGAGAGAAAAAGAAGAAGCTAAAAAAGAGAGAGTATTGAGAGTGTAGGAATGTTGTGCAAGTCGTCTAATCTATAAAATAAAGGAGAGTGTTGTAGTTTATGGTTTTTCACATCATGTGTTACTATCAATGACAAAGGGGTAGATTGTTGCAAGTATGAGTAAGTTTAGTTGTCTTGTTATTGATGTTAACACAGTACAGAATCTTGTAGGTTGTGCATGTATAGTTGAGATGTTGATGAGATGTTGTGAGTACATGGAGCTATCTTTATGGTGTTGCAGGTGTGGTGATATGATGAGTTGCTAAATTCCTTTGATAAATAGTGAAGACAGAGTTGTGTGTGCTCAAAATGTGCTATGAATTGTGCTCCACATTTCTTCTGTGTTGATCCTATGCTTGTACGGATCTAAATTGTTGTTAATGGGCATCTGTTGGTGATATATCCTAGTTTGTAGCTTCTAATTTGATGGAGAGTGAAAGTTGTGTGAACTAGTTTGGTAGAGTTGTTTGTCTGTGACTGGGAGAAATTTTTTTGCTCTACAATCCTCTGCTGGTTTGTTTCAGATCTTGCAGATCTGACAAAGGGCTTGCAATGATGTTTTTTGTGTTCTAGCAAAGGTATTCATGGTTTGGTATTCCGGAAGACAAGTTTCAAAGTTTCTGTGTGTGTCTATACAGTCTAGATGGATTGTTGGGAAGTGTTCAGTGGTTGAATTTTATTACACTTGTTGCGGCTGAATCTGAAGGTATGTGAGATGTGTTCTCGTGCATGGTAAAGCATGTTATGTGGTCTGCATACTATCTTCTTGTTTGGGAAGTGTGTACATCAAAGTTCATTTGTATTTTCATTAGGTTTGGCTGACCTAGTGTTTACACTTCATGTGAAAGATTAAGTATCAGTTGAGGAAGTGTGTGATTGATTTGAGACGTTTCTTTGAGTCTTGGTTAAGTGTTGGATTGGTCCACTCTCATTCCTTTCCACTACGGGAATGTTGAGTTTCTGACCTAATTTGAATTTATAAAATGAAGTGTGTGTAGTTGACCTTGGAGAAAGTTTCTAAGGTTGAAGATGATATAAATACAAGTTGTTTTGTTTTGTTTTGCATCATTAGATCAAGTATGCCATGAATTTGAGAAGCAAAGTGTGTGAAAGTGAATTGAGGCAGCAGAACCTTAATGTGTTAGATTCTTGAAAGCAGTGAGTTGATGGTGTCTACAATTCTTCTGATCAGGCTACGAATGTGTGTAATCTGTTGTGGTGGAACTCTTTTGTTATCTTTTTGTATCTATAGGCAGTGAGCCTCTCTGTTGGATAGTGAGTTCTTTTTGTAGGGAGTGAATCCTATATCTGAGCAGTGAGCCTCTTTGTATTTAGTTTTGAAATTACTTTATAATGTGAGTTAATCTTCGCCATGGTTTTTTCCCTTATTGGATTTTCCATGTAAATCTGGTGTTTCTTGTGTTGATTTTTCTTTCTGTTATTTGCATTTCATGTTCACACTTAATAACAAAATAAAGTGGTTGTGAATTTGATAAGTGTTTGAGATTTGAGTTTGTGTTTGGTGATGACTGATTCACCCACCCCACTCCCCCCCTCTCAATTGTCTTGCACCTTTCAACAAGCTACATATTTGAGTTTCAAATTTTGTACATCTTAAAATTCAAATTTAAACATTGCTACATTTCCCATATTCATTTTGAGCTAACTTAGTGCACATTTGTGTGTAATATTGTTGCATTTAAGAACATTCACTCATTAATTTTGAAAGAACTTAAAGAAAGGAATAATCAAAATGATATTCAGATGAAATCATCTTAAAATAGAATTATAAAGCATCCTAATTCAATCATTATCCTATGTATCATGTATGTTTACTTGCTAGATCTTTAATTTTGATTCATAATCCTTAAATCAATCTACCTAGTGATTGATTGAAGAGGAGGTTACCCTTGCTTAGTAAGTTCCCAAATAGTATGTTTACAGACACCACCCCCTTTGGACATAAGAATAAAAAAGTGAGGCAAGCAAATTCCATAGTTTATCAAAATTTTGTTATTTCACTATTGTGGGTCCAAGTTCAATTCTATGAGTCAAATTATTTCTCTACTCGTAAAGATCAATTTCATAACACAAATCTAAACTAAAATAAAATACTATCAATTTACATATTCTAAAACATGTCTAATCAAATCTTAAAATTTTATGACATTAATATATCAATTTCTAACATCTTCAACAACCTATTTCAAAAATCAAAATTTAAAATAATAAAATAAAATAAAGCTTAAAGGTAAAGTTGATCAACCCTAACCCTAGTGGAATAGTTGAAATAGTAGTGAAAATAGTAGTGGAGAAACGTCCGGAGCAATGTGAAAACAAAGAGAACTTAATGTCTAACATCCATTTAACCCGGACAACGAAATGTTCGTTTCATTGAATTTGGTCCAAACTTTCAACCGTCAAAATAAATTAATTATAATCCCCGATAAGAAGATAGACTATTATTTATTTCCAATCGTTTCGCCGTAAAATTCATCGAAATTGCAGGAGAGAGAAATTGACGGAGAGAGAGCGTTTATATTGAAGATATAAGCAGTAACTTTAGCGAAATCGGCAGAGGTCTCTCTATGATGGAATTTTTACGACGGAAAAGCTTAAACGTTTGTATTGAAAGCAGACAAATACAAAGAATTTGAAGCTTAGATACTCGATTTGATAACAGAAATCTCTGTCATCGACCGCAAAGCTTCGAAATCGGAGTAAAGAGCGGCCTTCCTCTGAACAAGTCAATTCCAACGAGGTCAATACCGATCAGATTGGACAAGTTTTACGGTAGATTTAGATTTTTTTTCGCTTCTAATTTATAATGCCTAGAATCATAAAGCTGTTACCAGATGTTGATGTAAGCCGACAAATATAACGCAAAAGCAGAGCTTATCCATTAGGTACGTGTATCAAGATTTCTGATGTATATTATATTTATTTATATGATCCTGTTTCCTCAAATACAAGGTTTCTATAATTTAAAAAGCTTGCTAGAGATCTTCAAAATTCTTCAAGGAGACAACAATTTATGTAAGATTCATTGCAATTTGGAAGATATTTAGGGTTATGCACCTGTTTGATTACAGATCGGACAACTTTTGTGCACCACATGCGTTTTCAGACCTATTTTACGGGATCTCATTTCAATATTACAAGAATGATAAAGTTTTAAGGTGTAATTTCTGCAAGGCTTAAAATCTGTGTAAGATTCACTGAACTTTGTCCAGTTCAAAATAATTATTTATTAGATTGTTTGCCTGTAAGATCGGAATTTTATTATACTTTATTGACTGAAGATTTTTTATTTTTTATTTTTGTCTGCTGCTGTTTTAGCTTCCAAGCTCCGGATGCCGGTGAGCTGCTTATCCGAACATCATGAATGTTTCTAGCAGTCCTCCATTTCTTAAGGTGCCCTACAGAGGAGATGAAGCAGCGAAAAAGCAAGAGTCATATGCTATTGGCCACTTCAGTGTTGAATCTGTACTGGTACTATTCTGGCTAACTGCTTCATTATTAGTTCTTCCTTTGATATTGCCTCCCCTGCCTCCACCTCCTTTTATATTATTGTTGGTTCCTATTGCAATATTTATTGTGCTCATGGGTTTGGCTTTAATGCCTTTTAATGTCCCCAATATAGCAGTATCTTCGGTTTGATAACTGCGTTTACTTCTGAAGCAAAAATGCAACAGCTGTTCAAACTGAGTTTCTGCTCAAAGTCTCTTCTCGAGATTCTATGTTTTATTTTTTGTGTGCCATTCTTTTCCACACATTTTGGATAGCATTAAAATACTTTAGGCTCATAAGGTCAAATTAGATGTATGATTTATTATTGAAGGTGTGTCATAATTTATGATTTAGATTTAAATTTAGACTAATAAGAATTCAGTTTATTAAAATTGAGAAAAAATAAGATGCATTTAATCTCTTAGATAATATGTTACATTTTTAATGGAAAGGAATTGAAGAGTTCTAGAGGACAATGTAGTTATTAACATTTTTTTTAAATGATATAAAAAATAATAATGTATTTATTTTTTATATGACACTTATATTTTATATGATTTTTTTTATTTCTTTTTTATATATATGAAAATAGGATTTTATATATGTATATATATGATAATGGAATTTTTAAGTAAATAAATGGCAAGATTTTATATTTATGTATTTTATGTTTATTTTAAAGAAAAGTCTTTATACATTTATACAATGACAAATGAAATAATCTTATGTGAAATTGGATACATTCTTCTAGTCTTTTATCCATAGATACACACATACATATCTCTTCACACTTTTCCCTATCTTATCCTTACACAAACTACTTCTATACACAACATTTATCACATCCACCTATACTTTTATCTCTTACCTCATTCTTATAATTCACACATTTCCATACACCTACATCTTATTTTGGCCCTATGTTTGCATATAGTATAAATTTCTCCTATCCATGTCCAATTAAATTTACTTATGCACATTTTTTATCTCAGGATTGAAATTTTAAATTTGAATATTACCCTATAAGGGCAAACTAAGAAAAAAATTGTGACTTATTATTGTCACTATATTTAAATCCATTCAATACACCTATGTTATGAGAAATGAGAAATGTGAAATATGGGACAACTATAATGTAACAAAACAAAATTTGAAAAGGTTGTTTTTAAGAAATGGGATATATACATATTATATTTTTTAAATAGATACCATAATTCTTATATAAAATTAATTATATTAACTTTATTTACTATTAAAATTATAGAAATTATATCATTATATTAAAATAAGTAATTAAAATGTCAATAGTGGTATGGTGTGATGGTTACATTGTTGTGTTGTTGTTCTTGTCATCATGGTTCAATCATTTGTGACCTCACTAGTTCATAACTTTGGATCAAAAAAATTTACCTCTTTTAATAAAAAATAAATATTTAAGTTAATTTTTAGAATATTGATTAATTATATATTCAAATTAAATTATAATTCACTTAAAATTAATAATAATTATATAATCCCTTATAAAAAAAATAGTGATATTTTATAAAAATCAAAATATAAAAGAAAATTTTATAAAAATCAAAGTTATAATTATAAACATCTTCATGTAGAATAGCTAGTTTCTAGATGTTGATATAAAAGTTAACTTTTATAAAACATGTAGATATACTATGAGTGAAAATAGCTATGGTAATGAAATGTTATCCAAATTGTGTATCAAGGTATTTCTATAAAGAAACACCTAAAAACAATTGCTCTAAAATGAAAACAATGTTTAATCCATTTTAATGGGAAATGGTGGCCTTTTGTAGCTTTTTTAGTAACATAGCAATTATTCATTTTACATAAAATATTCATGAACCCTTCCTTATTTGAAGGAGCATAATCACTTCTAATAGTGCATTAAAACAAATTTAGTTATATACAAATATTCTAGCTGCTTATACATGATTTGAGATGGTTATTTTTAATTATTCATACATAGTTCCATGAGTTGATCTAAGAGAACATATATTCTTGTGACATACTAAAAACCCTAGAAAGATATTTATAAATACTACCAGCCTACATATATAGATGACAATGAAGAAGTCAAGACACATTAGGTAAAGTGAAGAATAAAATATTTTATATGGCATTATATAAATTTATAGGAACATGATAAATCTATAGTCACAAAATTTCCCCTTATCCCTAGACTCATCTTGGATAGTGTCAACAAAATATTATAATTCTAAGGAAATTTGACTGCAATATTCCTTATTCCTAATCTTGAAGCATATCAATTTAGTGTATTCATTAATCATAAAATTCAATATGTGTTTATTTTTATTTGTATTCCATTCATTTAATACTTGTTGTAATTTATCAAAACTATCAATACTTAATCTAGATTAATTATACTTATGTATATATATCGCATTAAATTGTCTTAAACTAAACTTAAAGAAAAAATATTTTCTTTTATTATTTTTATATAAAATTATTTCTTCTTAAAATAAATATATATAAATAAATAAACAAAGATTTTATTAAAAAAATCAAGATCTATAAGATATTTCATATATGATTATAAAAAATAAAATAAAAAATTATTTTCAAGTTATAAATACAATAAGAAGTTTAAGAAAAATATATATACACCTAAACCTTCTAATTAATTAAAAAAATATTGAAACTTTATTTTTAATCTTATTAAAAACCTATTATCATGAATTTTTAATCTTTAAAGAGGGATTAAGAATACCATATTCAATTCATATAAATTAATTAATCAAACAAAAAGAATGTACTGAGACCAAAAATATATACAAATTAATTTTAAACTAAAAAATAGTAAATTTGTAAATAGAAAAATTGTTATAATTTTTTATATTAATTAATCAAATAAAAATAATACAACCTAACACCAAAAATATATACAAATTAATTTTAAAATAAAAAATAGTAAATTTGTAAGTAGAAAAAAATGATATAAATTTTCTTTCTATAAAAGAATGAAAAAAATGTCATGAACAACAAATACATAATTTATTTTTTTAAATATTTAAAAATAATCTCTTAATAAATAATATAAAATTTGAAAAGCAAAAAAGAATGAGTCAAAAGATCTATGAATAAAATAAATTATATAAAAAAATTAAATCATATATTTATTTTCCAAAAATAATTCAAATATTATATAATATGAGTCTAGGGATTAGAGATATCAAGATATTTGAATATTTTATGAGACCCACTCCAAATCCAACTCATATAAATTAATTAATCAAGGAAAGAGACATACACAACTTGTTAAGAAAAAATTGTACAAATTAAAAGAAAGAAATAATAAATTTGTATTTAAAACAAATTACTATAAAAGAACTAAAAAATGTTGTGAACAATAAATATATTTTTAAAATATTATTTTTTTTAAATAATTTCAAAAAAATAAAATAAAATAAAATCTATGAATTAAATAAATTATTAAAAAGTTAAACCATGCATTTATTCTAAAAATGATTCAAATATTATAATATTTGCTTTGTAAGCGATGAATAGAGATATGTTTGAATATATTACTAGTTGGCATCATTTTAAATAATTATTGTTTTTTACTTAATTTTAGCGTGATTAAGAAGTCCAAAGATTCCACTCAGACTTTTAAGTTAAGATGAATCTGCATTGAATGTCTGTGTTCAATGCATAATAAAGATGACATCATTGTAGCCGTCACTTGTCTTTTATTTTTCTTGATCGCAATCTAGGAAAGAGGACCCACTTGTCTTTCTCTCTTGTAACTTTTATTAAGCATTCAATGTACTCAATAAAGCATAATGTACATATTCAAATGTTCCTTTCAAACAAACAAATAAAATATACTAACAGATTTTTTATTTATTTTTTAAATACTGTTTCCTTATTATATTAAGAAAGTTGCTTGCGGTATTCGTATACCTAGTCTTTTATATATATAATATAAGAGAATACTTTTATATACTTAATATAAAATTGAAATGTTACTAAATTTTATATTTATATTTTTTCATGGGTTTGTGGGGTAATGGAAAATAAACAAAGGGCACGAATATCAAATAGACCTTCTTTTAATTTGAAGGTTTAAACTCAAGAAATGTGGGCATATCAAGGGTTGGTTGTGGCATAAGGGATTGTAAAGGAGAAATAATATGGTTTGTTTGAAAAAATATATCAATAGAATTGATAACAAAGATGAGGTCCATGCTTCTTCTTTTTCTTTTTTTTGAAAGAATGCAATTACATAGTTAAAGATGCAGTTAAAAATTGCAAGAAGTTGTACAAAATAGACTAGTAGTAGTTACAAACACAAAAACATTCACAATAAGTGTGGCAATACGAAACTGAAACATGACCAACTGAAGCAAAACCCAAGCAATGATCAATTTTGCAAGAAAGCTCTTAATCCTTGTGCAATACAAACTTTCTTTTTGTTCAGCAACTTCTCAACTTGCTACTTGATTTGTTGCATTTGGAGATTCAACTTGAGATTCTTCATAGCCTCGGTCTAGAGCATAGCAAAGAGGGTAGCAAGACAATAAAAAATATCAAAGTAAAGCCTTAAAAATATAAATTCTTAATGATCATTATTGTTATTAAAGACAACTTTACATCTATTTCTTCATATATGCAACAAAATTACATGTTTAACACTATCAACAATAACATTAGCATGAAGTCCAACCCCAAGAAGAACTTCTCTCCAACTTAGTTTGTGATAAAAGATAGTAGGGAAGTCATTAAACA
>VDFB02270651.1:532192040-532412628 GCA_007258455.2 Sequoia sempervirens
TTGCACTTGTTGCAGATGTATTTGGAGGAATTTGAGATGTGTTTTCGTGCTTAATGAAGTGTTATGTGGCATTTTTGTGTCATTTTCTTGTTGTGAAGCATGTACATTAATGTTCATTTGTGTTTTCATTAGGTTTTGTCGACCTGGTGTTTACACTTTGTTTGGACAATTAAAATTTAATTAAGAAAGTGTGTGGTTGATTTGAGACGTTATCTTTTGGTCTTGATTAAATGTTTTATTGGTCCACTCTCATTCCTTTCCACTGCGGGAATGTTGAGTTGCTGACCTAATTGGAATTTATGAAATAATTTTTTTGTGGTTGACCTTGGAGGAAGGTTCTAAGGTTGAAGATGGTATAAATGTAAGTCAAATTGTGAAGAATCGTATGATAGTGTGATGCAAAGTGATGAAGTAAGCCACAAATCATAAGAGAAGAAGTGTGTGTGAGTGAGTTGAGGTAGCAGTTCTTCATTGTGTTGAATTCCTGAAGGTAGTGAGCTGAAGGTTTCTGCAATCCTTCATTCAAGGCTGCAGATGTGTGATAATTGTTGTAGTGGATATTTTGTTCTCTTTTGTATCTATAGGTAGTGAGCCTCCCTGTTGGACAGTGAGTCCTTTCTGTAGGCAATGAGCCTTTGTACTTGGATAGTGAGTCCTCTTTTGGGCAGTGAACCCTTGTATTCAGTTTTATAATCTCTTTATATTGTGAGTTAACCCTCATTGGGTTTTCCACATAAAAATTTGGTGTTTATTGTGTTGATTTACTTTCTGTTATTTGTGTTTCATTCTCATACTTAAGAACATAATAGTGTGGTTGTGGAATTGATAAGTGTTGAAGTTTTAAGTTGAAATTTTGTGACAATTGATTCACCGCTCTCTTAATTGTCCTGTGCCTATTTAACAATCTATAGAAATTAATCAAACAAGTCTAAGATAAAAGTAACATTACACTAGGAAGAACATGCACACTAGTGGTGGGAGTGGATAATGGTATAATAAAAACTAGGACCATGTACAATCACAACACTAATAAGGATGGCATGAAAAGTAGGTGAAATCATAGTGGGATAGGAATTAGGAGGAGAAAATGTATAAAGCTCAAGATAGTAAATAGGCATATCAATGGTATCCAACATGGTAAAAAGAGGAGTTTAAGGAGGCATACCAAACCAAATAAAAATTCTAGGAGGAATTCGTGAGGAGGATGCACCATTCAAAGAATTAGGAGTAACCTTAGCACCGAGCACTTCCAATCCACATGACCTTGTAGGAAAAATATCATGAAAGGTTTAAACCACATGCTTAGGACTGCCCATCCTATTCAAACTAGCAAGCCCATTTACAAATTATTGTTGTTCTAAATGTCTTTCGTGACTAAAAATATCACCCTTGACTTCAACAATAGTAGCACCCATATCAAGAACATTAGAAACAACATTCTTAGTAGAGTGGGCCATTTGAGTGTTCAAATGAGGACTTCTCCTCAAAGGAATGTGAGGATGTAGATTAGACCATGGCATGGAAAAAAATTACAAAACTCTAAAGGGAAAATTATGCAGAAGAGATGTAAGATTTGATATAAAATCAAAAAATGACAATTGATTAGATCTATAAATAAATCAACAAATGAAAAATTTGGAGGTGAAAATAAGCGTAGATGGGGTTGGATGTAAACAAGATCATAAAAAAAAAAAAAACCTTAAAGTAGGTATATCAATAAAGTATAAGTAAAGGGATTCCAAACCATTATGAAATATGAAAAACAAAACATGCTCTTAGAAAATTATATTTGAAAACCCAAATAAAATAAGGGTAAACACTAAGGCCAAAACCTTAGGTTATGTTAGAAAGTTGGTTTCATCAAACAATTTAAGAGAAAATAACACCCTTACATAAATATTTTGAGGCCCCAATTAACTAAAATACAATGATAAATAAATTTGAACTAAGATAAAGAGTTGGGTTTATTACTAAAACTAAATGAGGAGTTTAATTAAATAAATAAGGTACTTAAGCTAGATTCTAGAGGAGGGAAATGATGTTAAAGATGTCAAGAACTAATCCAATGATATATTGAAAATATAAGGGTTGACTAGATGATAACCTCAACCTTTAAATAAATTGTATGTGTTCTATTTTGGTTTAGATACGTGCTTATGAAACTAATATCCCCAAGTGCCTAATTGATCTATTGTGTGAAATTGAATTTAGATTAACATAGGCAAATTAATAATAAAAAATGATTGAATACTTAGTTTCATATGCATATGTTTGTAGTGGGGTAGAGGCTATTGATAGCTTTTGGGAATTTAATTAGGAAGGATCATGTTTTGCTTAGTCAATCCCCTAGACAAACTATTTCAATAATGATGAACCGAGATCAAAGACAACAAGAAAGCATGTATTATACCTAGGATGTTGATGCAATTAGGATGCTCTATGTTGCTCTCATGTGAATGCTCATCTAAATATTCTTAGATGATTTGCAAATGATTAAGAAATACCTTTAAATACAATAAACCCATACAAAATAGCACAAACATGCATTAGGTTGGTTGACAATGGTTAGTAGGAGGAAGTTAGCAAGGTCCAAATTTGAATTTTGAATATAAAAGTTTAGGGTTCAAATGTATGACTATAAAAATGAATTGGATTAATTTTGTATTTATAGATCAAATCTGAGATGCCAAATATGAGCCCTAACCTAATTAAAATAAACTTCTAGAAATAGATGATCATTTAGTATTATGAATTAAATTCACACAAATGTATACCTTATAAACTTATTATTATATTAAAACACACTTCAATCAAAGTGAACCCAAAGGAGTGGCTTAACCATGTCATAACATCAAAATATTTGTTTTAAAACCAAATTATAACTTTTATAACTTAATTTGAAGTTTTTTTTGCTAATTTGTTGTCACATGTGTAGGGATTAATGTCACTCTTGGGAAAATGGTTTTTGGTATAGATTGTCTAACAAAGTACATGAAATTTTTTCATGCAAACAGATTTTTTTTGTGTGTATTATTTGAAATGTGTGATCGTTTGTACATCATGCTTCATTTCTATTGGTTTTGGTGCCTTTTTTTTAAAAGAGGTTGGGTTGTCTTATTTGCTCATATATTATTTTCATGTTGGAATGGATTTTTAGTTCAGAATCCTCATCCCTTGTCAATATTTGGAGATATGTGATACCCTTCCTTTTACAAGGGAGAAGCTTTGCTGCACTTTTTTTTAGTGTCCTCAATTTAAAGATGCTCTCGGGCAAGTTTTTGATCGTGTCTAGTTCTTGAATTATCCTTCGACTCTTCCACATGAGGTGGCCTCTATCTTTGTTTCTAACTTGATGGATGTTATGTGGTGTGCTAAGTTGGTAAAATTTCATGCGGGTAGTTATCTTTTTCCCTCTATATTTTTCTTCTCTCTTTATCTGTGACTCTGAAAAATTATAACTTATGTTTGGGTTCTTCTGTGGTGGGTGGCTTCTTTGATCATAATGTTATCATGTCTGATCATGCTTACATTTTAGTGCTTAGTTTGATGATTGTTGGTTTGGTGGGGGACAATCCATTTGGTTTCTCTACTCATGTCTTAATATCCTGCACCTTTATGTGGGTGAGTTGTGTAATGAGACTCAAAATGTTTTCAATGTAATTCACTTCCTATATAAACATGCCTTGGATGCCCTGCATGTTAGTCCTTTCTTCCTCCTCCTTTCCTTCGGAGCTGGCCAACTCTTTTGAAAGTTGCAAGTTGATTAGTTCTTCGTGAATTGTATATCTATTTTTTTGTCTCTTACGGAGATCTTCCACTATGCTCTTGTGGAACCATGTAATCATATTTTTTGATACTCAATATAATTTATAATGACTTTGCTACTTTTACCCAAAATAAATTGTAACTTAATTATTTGTGTATAACTATTCTTACATCTATTTCACGTAATTTTGTTTATTCTTTTCTTAATCAAATATTAAAAAATCAAAACATAAAAAAAAATACCATAAATATATTACAATTATGAACTTTCAGAATCACCAAAATCTTTCTTAGAACTTATCCATTCCCTTCAACCCATTGCTTAAGTGATGGAAGACCCATCATTGGGCCCATCTAGATTTTATTCTTCTTTCTATGTACGTTGAATGATGGAATAAAAAATAATGTTGAAGGGACAATAATTATTTTATATGCCCTAAACAAACAAGAAACTTATTATGTTGGTCGGTGATTTGTCTTTTGTTCAATGCATATAGACTCTTTTCCTCATTCAATGGAAGGAATATTGGATACCTTCCCATACAAGGAAATGAATAAAAAAACACAAAACTTATTGTATCCCATACGTTATCACTAATAAAGATATTAAAAAGTTAATTTATTGTAAAGAAAGTTTTAGTTGGTTTTTTAAAGAAATGAAAATTATTGTATTTTTGGACATTATGAAATTTGAATAGTCAATTTATGGCTTATTATTTATGAACAATTTGTTTGTTACAAAGCCAAGAGATTGAGAAGAAAGTTGTTTTTTGAGAGTGACTATTATGAAAACTATATAAATGAGTAGATACTTTTTGAAGGTGTAGCAATTTTTTTTCCTTTCATGGAAGGTGAGTTGTTATTGTGGTTAGTGAGTGTTCACTTGATAAAGCATGTATATTTAAATATATATTTTATTTTTTAACAAATATAATTTTGTGTTGGTATAATTATTCAATTATATAATATTATTTAAGCTTATTTATGTTAGTTATTTAATTAATTAAAGTAAGATACAAGAAATGGGTATATGTGATTTTTTTCTTTTGAGATTTTTTTTTTCTCATGTGGAAATTTAATGAAAATGATCTCTTTTTTTTTAATTTTTTTTTTATCTTATCTTCATCCTCATCAAATTTGGAAAGTATAAGGCTATATATTATAGCTCTTTCATATTATTATGTAAGATTTAATTATGAAGCCACTCAAAATTTAAATGACTGAAGAAAATATAAAAGCAAAAACCTAAAATTGAAAGAAAAAATTGTATTCAATTAATAGGAAATGCAAAACAATTCAATGTAAGTGATTATAAATGTATTATAGATGAGTATGCATATGATGTATCACCTAGAAGATGAAAAAGACAACCAATGTGGGATATTGTATAAAAAGTTCCTAAGTAAATTTTCCCTAGTGTGAAAAGGACCTAGGTGGAGAACTAGCTATGAAATGAACTAGTTAAGAAATATACCATGTTCACATTGACACCCTCCCTTAAGTGAAACTTAGGGGAATAAAAGAGAAAAAATACTTAAAGATGGGTCCCAACGACAAGGATTGATGAGGTACCCATGTACAAAATTCTCTTTAAAAGAGAAGAGAAGGAGAAAACCTAGTGCGAAAAACTCCCCCCATGAGAGGAAAAGAAAAAAAAGGGCTAAATGAACCCCCTTGAATATATATGTCGCATCCCCAAAAGAGCTCAAAGATAGATATACTTGCTCTTAATGAATGGTTTGGTGAAGATATCTACAACTTGCTCTGGTGTTGGACAATAACACAAATCAATGACATGCTCCTAAATTAACTCCTTAAGAAAATACATATGGATCTTGATGCATTTGGTCTACTAATGACAGACTAGATTCTTCAAGATCTAGATGATACTCTAATTATTACAATAGATGATTGATGACCTATGAAAAGTGATGCCAAGTTTAGTGAGGATATTGTGAAGAAAAATAACTTTAGTAGTGGGATTGATAGCTCCCTTATACTCAATCTCAATCAAAGAGAGAGAAATGGCATGTTGCTTCTTTATCTATCAACAAATGGGACTAGAACCAAGGTGAAAACTATAGCCAAATATAGATTTATTATCATCAAGATCACTAGCTCAATTAGAGACCATATATCTAATCAAATTTGAACATGTGCCTATTGCATATTGAATCTTGTAATTATGAGTGCCCTCTTTGTAGTACAAAATGTGGTTGATAGCCTTCTAATGAATCTCACGAGGTGCTACCATGAAATGTGAGACTATGACAAGCAAAAATGAAAATTTGGGGTGTGTATGAGATAGGTAGATGGTGTATTGGAAAAATGGATTTAGATCCTAAATCACACTTCTTACAATATAACAATGGGGGGTTAAAAGTGATCTCAATACCCACTTGGATACAAACCTCAATGGAAGAGCTAAAATGGTGGATCATGATTTTAATCCCTTTTTGTTGGTGGAGATTATGTGTGTTATGATTACTTGATTATTAATTGACTAAATTTGATGATGCAATGATATTCCTAGGTTATTTATGAAAATACAACAAACTATTGATAATTTTGGAAAAAATAGAGAAAATAAACAAAATTAGAGTTCAGATCAATAGAGGGAAAACACAGAAGAAACTAGCACATAAATTTGGGTCTGAAACAACTATATAGGGGCGTTGGGTGCCCTAGATTGGGTAACAACTACTCAAGATCTAATTTCACACTCTTGTTATTCCTAGTTTGTGTACTCTTCTCTTCTAGGCCCACTGTCAAAATTTTATCTATCACTGATAAAATCCACTTTCCTTGATTTGATGACTTGTAAGGCTTGAATGCATGAATAAATAATTAGGTCTTCAATCCTCCTCCAATTCACTTCATATTCGTTTAACCTACACACATAAAAGAGTGGGAAAGGTTGTGCCATATAGGGGCTTGCCTAAGTCAAACCCCATTTTGGTAATTCTACCTCCACAATGACTATGATTATGTAAAAAGAGATCTTACCCTCGATTGGGGAAAGGCTAAGTTATAAACAAGTTAAATCTACATTCCTTAATGGACTGAAGTCATGTACTCATCACCTTCAAGGAGAAATTGATGTCCTACAAGTGTTAGTACTCACAAAAAAAATGAACATAAAACATGAACAAACTCACATGAAAACATGATGCATGGCTAACATGATGCTTGATTGAAATAAATGTTGTAATTTTGCTAATTCTGCTCTTGACTACTTAATTGCTCAATTAATTATCTTAGGATTTTCTCTTCAAAGTTGCTAGGATTAAAATGGTGAAAATGATTTATATTTATATGCAATTCTTCTAATTTCTTGAAAACCAACTATTGGTAGTTGATAAATAATTTTAGATTTTTAAATATTAAAATGTCAACATTGACATATTTAAATTTTAGCCAAAATAGGCTAGACAAGGGCATTGGGTACTATTGTCACATGAAATTGCACCCCAATGAACATGAAGTCCATCATTCCAATGACACAATAGAAATGACCTCAAGGTGTGGGACCTTTGCATGTATGAGGTTGAATCTCCAAAGAAGTCCAACTTCCTTTTTCAATCCTAGTGCAATGTGCTGGTCTAACCCAACACATGAAATCCTACCACGAACAACTCACAAGGAAAAGGGAAGGAGAACATGAAAGGGAAACGAAGGTGATACACCAAGATGGAAAGGTCGCTTCTTCTTGACCAAGATTTTCACAATACATCAAAGAAGGGGACCAAAGAACTTACACAACTCTCAATTTGGTTGATTTTTAGAGGCATGCATGAAGGCTAGGGTTTGACGAGGCGCTAGAAGGAAAAAAGATTTCTCAACACAACAGTTGCAAACAAATTAACACAAAAATACATACATGAAAATGCAAACAAACTCTCAGACATGAAGGTAATGAAAGATTACTCATACATACAAGAGGAGAGAACCAAAAGCAATGATCAACTTCATTAATATAAAGGAATATAGCCAATCTTTACAATGGAAGAATGTGAAACACATTGTCTACAAAAGAAAAACCCTTGAGGAGTCAAAGAAAGAAGAACCCCAAAAATGAATACATTTTTTGCCTTTATAGATTAGGAATAACTGCGAAACACAAAACCCAACCCTTACACTAACTAGGGTTAGCAATGAAGCCTATGGTGTGCAAACTTGAGCCATCTGTGAAAATCACAACCTAGGGTATGGATTTGAAATAAAGTCAACAACTACAATCAATAGGCATGGGCGCCCATGAAATCCACTTGAGGAAGTCAGAAAATGCATTTAATACCATCCTTGAAGCCTAGGAAATCAAATCTGGTTGTCGTGGAGAGGTTGCACATTAAATTCATTTCCCAAAAAAAATGCCAAAAATCCATCAAAAGGTCGAGGTGTCAAGACCAAAAGGAGACCTTTGCAAGCATGAAAAATGGTCCAGAGCCCCCAAAAAGTTTTTTCCAAATGTCAAGCATTAGGTGGTCTAGAGTCAAGAGTCAGGTGTCACATTTACCATGTATTGGGAAGAAGGAAAGAAGAAAGCGTAAAGGAGGAAGCGTTGGATTTCGTACCTCGGACCTTCGGAGGTTAAGAGGGAGGCTTACCTCTAAAATTTAGAGGTAAAGAGTAAGGCTTACTCCCAAAGCCCGAAAACATGGCACTTAGTAATTTTTTTCAAAGGGAAGCTATCAGGGAGACAAGAAGATGCCAAGGGGGAAGGTCAATGGCCAACACCTGAAAGACAGGATGAAGAATTGCAAAAAATGAAGGAGGAATACTGAAGATGAAGAGACTTTGGAGGTCGAACCTCAAACCATCAGAGGTTGGAGGTCGGATTGAAGCCTTAACTCTTACCTAAAGAAGGTAAGAGGTAAGTGGTAAGCGGTAAGGGTGAAAATGGAAGAGGAGAGCAATCAATAAGGGGTAAAGGGTAAAATTGAAAGCCAAAAGCCAAAACCTTAGAAGAAAAAAGGGGGAAGGAAGGGAGCGATGGAGAAAGAAAGCAAGATAAGCGAGTAAGAGACAACCTGAAACCCCAAAATTCTAGGACTTAGCAAAATTTTAGGAAACTTCAAGGATAAAACATGCAAGATGGCCATGTAGGATCTCTCAAATCAGATATAAGTGATGGGTCATCTAAGGGGGGAATGAAATTCCAACATTAATGACAACTTCTACATGATGATTTCTTACTAATAATGGGATCTAGAGGCCTTATCAATCCATTGGGCATAGAGTCATAGAGGGGAAAACTTAATAGCTAGGCCTCCTCAAAGAAAAAACAAAACATGTGTAGTTGCACTTGGAGGAAAGCATGGAAACTAAGAGCATACATTCCCTTAAAGAGAATGCAAGGTGTGCAAATGCACTTCATGGAAAGCAAGATATTTACAATATGTACACTAAACTAACATAAAGCAAAGAATGGAAGATTTCCTTTGTCAAAGATGAACCTTTTGAAGGAGTTGATCTCCCTAAAACCATAGTTACAGACCTCACCCAGCTGCAACCATTGAAAACTACTGTCAACATGCATATAACTGCACAAAATGCTTGCAAGGTGAAGGATCGCTTCATTGTAAATTTTTCCATTGCAAGGAAACCATATGGTGTAAGTGTTAGAATCATCTAACACTGGTGTCTCAGCTGAACATACAACAACAGGGGTGAACTTTTTTTAAGATAGGCCAACATCCAAGACCAAATATTCTATAGAGGGAAGAGAACTCACCTCACAAAAGGATGTGCCAATGTCATCATTGCTGACCTCCTCAATGAATGAGCTAAAACAAAAAGATAAAGTTTCCAGGTCACATGGTGATGCAAAATATGACAAATCTGATTTTTAATTTGCACAAGAAAGACCTTCCTCATGCACCTTAAAAGAGAAACTTTGAAGCTCAGACATACAAACAAATTGAGCAATGGGAACATCACTCCCCAAACAAATATGTGGTTGCTCAATGGTGGATTTTTCAGCGTGTTGGTTCCATGTGAATAATTCTAACTCAGTCACATTATCCCTAACACCAAAGGTCACATCTTCATTTTGAATGAAGAACTCATATTAAACATTGCTACATTCAGGAACAATAGAAAACCAACAAACATCATAATTACATGCATCGATGCACACTTCATCAACACATACCTTAGATTTTTGAGACACTTTGGGTGAAGAACTAAATTCTTCAAGTTGTCTCTTTGTTTTAATTTCTTCTTGGAAACTAGGTACAACAAAAATAGACTCTTAGCATGTAATGATTGCCATGTCCTCTGCTATTTCCTTACTCTTATGTTGCTTCCCACAAAGCTCCTCTTTTAGGGGTGAAGATTTGACATTTAAACCTGAACAAAAGGTTTATATAACATCCCAAAAGAGGTCCTCCACCTCATAATTGCAGACCTCAATAGATCGTGGATGTTCATCCACTATAGTAGGGAATAAACACGCTTGTTATTGTTGCTCCAAAACCATGGAATTGTCTTCATCCACCAAACCAAGAACAAGTTCTTCAACTGATGTAGGTATAGCTGATCTATCCTCCTCATCTTCAAAAAAATAAGGGAGGACATAAAATGAGAGGATTGATTCCTCTACTATATCATATTTCTCTACCTTTTTAATGTCTTGTTGTTGCAACACGGTTTCATCTTGAATTTTTTCTTGCAACAAACCAAGACACTCATTGTTTTGAGCACATGAAGGCTCCACAATAGCAATCTCTTCACTCCTAGCTCAAAACCACTCCTTCCCTTGTTATTTTGACCAAATAGAATCCCATAACATAGGTCCACCTTTAAAGAGTGAAATAGGAAAAGAGGGATAAAAATGGTCAAAAGGGCATTAAAAATCTTGTTGATGTTTTGGAAGGGGCTGCTCAATAGGAGTAAAAGATTGAGCCTCCTCAAGGATAGGTTCTTGTGAGGAATGGAGTCTTGCAAAACTTAGGATCTCCAACATAGAAGATTCACTTGATGGTACAAGAGGTTGAATGGGAGTTTCAAGGGGCTCGTTAGGATTCTTGAAACTAAACTTTTTGGGCTTGCAAACCTCTTGCACAATAGATTGTTCTGGAACAAAAGGAGGGCTAATGGGGGTTTCAAGAGGCTTTCTAGGTTTCTGGAAACTTACAAAGTTATGTTTTCTTACCTCCTTCTTAGCAAGTTGTTTTGGAAATGGTGGAGGTGCTTGTTTGAAACTAGGCACACAAGGGGTTGTCTGAGTCTTGGGAACTTGTGCTAGGGCAAGGGAAAGTCTTATTTTTTCTTTCCTAACAACATCTCTTGTGGTCTTCTTTTTTCCTCCAACTGCTACTCATACCTCCATTGAGAGTCTATATTTTTTTGTTGATGGTGAGTTTGGTGGACAAGCTCATCATGACATGGGAAATAACCTTCTTGTTTCCCTTGATAGGTTTTATTTTCCCACTTTCCCTATTGTAGGTCAAATGATTGTTGCTCCTTAAGTTTAATAACTTTTTAAAGATATCCTTCACCATGGACATGAGTTCACTCTCATCTTGGGGCTAAAATGAAGAATAAGGAGTATCCTGGGGTTGCTAATAGGAATGTGTAGGCATCCAAAACATTTGAGCAGGGTGGGGTGGGTGGTATGCATTTTGAGAAGGTTGAGAAACCACAACAATAGGGTTCTTTGGAATGAAATGGGAGGCATAACTAGCTTGATATGGTTGATTGGGAGTTGCAAAGCTAGCATTATCATGGAATAGTGGGGTGTACATGTGGTTTCCATTAAAATATGACATTTTAATGCATAGGAAACACTTCAAAAATTACCAAATAAGAACAAAGGATTTCCCAACCAAAGACTTTGGGTACATACCAAAAGAGTCACCCAAAGAGTTGTAGAGTCGCTAGGTGCTTGAAGAACGCCTCCAAAGGCTGAAATGTTGAAGAGTGCACCAACTCCTCAAAAACATGAAATGAAACAAGATTGCTTAAACCGACTGATTTTGAATGGAGTTGCCATGGTGTTTGAAGATATGCCTCAAAAGGAAAGATGAATTGAAGAAAACACCAAATTTTTCAATGGAGAGGAGTCTCACCGAGTGTGCTAGAAATTATTGTCACATGAAATTGCACCCTGCTGAACATGAAGTCAAACATTCCAATGACACAATGGAAATGATCTCAAGGTGTGGGACCTTTGCGTGTATGAGGTCAAATCTTTGGAGAAGGCCAACTTCCTTTTTCAATCCTAGTGTAATGTGCTAGTCCAACCCAACACATGAAATCCTACCACTAATAACTCACAAGGAAGAGGAAAGAAGGATAAAATGAAAGGGAAATGAAGGTGATACACCAAGATGGAAAGGTCACTTCTTCCTAGCCAAGATTTTCACAATACATCAAAGAAGGGGGCCAAATAACTCACACAACTCTTAATTTGGTTGATTTTTAGAGGCATACATGAAGGCTAGGGTTTGATGAGGCATTGGAAGGAAAGAGGATTTCTCAACACAACAGTTGCAAACAAATTAAAACAAACATACATGCATGAAAATGAAAACCAACACTCATACATGAAGGTAATGAAAGATTACTCACACATACAAGAGGATATAACTAACAACAATGATAAGCCTTATTAATATAAAGGCATATAGCCAATCTTGACAATGGTAGAATGTGAAACACGGTGTCTGCAAAAGAAAAACCCTAGAGGAGCTAGAGATAGAAGAACCCAAAAAATGAATACACTTTTTTGCTTTATAGATCAGGCATAATTAAGAAACACAAAACCTAACCGTACCCCTATCCAAGGTTAGCAATGAATCCTATGGCATGCAAAATTGATCCATTTGTGAAAATCATGACCTAGGGTATGGATTTGAAAGAAAGTCAACAACTGCAATCAATAGGCATCTGCACCCATGAAATCCACCCAAGGAAATAAAAAATGTATTTAATACCATCCTTGAAGCCTAGGAAATCAAATCTAGTCGTCGTGGAGTGGTTGCACATTAAAGTTGTTGCCTAGAAAAACATGCCAAAAATTCATCAAAAGGTCGGGGTGTTGGGCCCAAAAGGAGACCTCTGCAAGCATGAAAAAATAGTTTGAAGCCCCAAAAAAGTGTTTTTTTGTCAGATGTTGGGCATCGGGCAGTCGGGAGTTGGGCATCATGCTTACCGCATACTGGGAAGAAGGAAAGAAGAAAGCACAAAGAAGAAGGAGGTGTCTAGTTTCAAACCTCGAACCATTGGAGTTTGGAGGTCGAGAGGGAGGCTTACCTCTAAAATTCATAGGTAAGGAGTAAGGCTTACCCCTGAAGCTCGAAAACATGACACTTAGTCATTTTTTTTGAAGGGAAGCGATCGAGGAAACAAGAAGATTTCAAAGGGGAAGGCCGATGGCCGACACCTGAAAGGTAAGATGAAGAATGGTGAAAAATGGAGGAGGATTGAAGATGAAGAAACTCTAGAGGTTAGACCTCAGACTGTCAGAGGTCAGAGGTCAGACCGAAGCCTTACCTTCCAAATCCATTCCTCATTATATCTTCATCCTTTCTTGAGGGTATTTTTTCCTATACACACCTAAAGAGATAGTGGTTTCCCAACACCCAGTGGTCCCTTCAGTTCCTCCCTTAAGGGAAGAAAAGAGACTAATGGTTGAAAAACCTGCTTGTACAACTTCACAAATTGAAAATCATGTAAGAAGAAACAAAAATGATAAAGAGCGTAGGCATAAACATCATGCTATTGCCCGTAAATTGGAAGAAAGGAACAAAATAACACCTCAAGATCAAACACCTAGGAAAAATAATCAAGAAGAATTGTACAAATTTTAGCAAAATAAGAAATGGAACAAGAACATACAACTGAAATTATCATTAAACCTCCTGTGGTGATAAATTTGGATGAAGAAGATGAAATTGTAAAAATTGATGAGCAAGTGAATAATGAGCTTAATTTCCTATTTTCAAAATCTATGAATTTAGATGGGGGAAACCGTGATGATCCTCCTTACAAGAGTTACCCACCATATGTTGAACCTGGTGATACTCCTAGTATGAAACTTGCTGTAGTCCCCTTGGATAGTTGTTCACCTTTCATATATGATGAGCAAGATTGGGATGTAGACAACTTGCTTTAGGTCATCTTGCATGTGTGGTACTTCTTAATTGTGTTTGTTTTATTTGTTCTTTGTGGTTCCTTGAATATGATGTGATCTCTTGTGTTGTGCTTCTTGGTGTGTCTTTGTGTTTGTGAGTTTTCTTTGGATGGACCTTGTTGTTTTGTTGGCACAAGGATACAAAGGAAACAAATATGTCATGATATTCTTATATTTGTACCTTCATTCTTCTCTATGTTGTGAACATTGTTGTCTCATGTTTTCCTTTTGGGGACGATGCAAGGTGTTGAGACATTTATGTCTCTTCCATGTTGACCCAAATGTTTTGTTTGTTCTCTCTCTATGTGTCATTCCTCCATTGTATTCATTGCTCCATGAGTATTTGAAGAATGATGTCACTTCCAAGCTCTATTATATCACTATAAAAAAGACGTATACTGACCCCTGATCCATGGATCCCTTATGTGTTCATCCTTTGTGTTGTTGTTGTATGGAATTTGAGTGAAACCCCTTATCATGACATAGCTTTATTTGGAAACATATCATTGACATAGAGATTTCCAAATAATTTCTCATTACCTTTTATCACATAAAATTTATCATTTTTCTACCTTAAAGAAATTGCTCATAGCATGGTGCTTAGCAATTTATTTAAGGTGGGGGAATACATTGGCATTATTTTCTTCACTTTATTCAAGTGTGTTGGACTTAGTGATGCCTTGAGACTGGCACTTTCTTGCTTCACTTTGATCACACCTGTTGAACTTAGTGTTTTTTTTAATTCGTAAACTATGGGAAGAGGGCCCACACCTTTTATTAAACATTAATTTTTTTTTACATTGATTCTACTATGAAGAGAAAGGAGTAGATGAGAAACTCAGAAACACTATAGCCTTGGAAGAAATGAAGAGGACTAAGAGGAACAAAGATAAGAGAACAAAGGGAAGCAATAGCCAGAAAAATTTGCAACACAGAGCAAAGCTCATAGCCACAAAAAAAAAAATCTAAGCTCGTCTATTATTTCTAAAGAGGAGAGCCTCCATAGTCCACTGAGATCCCTCCTCCATAGCTTCCTTTCCCTCGATACAAAGTTTTTCAGCCTTAGAATTTCTCCCAACTTTTCTCTTTATGCCACAATTAGGATTCAATTTGTTGTTTGTTGTTTGGGAAATCCTAAATTTCTGGGGAGGAGTCACAATCACATCATGGTTAAAACAATCAAAATTCATGTTATTTAGATCATCCATAAAAGGAAAGGTTCCATCAGATTCAAAGTCATCCTCTTCATATCAATAGGAACCATAGGAGAAGTCTCCATAGGTTGCATAGGATCAAGAACTGAGGGAGGTTGGGAGTCAAAGAAAATGCCACGATTCCTCCAAATAAAATATGCATCTGGTGAGCCTACTTTTTGAACCCAATTTTCAAGTCTGATAGACCTAGATCCATCTTGGTGTTGGAGAGAGCATGCCTCAATTTTGTGGCCCAACATATTGCATCGAAAATAATGAAATGGCAAGCCTTCAAAGTTTACAAAATGAGTCCAAATTCCATGAGAAAAGTGGATTAAAAAAAAATGAGAGAGGGGTTTTGAGATATCTACCAAAGCACAGATCCTATAAAATCTACAATTAGGATCCAGAGACTCAACAACGAGCTTGACAAAAACACCCACCTGACTGATCAGGTTGTTGATGAGATCCAAATTTTGCATCACCAAGGGCAGGTTGTAGAGCCTGATCCAAACATGAAAAGAAGTATTTTTTGTAGTAGTAGGATCAAAAAAAGGGGTCCAAGGAGAGATGAAAAGGTTGGACTACCCAAAAAACCAAGGACCATTTTGAACCATGAAATTGCAATCCTCAACACAGTTGAAGGTGAGAAGGAAGAAGCCAAAATCTAGAGATTCAATCCTCAGGGTAGATAGATTGCTTCAAGTGACTTTCACCCATTCAAGTAAACTATCAATAGGTGGGCACCTTTGTAGGAGTCTTAAAACCAAAGAAAAATTCCCAAACTCTGAAGAAATCTCCTTAATGCTGTTGTTTGAGAGGTAGAAATCCAAAGGCTTGTCAGAAATGACAATCTCTACATCCCTAATAGATATAGAGGAGTTGTTGGAACAGAAAAATTTCCCTTCCAAGGGAGGAGAAGATGGAATGGATAGAGGCATCGAAAGAGGCGGGTTAGGGTTTTCCTTCAAAATTTGTTCCATACAAAAGGTGGAGAATTTGTGGAAAGGATTTGCATGATTTTTTCATGTAGCTAGGGCATCTGAATCAAGGGGAGGAGAGGGAATGGTGGCAAGTTTTGCTTTAGCCAAAGTCTTCCCCAAAGGATCAAACACCAACAAATTTTTGATGGGAGCAGGGATGGTGTGAGGCAAGCTAGGGTTAGCAGACAAAGACTCTGCATGAAAAAAATTTTGTGCATTCATGATAAGGATTTGATTTATTTTTGCATCCAACAACAAAAATGGTGGGAGTTGCACTAGAGAAATCCCTACCAAAGGGACAGGACCCTGTGAAGGAGGAGCGAGAGTAGGGGTGAAGAAGGAGGATCTAGCGATGGCCCAAAATGAAGGGCATACCTTTTCTGCCCTTCCCCAGAAGCAGCAAATCGGCCACCCCATTTTGAGCTAAGAGGACACCTAGATTTCCCATTCATAGTCATTTATAAATCAACTATGGGTTGAACTCCATCACCATTCGCATTCCTTAGGGCAACACCATCGCCATTCGCACCTAGAGAGCCCACACACATTTTCGGCTTCTATATTTCATGTTGAACTTAGTTTTGCATTGCATAGAATTTTGAGTATTTTTTTAGCACCTTATTAAAATTATCAGGGAGTATAATTCTTGGTATAGTTATGGGTACACACCTAGTGAATATCAGACTTCACTAATTTGTGTTTCCTTCAGTTTGTGATTCACGTAGAAAATATCAGAATTTGTTAGTCTACGAGTCACAAACAACTTTTGGATGTGGATCCTAGCATAACGTAGCTTGCTAGCTTGTGATTATCCATACCCTCCTTTTGTTAAAAGGTGCAGGACAACTAAGAGCGGGGGGTGAATCAGTTGTCACCAAGTTTAAACTCAAAACTTCAACACTTATCAATTTGACAACCACATTGTTTTGTTATTAAGTATGAACATGAAATGAAAATAACAGAAAGTAAAATCAACACAATGAACACCAGATTTTACATGGAAAACCTAATAAGGGAAAAACCACAGTGAGGATTAACTCATAATATAAAGAGATAGAAAAATAAAATACAAATGCTCATTGTCTAGAGAAAGAATCATTGTCCAAATACAAAGGCTCACTACCTATAGAAATGACTCACTGTCCAAGAAGGAGGCTCACTGCCTATTGATACAAAAGAAAACAAAAGATCCAACACAACAATTTACACACATCTGTAGCCTTGATTAGAAAATTACAGAAACCTTCAGCTCACTGCCTTCAGGAATCTAACACAATGAAGTACTGCTACCTTAACTCACTTTCACACAACTCTGCTCTTCACTTGTGGCTTACTTCATTACTTTTCATCATTCAATTCTTTGCATCTCGACTTGAATTTATACCATCTTCAACCTTAGAAACTTTCTCCAAGGTTGGCCACATATGCTTTATTTCATAAATTCAAATTAGGTCGGCAACTCAACATTCCCATGGTGGAAAGGAATGAGAGTGGACTAATTAAAAAATTAACCAAGACCAAAAATAATGTATCAAATCAACCACATGCTTCCTTAACTAAATTTCAATTCTTCATAAGAAATGTAAACACCAGGTCAACCAAACCTAATGAAAACACAAATGAACATTGAAGTACACACTTCCTAGCAAGAAGATAACATGTAGATGACGTAACATGCTTCATCATGCACAAGAACACATCTAAGTTCCTTTAGATACATCCGCATCAAGTGTAACAACCTTTGAACACTAGACTCCTTCCATCAATCCATCTAGATTGTGCAAACACATACAACTTTGAAACTCAACTTCCGGATCACCAAACCACAAACATATTTTCCATAACCCATATAACACCATTACAAGACATATTCCAATTCTACAAGACCTGAAACAAAATAGCGAAGGATTGTAGAGCAGAAACACTTCTCCCTATCCACAAAAAACCAACTCTACTAGAATAGTTCACACACCAGTGAACACAACTTTCACACTCCATCAAACCAAAAGCTACAGATTAGTAGATGTCACCATTAGATGATAAAAAACAACCCTTTAGATCCACACAAGCATAGGATCAATACAGAAGAAATGTGAAGCACATATCCAAGTACATTCTAAACACATACATAACTCTGAATTCACTCTTTATTAATTTTCTCAAAAGCACTTGGTAACCCATCATTTTAACACATCTGCAACATCATAAAGGTAGATCCATGTACTCACAACATCTCAACAAAATCTCAACTATACATGCACAATTTGCAACATACTAAACTATGTTGACATCAATGACAACATTAATGACAACACCACCAAACTTGCTCATACCTACAACAATCTCCCCCTTTGTCATTGATGGCAACACATGATGTGAAAAACCATCAAAGACAACAACCTACACAATATTCTAGGAGAACACATTTTCTTACTATTTTTCACATGTCTTTCTCTCTCCCATTTGAAATCAATGGAAAAGATCAAAAACTCTGATTACTCCCCCTTAGGAGTGCATCTATCCAACTCATATTGCAACAATGAAAAAAATTTCTACCTCCTGCGGAGTAGACCCATTCATTAGTCCAAATAAATGACAAATCTATGCATTCAATGGATTGATGCACTTCCATGTGCACCTATTTCAAAGGGAAAATGACCCCCAACCTCTCCCTAAGATACTCAAAAGTATCCTTCAGAAGAGCCTTAGTAAATATATCTACAACTTATTCCTTTGTTGACACATACTCCATCCTGACTTCATTCTCCAACACTTTCTCTCTCAAGAAATGCTATCTGATAGATATGTGTTTTGTTCTTGAATGCATCAACAAATTATTTGAAATGTTTATAGCACTTGTGTTGTCATAGAAAATAGGAATAGGCTCATCACATATCACTCCAATGTCTTTCAAATTTTGCTTCATCCATAAAACTTGTGTGCAACAGGATGTTGCAACAATATATTTTGCTTCTGTAGTGGATAAAGAAAACAAGTCTTGTTTCTTACTCAACCAGGAAACCAATCTTTCACTAAGAAAGAAAGCACCTCCACTGGTACTCTTTCGGTCATCCACACAACTAGCCTAATCTACATCGGTATAAGCAATCAAGGTGAAATCAACATCCTTAGGATACCATAAGCCATAATCCAATGTACCTTTAAGATATCGAAATATCCTCTGTACTACTGTAACATGTGCCTCTTTAGGATTTACTTGAAATCTCACAACTAAATATACTGCATGCATAATATCCAGTTTGGTAGCAGTCAGATACAACAACCCACCAATCATAGATCTATATTTTCTCTGATCAGTTTTAGTAGATTCATTATCTTTAGTTAGCTTGCATCTGGTCACCATAGGAGTACTAACTAGTTTGAAGTCATCCATTCCAAACTTCTTGAACAACTCTTTGACATTTTCAATTGTGAAATGAATATCCCCTTATCAATTTGATTGACTTGAAGACCAAGAAAGAAATTCAACTCACCAATCATGGACATTTCAATTTATTTTTGTATTTCTTTTGCAAATATTTTACACATGCCTTATGTGATAGGTCGAATTTGGGTGGTAGAAAATGAGCACCAAACAAAGTAATGCAAATACCACTAAGAACAATCTACACCTCAAGATTAGCCTAGTTGGAATCAACACAAAACAAAAACAACAAATAAAACCTTTTACCTTGTGTTGAATCGATCCTTTGGTTGGCCCTTTGATCTTTGGTGTTGTGTGCTCCTTGGATGGAAAGAGATGCAAGCTAGATGATGATATGAAGGTGAATGCAAGTGAGTGCAAGCATGAAAATGGCTAAGTATGGATTTTAGGAAAAATTTGCAAGAGTTTGGCTACAATGCATGATCTCCTTAAAATGAGAGAAAAATAGGGGGTATTTATAGAGATTTTGGAAATCTCTAAAGAAATGGATAGTCAAGATTGAGCCACCAAGATCAAGATGTAGGGCTAAGGTGAGTTGAGAACTCATAAACCCTCACATCTTGACATGTGGCATGTAATATGGCTTAAAAGGGATGATGTGTACATGAGGTGGAGAGATAGTACATGACATGGAGAGGGTACATAGTACCTTGGGATTGAGACAAGATCTCCTCATAAAGGAGGTACTTGTCCCCATGTGGGTGAGAGGACAAGTGGGGAATTAAAAATTCTTCAAATATTCTCATGGGGAAGAAAGAAGGAATTTAAAATTCCCTTAAATGCATTGGGGGATTAAATATGAATTAAAAATTTACATGGGGAATGGAGATGCCTTGTTAAAAAAGAGAAAGCTTTTAATGGAGTTGACTAAGGACACATTCCATAAATGATATGGGGATTAGAGATGAGCTAATTGGATGATTAAGGTTGTGCAAGTACTTGATTAGACTAATTAAGGACTCATTAGAGGCAAGTGGGAAATTATGGAGGATGGGACCCTAATGATGATTAGGGGTGCACACATCTTAATCATAAATTAATTATGACTAAGAAAGAGGGTTAGACTGCTACGAGGGATTAGAGGCCAACTTGCAAAAGTTGGAGGATGTGACAATGAAAGAGAAAATAGAGAATTTAAAAATAAATTTAAAATTCCAAAAGATAATATGAATTTAGAGAGGAAATAGGGGAAAAGTATTTATTGAATTAAATACTTTAGAAAACCTTATGCAAGACACATAATATTAATTAAGTGAATGATTTAATTAATATCAACAAAGAGGATAATTTTGACAGAGCAAAGGGATGATTAAGAGTACGACTTTGACCATATTGAAGTGGTCAAATTTGGATGTCTACACCTTCGTTTCCACCAAAGATGATATCATTAACATATACTACCACTATCAAAATTTTGTTACCTTGCATTTGAAGTAAAGATTGTTGTCAGCAGAGCCTTTGTTGAATCCTTGTTGTGTCAGGTATCTATCCAATCTTGCATACCAAGCTCTAGGAGCTTGCTTCAGTCCATACAATGCCTTCTTCAACTTACAAACCATATCCAATTTTTTTGATAACTGAAATCCTTCAGGTTGTTCCATGTACACTTCTTCCTCCAATTCACCATTTAGGAATGTTGACTTGACATCCATCTGATATAATTTGAAATCTTTGTGGGTAGAAAGTGCCAAAAACATCCTAATAGCTTCCATTCTAGCCACAAGGGAAAATGTCTCTTCAAAGTCTATGCCTTCAACTTGTGAGTATCCTTTGCATACAAGTCTTTCTTTGTTTCTTATCACTTCACCATTTTCATTCAACTTATTCCTAAACACCCATTTTGAACTAATTACATTCTTATTCACAGGTCTAGGAACCAATTCCCATGTCTAATTCTTTTCTATTTCTGTGACTCTTCTTTCATAGCTCTAACCCAACTCTCATCTTCACATGCTTCACATAGACTTAGGTTCTATTTTAGAAAGTAAACACAGATTTACCTTGCTACTTTATGTCTAGTCTTCACATCTTCACTCTTATCTCCAATTATTTGTTCATCTGGATGATTCTTTTGCACATACTTAGGAGTTTTAACAACAGGTTCCAAGATTTCTTCTTCTTCTTCAATCTGTTCATCTTCATCTTCTTCTTCCTTCTCCTTATTTTCTTTAGGTACTTGTCCATAGATAGGATCATCAAGTTCAACTTCACTTATCTCAATAGGCCAGTGCATGTCCTCATCAACTTTCATATTAGCACTCTCAACAATTTTCCTCAATCCTTTATTGAAGCATCTATATGCTTTGCTGGTAGTTGTGTACCCAAGAAAAATTCCTTCATCACATCTAGCATCAAACTTCCCAAGATTTTCATCATCTCTTTTAATGTAACATCTACTTCCAAATACCTTAAAGTATTTCACAATAAGAGTCTTACCAGTCCATAAATCAAAAGGAGTCTTTGTGTTGTTGCGTCTAATTTGAACTCTATTAAGAACATAAATAGTAATGTATATTGTCTCTCTCCAGTACACATCAGGTACATTTGATTATTTCTTCATGGTTCTTGCAACTTCTTGTACCGTCTGATTTTTTCTTTCAACCACTCCATTTTGCTGAGGGGTTCTTGAAGCAGAAAACTGTCCTTTTATGTCATGCTCTTCACAAAATGTATTAAATTCACTAGAAGTGAATTCTCCACCTCTATCAGATGTCAAATATTTGATTCTTAGGTTCACTTCATTTTCCACTCTTGCTTTGAACACTTTAAACCTATCCAGAGCTTGAGACTTCTCTCTAAGAAAAGCAACCCATGCCATTTGAGAATAATCATCAATAAGGAGCATGAAATACTTGTCACCATTTAGGATTCTTGTTCTAGTTGGACCACAAAGGTTAGTATGAATTAATTCCAACATTTCAGTAGTAGATTGCTCTTTTCCTTTAAAATTGCATCTTGTTTGTTTCCCTAACTAACAACTTCTACAAATAGTGTTAGCAGGTTTTGCGATTCTAGGTAGACCTCATACAACATCTCTTGAAATGATCCTGACCAGATTATCAAAGTTTACATGTCCCATTCTCTGGTGCCACAACCAACTTTCATTTACTCGAGATACAAGGCACTAACCATCAAAACTCTTAAGCTGATAGATGTTTCCATGAGTTCTCCTTCCTGCAACAACCATATCTCCAAATCCTTTTCTGATTTCATAGGTATTATTCTAAAACACAAGTTTAAAACCATTGCTACACATCTGTCCAACACTCAAAAGGTTATGCCTTAAATCCTTTACATAATATACATTATCAGTGTTGTGTATTGCATCAAAACTTATTGTACCTTTCTCAACAATCTTCATTCCTAAATCATCACCAAGCATGACCAAACCACCATCGTAGTTTTCAAGTTTACTAAACTTACTTTTATCTCCGGTCATGTGATTAGAGCATCCACTATCAATCACCTAGTAGTCTTCATATTGTCTAGCATGAAAGGTAGTGACCAAAGTACCTTCCATCTCATTCTTTTTTTTCTCCAGAACATTCTTTCTTACACATTTTCCAGGGTTAGAAGACAAATTTATTCTCTAAAGCTAAGAACATGCATTCACTATCATCACCCTCATAATCAGATTCATCATCAGAGATTCTAACTTCTTCTTTAACATAATACAGGTTGTTGTATTTCTTATCCTTTCTATCTTTATCTTTATGATCCTTTTTCTTCTTATGTACAACTCTATTCGGACATCTTGAAGCATAATGACCAATATTACCACAACTGAGTCATTTAAAGGGCAACATAGCTTTATACTTACCGGTACCTTTCTTCAACTTCTTGGTAAAATTCGCTTCCAACTCATCATAGCCATCACTATCCAGATCATCCTTAGTCTTTGTTGCTTTAAATGACTTTTTTGTCTTTTCCTCTTTCTTTCCAAAATTTCTCATCTCAAATGCAGTCAAGGGGCAAAATATCTCTTCTTTAGTGTATTTCTTGGGATCATACATTTCTTCAATAATCGAGATCTTATCACTGTAACACTCAAGTAGGATTATTAGGATCTTCTAAATCATATCTTCATCAATCAGTTTTCCCCCTTGACTCCTAACTTCATTTGCTACAAGTTCAACCCTCTAGAAATAGCTTGCAAAATCTTCACCTTCTACCATTTTCAAATTCTTATATCTACACTTTTCTATCAACTTCTTTGTCAATTTCACTTTGTCATTTACTTCATAAAGATCTTCCAACTTCTTCCAAACTTCATGAGTAGTTCCCAAAGAAAGAACCCTAGTTCGCTTAGTTTTAGATAGAGAACTAAAAATAGCATAACTCGCCTTTTCATTCTCCTCATAAGTAGAAATCTCATCTACAGTAGTAAGACCACCCATCAGAGAAACATACCTCATCTCAATAGTCTTCCAGGTATTGTAACCAAGAGAAATAATATATCCTCTCATCTGCACTTTCCAGACATTGTAATTAGATCCATGGAACATAAGGATTTCCAACTTATGTGCCATCGAATCTTCCTTAAGCAATTAAGCTCTACACCAAGGAACCAAAGCTCTAATACCAATTGTTAAAAGGCACAAGACAATTGAGAGGGGGGGTCAATCAGTTGTCACCAAGTTTAAACTCAAAACTTCAACACTTATCAATTTCACAACCACATTGTTATGTTATTAAGTATGAACATGAAATGCAAATAACAGAAAGTAAAATCAACACAATGAACACCAGATTTTACATGGAAAACCCAATAAGGGAAAAACCATGGTGAGGATTAACTCACAATAAAAAGAGATAACAAAACTGAATACAAAGGCTCACTACCTAGAGAAGGACTCACTATCTAGATACAAAGGATCACTGCCTACAAAAAGGTCTCATTGTCCAATAGGGAGGCTCACTACCTACTGATACAAAAGAAAATAAAAGATCCACCACAACAATTTACACACATCCGCAACCTTGATCATAAGATTGTAGAAACCTTCAGCTCATTGTCTTCAGGAATCTAATATAATGAAGTATTGCTGCCTTAACTCACTTTTGCACAACTATGCTCTTCACTTGTGGCTTACTTTGTTACTTTTCATCATTCAATTCTTCATATCTTGATTTGCATTTATACCATCTTCAACCTTAGAAAGTTTCTCCAAGGTTAGCCACATATGCTTTATTTCATAAATTCAAATTAGGTCGGTAACTCAACATTCCTGTGATGGAAAGGAATGCGAGTGGACCAATTAAACACTTAACCAAGACCAAAAATAATTTATCGGATCAACCACACGCTTCGTTAACTAAATTTTAATTCTTCATAAGAAGTGTAAACACTAGGTTAGTCAAACCTAATGAAAACAAAAATGAACATTGAAGTACATGCTTCCCAACAAGAAGATAACACACAATGACGTAACACGCTTCATCATGCATGAGAACACATCTCAGGTTCCTTTAGATATATCTGCAACAAGTGTAACAACTTTTGAACACTGAACTCCTTCCATCAGTCCATTCAAACTTTGCAAACACATACAACAACAATGAAACTCAACTTCCAGATCACCAAATAACAAACATATTTTCCAGAACCTAGATAACACCATTACAAGGCATATTCCAGATCCACAAGACCTGAAAAAAAATAGCGGAGGACTGCGGAGTAAAAACATTTCTCCCAGTCCATAGAAAACCAACTCTACTAGAATAGTTCACACACTGGTGAACACAACTTTCACACTCCATCAAACTAGAAGCTACAGATTAGTAGATATCACCATTAGATCATCAACAATAACCCTTCAGATTTGCACAAGCATAGGATCAACATAGGAGAAACACAAAGCACATACTAGAGCACATTCTAAACACACACATAACTTTGACTTCACTCTTTATTAATTTTCTTAGAAGCACTTGGTAACTCATCATTTCAGCACATCTACAACATCCTAAAGATAGATCTATGTACTCACAAAATATCAACAACATCTCAACTATATATGCACAATCTGCAACATACTAAACTGTGTTGACATCAATGACAACATTAATGACAACACCACCAAACTTGCTCATACTTGCAACACCTTTTGCATTTAATTTTGACATTGTATGTTGTCTCATTGCATTTCATACATGTGCATTCCTTTGTGCTTAAGTTGTATTACCATGGGTTCTTAGATCCTGAGGGGATTTTGCATTCCCCCTTGATCCTCTATCATCTTATCTCTTCAAAATGTGTACAATCAGACCCCTCTTGACATATATTTTCTACTTTAGTGTGATTCTGAGCATAAGTTCATACTCTCACTAAAGTGGGGGCTAAATGTAGTGTTGTAAATTGTCACCCTTAATAGTTTCACAATATGTTTTTCTCCCCTTTAAATTATTAGACCTAACTGACACTTAATTTCCTAAACTATGCATTCCACAACTTATTTTAAACATTTACTAACAATTTTCAAGCATAAAACAAATGCTCTCATTTAATACTTTACCCCCGACTCCTTAAGTTTTGGAAAATAGCATGGGACACTAGCACCTAGTGTGCCTATGTCCCCCTATTTTGGCTCCAAATTCAGATATGTCAATGTCAAAATTTTGTTATTTAAAATTCAAATATCTAAATTCAATTATTGGGATTTAATTTTTTGGGAAATTAGAATAATAGCATATAAATACCTAGTTATTGCATCATTTCAAATCCATCTAGCATTAAGAGGAAATTTTAAAGATCAAGAACATTATCAAGCAAGTAAAGAGTAGAATTTCAAAGATTTATTACAAAAATTCAAGATTCAAACATCATGTCAAAATGTATGTGAGTGTGTTCATGTTTATGTTTTCATATTATTTGTGAAGACTAATCCTTGTAGGTCTCCTAGCAAATTCAAGTGAATCAAGCAAATCAAGCAAGCAAGATCCAAGCCTTGAGGAGATGTGTATGACTTTAGTCCTTCAAGGAAGCCATTAAAGGGTGGTGAATTGCAACACTTTTTTGATTCATCATTCCTTCTTATAATTTATACAAATTTATCATTGACATTACCATTATGGAAGTGGAAACACTAACATGGGGTTTGGCCAAGGCAAGCCCCTAAATGGCACAACCTTTCTTCTCTCTTGGAATGTACAGGTTTAAGTCTAAAGAAGATTGAAGATCCTTTTTTTTTTGCAATTGAAACCCATCACCTTGACAAATCACAGAAACTTAGCTACAAAATTATCTGGCAATGATCTGAAAGCATGACAAGCAGTAAATGGAAGCTTTGATCTGACAACAAAGAATTGCAAAAGCATATCTAAATTAGCCCTACAATGACAGTGGTGCCTAGGGCGCCTATGTCCTGCATTTTCAGCTCTAAGTTTACATCACAGGTGCACAGTGTCTTGCTCAATCCATTTTTATAGTCTATTTTTGTTTGTGATTTCTCAAATCTACTGTATTTGCACCAGAATAGTAATTTACATCATTAGGTGAATTGAATCATTGCATTTCATCCTTATGTCACTTTCATATTTGGTTAAGGGTTGGTTGAACCACCTATTAGGTTGTAAGTCAATCATATACCTTGTCCAAATACAATCAAACCCCCATCACATCCCACATCAACACACACATCATATTTCCAATAAAATTATGGAAAGGTGCTCAAACCCCAAGGTGAAAAATATAAGGTTCCACTTTTCCTACATTTCAAATTATAAACATAAAAAAGAAAGAATTGGTGCTATAATGGATGAATTTGATATTTTATAGTCTAATCCTATTTATATGTGTAATGTTTTCAAACAATTTTATGATAATCTTTTCAAAGATGATCAATGGTAGGATATCCAACAAATTCTTGAGGATATTGTCAAATGTCATATTCCTAACAAAATTGAGTATGGGTATAGCTACTATCTTGATAGAATTTTATCCTTGGAAGAGCTAGAAAATGCTCTTTTCTCCATGGCTCCGCACAAAATTCTAGGAAGCGGTGGGATCCTTATGGAATTCTACCAGGCTATGTGGCAACACATCAAGGGAGATTTTTATTACTTATACTTGGAGGTCTTTAAAATAAATCCTTGGGTCTGAACATTAATGGTGGTATAATCAAGCTCCTCCCTAAAGGAAAAATGGAAGATTTCATCTCTGGTTGGAATCCTATTACCTTACTTAATACCTCCTATAAAAGTATTGCAAAAGCTTTGGTTATAAGAATAAAACCAGTAATGCAAGAAATTTTAGAACAAATAAAATTGGTTTTATTGCTAGCAAATATACTCTTGATAAACTTATGTTAGCATGGGAAACCTATGAATGGGCACAACTATCATGCCAAAAATATATATTGATTAAACTTGATTTTGATAAGGCATATGATAGAATTCGTTGGAGCTTTATTATCGAAATATAGGAAAATGGGTCCACCAATATGAATAGGGGTATGTTGCACCCATCTTCCCTAGTTCATTAGGAAAAAGAGACCCCCTAGAGAAAGATTGAATTTCAACCCTTAGGTGAGTCAATCTTGATGGAGATCTTGTTGTTTTCCTTATGATTGAGGATAGGGTAAATCAACTTGAAATGCACTTTTGAGAGAAAAAATAAAAATAGTAGATAAACCCAATTATGCAATGTAACACTTGAAGCATCAATTTAAAACCTTAATCTATCAGAATCAACAAACTTCTGGTAGATCTGAGAAAGATATGATTGTATGCACTTGTCACAAAAAGCTCCCACTGAGTGTCCTCTTGGCACATATTCACCCTAGGTCGAATGAGTCTTTGTAGGGTTTTTCTGCTCCACTTTTAGGGTCCTTTGAAGGTGGATATAGGATTTTGTTTGTCCTAGGTTTCATTGTCAAAAATTTGGACATAAATTCAGGATCTAAGTTTTCGTGGCTTGACGATAATGTTGACAACTTTGACAACTTTGCAAAATTGCAATTTTGATCAATCTTCAATCCTTCTTCAACCTAAGATCTACAAACACACACAAGAGGGAATTTTTTTGTTTTTGGTGAATGGGGGTTTGCCTTGGCCAAACCCCATTTTGGTAATTAAACCTTGAAATGAAATGAAACATGAAAGAAAGGAATGATGAATGAACAATGCTATGTTGCAACTCACCAAACCCTTGAATGGAGATCCTTAGTGGACTGAAATCTAATACATCACTCCAAGGATTAGATCTTGGATGAAAGGCTTGATTTGATAGCTTGAACCTTGATTTGAATGCTTGAAACCTACATCACAATGTTAGCTCCAAAAACATTCATGAATGCAAATAACTTTGACATGATGATCTTGATCTTGATTGTTATTGTAGATGACTGGTAAATCAACTCTTCAATGCTCTTGACTATAATATTTTCTCACATGAAAGTTTCCCTCTTACTAGATGTTTTGAATTGATAAAATAAATATGTATTTATAGATGATTTTCTAATTTCTCGAAAATTAAATGTCAATAGTTGACAATTGCAATTTAAATTTGAATCATAAAAATGCCACCAAAAAAATATTAAAAATTGGGATCCTAAACTTAAGGGGTACCTATATTCTCCCTTGGGTGAATGGGTCCTAGGCCCTAAACCTAGGATACACCAATTTCAAGGCAATTTAATTAATGTTTTCAATTGTTTAATACAAGTTCCCCTTTTGGAAAAAGAGATTAATTAGGCTTTTAAATGCATAATTGAGCCAATTAGAGGCTTAATTAAGTCTAGTTAATTAAGGGAACCAAACATAGTGTGAAAATTTAAAGGTGTACATTTTCCAACACTACATTTAGCCCCAACTTTAGTGAGAGGATGAGCCCTATGCTCAAACTCACACTAAAGTAGACAAATAAGCATCAAGAGGGGTCCAAGTGTATAGATGTTGATGGGATAGGATGAAAAAGATCAAGGAGGTGGTCAAGCCTCTAGGATCAAGATCCCATGGCAAACCAACATAAGTGCAAAGAGACACACATGAATGTATGATATGAAGCAACAAGACAAGATACACAAACATACAATTCCAAAATTAATGCAAAGAGAAAAGAAAGATGAACTAGTAAGTTAAATTATGCCACATCCATCAAATGCACTCATAAGGATGTAAAATCACTTATGAACAACATGGATCCATATGAAAGAAAGTTGTGTTATGCTCAGTGGCTATGAAAAATATTCTCACAAGGGCTAGTGAAACCCAATGTCCATTAGGTGAGCCCTCATGACAAGTGGTGATGGGAAAGTCATGCTAGGTCTATAGGCTCCCATGTACCAACCATACCAAAGTTATACCTCCTGATAACTTTGATAAGGTGCCACAACATGATCAATATGCTATGCTAATGTTTTACTAATTCAACTTCTATGAACAAAGTGAATCAAGAAATTCACCTCAGGGGGTGAAAAGAAAAACTCAACTCAAGGGGTGCAAATGAAATAGTGCCAATGTAATGGTCACACTTCCTAGGAGATGTATGATATTATCACTAAGAAAGGACATGCAAAAAATGAATGGGGGACAATATGCCCCCCACTTAAAATGTCAACATACTTGCTATGTTGGTATTTTAAGTAGAGAAAGAGAGGATCCTTGGAAAGAATGCACACCTCCCAAAAATAGTTATCCTTACCCCCCAATCTTAGAGACAAAGACAACCACCAAGAAATATCATGTTGCTACCAAGAGAAATATGGTCACACCTAATATTGTACCACCATGAATGGCAATCAACAAGAAATATAAAGATACCAATGCCACATAGTGATGAGCAACATGATAGGATGAAAGTCATTATCAATTAGAGGAAAGAGGTGCGTCAACACAAGGAAGAGCACCACAATCCTTAAGATGTTGAATTTTATTACTCAAAGCCTTACATTTATTAGTAGAGTGTCCATGCATTCTATGGTATGCATAAAATGAATTCTTGTTATAGAATTTATTTCATTTTCTTGAAGGGAGAGATATCAAGTGGGCTTGGAGAAGCCTTGACAAGGTACTCTCTTGATTAATAGTAGAATATCTTCAGGTTTCTTTTGTGACAAAGATATTTCTTGCTTAGTACAAGGTGTCATACATACACAAGACTCTTTAGATTATGATATTTTGTGTTCCTGTTAAAGGAGGGTGTAAAATCTAATGAACCCAATCATTACTAAGACATGTACATTTGAAGATGTCCTAGGAGTGTTTTCCATGATGACATTGAAATTAAGAAAAGGTTTATTTGATTCTTTCATTTATTTCGAGGGGCAATAACCAAGACCACTAGCTGCTTCTTATGTGTTAGGCTCTATAGGGACACATATACCTTGTTCTCTAGCACCACATCCTTTTCTATTATAACCAAGTTGTTTCAAAAGTTCGTAATCTATTCCATAAATATTTTCCATCTCTTTTGGATTTAGTGGTTTCTCATGATCATACTCTTCATATGTGGATGTGTAAGTGTTGTTTTCTTCTTCTTTGCTAAAAGTTGTTGACTCATATGCTTTTGATTACTCAGCTTGTGTGGATAGTATATTTATTTCTTTCTCTTTTCCTATTTTGTGTGTAATCTTGTATTCCCCTATGAACATAGGTGTGAAATCCAATGAACCCCAATCATCATCCAATAACTTTATGACTTCTTCAATATTTGTTTCTTTTTCTTCCTCTTGCATGGGTTCTACTTTTGTAGTTGGTGTCAATATTTTCAAAGGACTTTCCTTGTCTTTCTTAGTGTGCAAATTTTTTTTTGGTTCAGACTCAACCTTTATCATATAAACCTTGTTGTTATAAGTGTACTTCACTAGACAATGTAATGTTTAAGGCACCACATTCATTGCATGAAGCAAAGGTCGACCTAAGAGAAGATTATATAAAAGATTACCAGGCATGAAATGGATAAAAGTTTTCAATGTAACTTTTTCAACTCTCACAGGTAACATTAACACACCAAGAGATTGCTTCCCCACATTATCAAAACCACATATAGATAAAGGGTCTAGTTGAATTATAGCCTTGTCCACTCCAATCTTATCAAGGAGGTTTACACTACAAACATTGAGTGTTGAACCATTATCAATGAGTTCTTTTTATTCCACATTTATTAATTTTAGCCACTATCATCAAAGCCTCATTTTATTTTTGCACTTCTAATGGAGGTAACTCCTCTTGATGGAATGTAATGTCTAAGTTGACCGAGTTCATAGGTACCTTGGATTAGGGTTGCTACATCATTTGATTGCCCACTAGGAGGAATACAAACTTGTTGTAAAGCATTTTGAAGCATGTTGTGGTAATTAGGTGAAGCTTGAATAAGATCCCATAAAGAAATCTTAGCAAGAGTGTTATGGAGTTGTTATACAAGGTCATACTCCTTTCCATTGTGTATAGGAAAACAAGGAACACTAGGCAAGATAGGTTGAGGTAATGGTAATGAAGTAGGTATGGTTTGTGGTTTCCTATTGTTTCTTGTGTTATATGTACATGAGTAATGATATGGTAACTCGGTTGTTGTGAAACATTGTTACTAGTAAAATGTTGCCTTGCAAAATTTAAGCTATGTCTAGGAGGTTTTGGTTGGTGTTGAGGTGGTCTTATGATAAGAATTAGCTTAGGAAATGACTTGGGAGGTCCAATAATTAGAGGACTCTTAGGAGGTCCAATGGTTAGAGGAATCTTGGGAGGTCCAAAAGGAGCATTTGGAGGTCCTATAATCAAAGGGGATCTAATTTTCATAACCTTAACAAATTTATTCTCATTTTGATGATCTTTTAGTGAGGGGAAGTCTAACGTTTCTTATCATCTTCATGTAAGGAAGCCACATTACTATTGTTTGAAAGACATGTATCAATGCTATAAACCTCTTGCATTATGATATCTTCCCTAATAGGAGAGTTTTGAGGAGAGGGAGAAACACAATTCTCATGACACTCAATGATTCGATCTTCTAACACCAAAATATCTTCTTCACAAATAGGAGAGATAATGGCAATTATGATTGTCATGACTATCTATGATTGCATCCTCTTTTACTAAAATACTCTCACAAGTGGGAGATGAATGGAGACTAGGTAAGGCGATATTAAGAAATGTGTCAGTGATCTCATCCTCTTGTGCCATAATATCTTCCCAAGTAGGAGAGTTTTTAGGAGAAGAGAAAACAAGTTTCTCATGACTCTCAATGAGTGTATCTTCTAACATCAAGATACCTTCATCACAAGAATTAGAGGTATCAGGTAAAGAGAAATTATGATTGTCATGATTGTGTACGCTTGCATCCTCTTGTATCAAAACATCCTCACAAACTGGAGAGATATTAGGGGATGAGTGAAGGATAGGCAATGTGGAATTAAGGAATGTGTCAAAAATGTCATTTTCTTGCACTAAGAGACTCTCATAACTAGAAAAAATATTGTTTGAGTGAATAAAATGCTTGTTAATGAGATTTTTCTTGGCATAGTTGGAAAGGAAAGATGCTAACATTGTGTGCCAATATGAAAAGTAATCTATCCAACTTGTGCAATGCTTCAAAAATTTAAAGAATTGTCCTACAGATCTAATGATGTTAATACTGAAATAAATTTGGAATGATTTAAAATGCCTAAACTAAATGGATGATTAGACCTAATGCATAAAACAAAAATTCCCAAAAATTGACACACTAAAATAGTGGTTTACCAATGGATTTGGGAAGTGCATAAAACCAAAAAAATGCTTAGAAAAGTTGGTTGAAAAGTTGGTTTTCATGTGCCCTCAAGGAATCGTTTTCCCAAGGGTGAATGGGTCCTTGTACAAGGTTTTTAGAAATGAAAAGTGCAATTTCTGGGTTATTATTTGTAGTTTTTGTTTCAGGTTACAAATTGTAGTTTCTGTAACAATTTTTTTTTAGATTTAGGTGTCTTAATGCAAGTACAATTAATGAAAAATAGTAAACAATGATGAAACTTTTTAAATTCAATTTTGACTAAATTTTCTAATGTAAATGAATAAAAGTACACTAATATGCAAGTACTATGCAAAATCAATGTGATATATGTATGCAATTTTTTGGATTTTTCAGATTTTAAATAATGCAAAAATGCAAATTTAAAAACCTAAATGAGTTGCAAACTAATGCAATTTTAACAACCCTAAATGAAATTCTAACTAATACAATGCAATGCAAACTAATGCAAATCCTATATCTAGGGTTTGAATGACCTCCAAATCAAAAATTTTATAGTGCAAGAATGGCAGGTTCACCAAAATGAAATATAGGAAAATGGGTTCACCAATATGAAGGGGGGTATGATGTACCTATCTTCCCTAGTTCATTAGGAAAAGAGATCCCCTAGAGCAAGATTGACTTTCAACCCTTAGGTGAGTCAATCTTGATGGAGATCTTGTTGTTTTCCTTATGACTAAGGACGGGGTAAATCGACCTAAAATGCACTTTTGGGAGAAAAACTAAGAATATAAAATAAACCCAATTGTGCAATGTAACACCTAAAATATCAATTTAAAACCTTAATCTATTAGAATCAACAAACTTCTTATAGATTTGAGAAATATATGATTTTATACACCTATCACAAAAAGCTCCTACTAAGTGTCCTCCCAGGACAGATTCGCCCTAGGGCGCATGAGTCTTTGTAGGGTTTTTCTGCTAAACTTTTGGGGTCCGCTAGAGGTTGATCTAAGCTTTTCTTCCCCTAGGTTTCACTACCAGAAAGTTAGAAATAAATTTAGGATTTGAGTTTCCGTGGCTTGACGACAATGTTGACAACTTTGTAAAATTGCACTTTTGATCAATCTTCGATCCTTCTTCAACCTAAGATCTGCAAACACACACAAGAGGGAAAAATTGTTTGTTTTTGGTGAATGGGGGTTTGCCTTGGTTAAACCTTGTTTTGGTAATTAAACCTTGAAATGAAATGAAACATGAATGGAAGAAATGATGAATGAACAATGCTATGTTGCAACTCACCAAACTCTTGAATGTAGATCCTTAGAGGATTGAAATCTATACATCACTCCAAGGATTAGATCTTGCATGAATGGTTTGATTGGATGATTGATTTGATAGCTTGAATCTTGACTTGAATGCTTGAATGCTTAGATTATTATCAATAACATGACGATTGGTCCATTTCCATTCCAAAGATCCATCTGCCAAGGATATCCTCTAGCTCCTTACCTCTATGTTCTTACAATTGATGTGTTAGGTTATCTTCTTTAAAGTGTCATTAACAAGCAACTCATTCTAGGAGTTTCTGTTCCTCATAATGTTGTTGTTATTAATTCTCATTATGCAGATGACAATTTATTATTTTACATAATTCATGATCTAAATTGGCTCATACTAAAATAAAATTCTTGATGGTTCAAGTTGGGTCCATCCCCCAATGGATTCCCAAAGAATGGAAATAAATCAAACATGGAGAAATTATGAGGTACCTTGGAATACCCTTTGGTATTGGGGTTTCTCTTTATGGCATATGGAATTGGTATCTTAATAGATTCAAGAATAAACTTTTTAGCTGGGGTATAAATTCTTTTCTTTGGTTGATAAAATTCAACTTGCTAATAATTTTTTCTTGCCACTCATGTTTATTACTCAGGTCATGTTGGATGCCTTCTAAAAAGGGTATGAGGAATTAGTCAAAATTATTCAAAAATTTCTATGGGATTAATGAGATGGTGATCCAAGATATATATCCACATGATATGGTCTCATTGGATTTAGTTGAAACATAGAGGTGGTTTGGGACTCATAGATCAAAGAAATCAGGGAAATTTGTTTCGCTGAGCTAGATGGATTATTAGAGTTGCTAAAGGGGATGAACTATGGAAGATCCTTATTCGACATAATATTAATCTTGCTTTAGGTAAAGGAAAATGGCAGCCAATGGGGTGGTTAGATAAAATCATTATTGCTTCATTTTTCTCAATCAAGGCTTCACCCCCCTTCAATTATCTAGAAGGCTTGGCAACATGTTTTTCACCTCTTAAAATGGAGAGGAAACTTCCTTTAGCACGGCTTCAACTTTTCCACTTCTTCTACTTGGTGGAACAAACATATTCTTTATCATGGATAATCCCTTGCTTTAAGCTTCCCAAAACATTCCCATCCTTTGCTTAAAAAAGGGGTCTATAATGTTGGAGACTTGTGGGATTTTCACTCAATGTGCTGGTTACCATGGAATATGATTAAAAACCATTTCAATCTTAGCAATAAATACAAAAAATTCTTGATCTTTGTGGAGTCCTTAGTACCGTTGGAGTTGTCTATGAAACTATGTATACCTATCTAGTGCAACTTCTTCAAAGATTGGTTTTGGATGTCATCCTTTCCATTTTATTGTTTCCTTCAAAAATATTTACTTGCAGTTCCTAATTTACCCTTGAAGTCTTGTTTGAATTCCAAATGGAATTGCAAGTTCAATGAGAAGTTTTGGTCAAAATTATTTGCTCAGATTTGGAGATTAAAAGTCAATTTAGATGCTTAATTAATTGTCTGGAATATCCTACACTTTAAACTACCCAATGGGGATAGGTTAGAGTGTGTTATGATCCAACCAATTAACTGTCCTCTTTGTCACATGCATGGAAATATGAATCAATTTTTTTAGGTGGTTAGTTTGTTAAAAAACAACACTTGGAATGTTGTGTTTAATGACTTCCCTACTATCTTTTATCACAAACTAAGTTGGAGAGAAGTTCTTCTTGGGGTTGGACTTCATGCTAATGTTATTGTTGATAGTGTTAAACATGTAATTTTGTTGCATATATGAAGAAATAGATGTAAAGTTGTCTTTAATAACAATAATGATCATTAAGAATTTATATTTTTAAGGCTTTACTTTGATATTTTTTATTGTCTTGCTACCCTCTTTGCTATGCTCTAGACCGAGGCTATGAAGAATCTCAAGTTGAATCTCCAAATGCAACAAATCAAGTAGCAAGTTGAGAAGTTGCTGAACAAAAAGAAAGTTTGTATTGCACAAGGATTAAGAGCTTTCTTGCAAAATTGATCATTGCTTGGGTTTTGCTTCAGTTGGTCATGTTTCAGTTTCGTATTGCCACACTTATTGTGAATGTTTTTGTGTTTGTAACTACTACTAGTCTATTTTGTACAACTTCTTGCAATTTTTAACTGCATCTTTAACTATGTAATTGCATTCTTTCAAAAAAAAGAAAAAGAAGAAGCATGGACCTCATCTTTGTTATCAATTCTATTGATATATTTTTTCAAACAAACCATATTATTTCTCCTTTACAATCCCTTATGCCACAACCAACCCTTGATATGCCCACATTTCTTGAGTTTAAACCTTCAAATTAAAAGAAGGTCTATTTGATATTCGTGCCCTTTGTTTATTTTCCATTACCCCACAAACCCATGAAAAAATATAAATATAAAATTTAGTAACATTTCAATTTTATATTAAGTATATAAAAGTATTCTCTTATATTATATATATAAAAGACTAGGTATACGAATACCGCAAGCAACTTTCTTAATATAATAAGGAAACAGTATTTAAAAAATAAATAAAAAATCTGTTAGTATATTTTATTTGTTTGTTTGAAAGGAACATTTGAATATGTACATTATGCTTTATTGAGTACATTGAATGCTTAATAAAAGTTACAAGAGAGAAAGACAAGTGGGTCCTCTTTCCTAGATTGCGATCAAGAAAAATAAAAGACAAGTGACGGCTACAATGATGTCATCTTTATTATGCATTGAACACAGACATTCAATGCAGATTCATCTTAACTTAAAAGTCTGAGTGGAATCTTTGGACTTCTTAATCACGCTAAAATTAAGTAAAAAACAATAATTATTTAAAATGATGCCAACTAGTAATATATTCAAACATATCTCTATTCATCGCTTACAAAGCAAATATTATAATATTTGAATCATTTTTAGAATAAATGCATGGTTTAACTTTTTAATAATTTATTTAATTCATAGATTTTATTTTATTTTATTTTTTTGAAATTATTTAAAAAAAATAATATTTTAAAAATATATTTATTGTTCACAACATTTTTTAGTTCTTTTATAGTAATTTGTTTTAAATACAAATTTATTATTTCTTTCTTTTAATTTGTACAATTTTTTCTTAACAAGTTGTGTATGTCTCTTTCCTTGATTAATTAATTTATATGAGTTGGATTTGGAGTGGGTCTCATAAAATATTCAAATATCTTGATATCTCTAATCCCTAGACTCATATTATATAATATTTGAATTATTTTTGGAAAATAAATATATGATTTAATTTTTTTATATAATTTATTTTATTCATAGATCTTTTGACTCATTCTTTTTTGCTTTTCAAATTTTATATTATTTATTAAGAGATTATTTTTAAATATTTAAAAAAATAAATTATGTATTTGTTGTTCATGACATTTTTTTCATTCTTTTATAGAAAGAAAATTTATATCATTTTTTTCTACTTACAAATTTACTATTTTTTATTTTAAAATTAATTTGTATATATTTTTGGTGTTAGGTTGTATTATTTTTATTTGATTAATTAATATAAAAAATTATAACAATTTTTCTATTTACAAATTTACTATTTTTTAGTTTAAAATTAATTTGTATATATTTTTGGTCTCAGTACATTCTTTTTGTTTGATTAATTAATTTATATGAATTGAATATGGTATTCTTAATCCCTCTTTAAAGATTAAAAATTCATGATAATAGGTTTTTAATAAGATTAAAAATAAAGTTTCAATATTTTTTTAATTAATTAGAAGGTTTAGGTGTATATATATTTTTCTTAAACTTCTTATTGTATTTATAACTTGAAAATAATTTTTTATTTTATTTTTTATAATCATATATGAAATATCTTATAGATCTTGATTTTTTTAATAAAATCTTTGTTTATTTATTTATATATATTTATTTTAAGAAGAAATAATTTTATATAAAAATAATAAAAGAAAATATTTTTTCTTTAAGTTTAGTTTAAGACAATTTAATGCGATATATATACATAAGTATAATTAATCTAGATTAAGTATTGATAGTTTTGATAAATTACAACAAGTATTAAATGAATGGAATACAAATAAAAATAAACACATATTGAATTTTATGATTAATGAATACACTAAATTGATATGCTTCAAGATTAGGAATAAGGAATATTGCAGTCAAATTTCCTTAGAATTATAATATTTTGTTGACACTATCCAAGATGAGTCTAGGGATAAGGGGAAATTTTGTGACTATAGATTTATCATGTTCCTATAAATTTATATAATGCCATATAAAATATTTTATTCTTCACTTTACCTAATGTGTCTTGACTTCTTCATTGTCATCTATATATGTAGGCTGGTAGTATTTATAAATATCTTTCTAGGGTTTTTAGTATGTCACAAGAATATATGTTCTCTTAGATCAACTCATGGAACTATGTATGAATAATTAAAAATAACCATCTCAAATCATGTATAAGCAGCTAGAATATTTGTATATAACTAAATTTGTTTTAATGCACTATTAGAAGTGATTATGCTCCTTCAAATAAGGAAGGGTTCATGAATATTTTATGTAAAATGAATAATTGCTATGTTACTAAAAAAGCTACAAAAGGCCACCATTTCCCATTAAAATGGATTAAACATTGTTTTCATTTTAGAGCAATTGTTTTTAGGTGTTTCTTTATAGAAATACCTTGATACACAATTTGGATAACATTTCATTACCATAGCTATTTTCACTCATAGTATATCTACATGTTTTATAAAAGTTAACTTTTATATCAACATCTAGAAACTAGCTATTCTACATGAAGATGTTTATAATTATAACTTTGATTTTTATAAAATTTTCTTTTATATTTTGATTTTTATAAAATATCACTATTTTTTTTATAAGGGATTATATAATTATTATTAATTTTAAGTGAATTATAATTTAATTTGAATATATAATTAATCAATATTCTAAAAATTAACTTAAATATTTATTTTTTATTAAAAGAGGTAAATTTTTTTGATCCAAAGTTATGAACTAGTGAGGTCACAAATGATTGAACCATGATGACAAGAACAACAACACAACAATGTAACCATCACACCATACCACTATTGACATTTCAAATTACTTATTTTAATATAATGATATAATTTCTATAATTTTAATAGTAAATAAAATTAATATAATTAATTTTATATAAGAATTATGGTATCTATTTAAAAAATATAATATGTATATATCCCATTTCTTAAAAACAACCTTTTCAAATTTTGTTTTGTTACATTATAGTTGTCCCATATTTCACATTTCTCATTTCTCATAACATAGGTGTATTGAATGGATTTAAATATAGTGACAATAATAAGTCACAATTTTTTTCTTAGTTTTCCCTTATAGGGTAAGATTCAAATTTAAAATTTCAATCCTAAGATAAAAAAAGGGGATAAGTAAATTTAATTGGACATGGATAGGAGAAATTTATACTATATGCAAACATAGGGCCAAAATAAGATGTAGGTGTATGGAAATGTGTGAATTATAAGAATGAGGTAAGAGATAAAAGTATAGGTGGATGTGATAAATGTTGTGTATAGAAGTAGTTTGTGTAAGGATAAGATAGGGAAAAGTGTGAAGAGATATGTATGTGTGTATCTATGGATAAAAGACTAGAAGAATGTATCCAATTTCACATAAGATTATTTCATTTGTCATTGTATAAATGTATAAAGACTTTTCTTTAAAATAAACATAAAATACATAAATATAAAATCTTGCCATTTATTTACTTAAAAATTCCATTATCATATATATACATATATAAAATCCTATTTTCATATATATAAAAAAGAAATAAAAAAAATCATATAAAATATAAGTGTCATATAAAAAATAAATACATTATTATTTTTTATATCATTTAAATAAAATGTTAATAACTACATTGTCCTCTAGAACTCTTCAATTCCTTTCCATTAAAAATGTAACATATTATCTAAGAGATTAAATGCATCTTATTTTTTCTCAATTTTAATAAACTGAATTCTTATTAGTCTAAATTTAAATCTAAATCATAAATTATGACACACCTTCAATAATAAATCATACATCTAATTTGACCTTATGAGCCTAAAGTATTTTAATGCTATCCAAAATGTGTGGAAAAGAATGGCACACAAAAAATAAAACATAGAATCTCGAGAAGAGACTTTGAGCAGAAACTCAGTTTGAACAGCTGTTGCATTTTTGCTTCAGAAGTAAACGCAGTTATCAAACCGAAGAGACTGCTATATTGGGGACATTAAAAGGCATTAAAGCCAAACCCATGAGCACAATAAATATTGCAATAGGAACCAACAATAATATAAAAGGAGGTGGAGGCAGGGGAGGCAATATCAAAGGAAGAACTAATAATGAAGCAGTTAGCCAGAATAGTACCAGTACAGATTCAACACTGAAGTGGCCAATAGCATATGACTCTTGCTTTTTCGCTGCTTCATCTCCTCTGTAGGGCACCTTAAGAAATGGAGGACTGCTAGAAACATTCATGATGTTCGGATAAGCAGCTCACCGGCATCCGGAGCTTGGAAGCTAAAACAGCAGCAGACAAAAATAAAAAATAAAAAATCTTCAGTCAATAAAGTATAATAAAATTCCGATCTTACAGGCAAACAATCTAATAAATAATTATTTTGAACTGGACAAAGTTCAGTGAATCTTACACAGATTTTAAGCCTTGCAGAAATTACACCTTAAAACTTTATCATTCTTGTAATATTGAAATGAGATCCCGTAAAATAGGTCTGAAAACGCATGTGGTGCACAAAAGTTGTCCGATCTGTAATCAAACAGGTGCATAACCCTAAATATCTTCCAAATTGCAATGAATCTTACATAAATTGTTGTCTCCTTGAAGAATTTTGAAGATCTCTAGCAAGCTTTTTAAATTATAGAAACCTTGTATTTGAGGAAACAGGATCATAGAAATAAATATAATATACATCAGAAATCTTGATACACGTACCTAATGGATAAGCTCTGCTTTTGCGTTATATTTGTCGGCTTACATCAACATCTGGTAACAGCTTTATGATTCTAGGCATTATAAATTAGAAGCGAAAAAAAATCTAAATCTACCGTAAAACTTGTCCAATCTGATCGGTATTGACCTCGTTGGAATTGACTTGTTCAGAGGAAGGCCGCTCTTTACTCCGATTTCGAAGCTTTGCGGTCGATGACAGAGATTTCTGTTATCAAATCGAGTATCTAAGCTTCAAATTCTTTGTATTTGTCTGCTTTCAATACAAACGTTAAGCTTTTCCGTCGTAAAAATTCCATCATAGAGAAACCTCTGCCGATTTCGCTGAAGTTACTGCTTATATCGTCAATATAAACGTGCTCTCTCCGTCAATTTCTCTCTCCTGCAATTTCGATGAATTTTACGGCGAAACGATTGGAGAGAAATAATCGTCGATCTTCTTATCGGGGATTATAATTAATTTATTTTGACGGTGGAAAGTTTGGACCAAATTCAATGAAACGAACATTTCGTTGTGTCCGGGTTAAATGGATGTTAGACATTAAGTTCTCTTTGTTTTCACATTGCTTGGACGTTTCTTCACTACTATTTTCACTACTATTTCAACTATTCCATTAGGGTTAGGGTTGATCAACTTCACCTTTAAGCTTTATTTTATTTTATTATTTTAAATTTTGATTTTTGAAATAGGTTGTTGAAGATGTTAGAAATTGATATATGAATGTCATAAAATTTTAAGATTTGATTAGACATGTTTTAGAATATGTAAATTGATAGTATTTTATTCTAGTTTAGATTTGTGTTATGAAATTGATCTTTATGAGTCGAGAAATAATTTGACTCATAGAATTGAACTTGGACCCACCATAGTGAAATAACAAAATTTGGATAAACTATTGAATTTGCTTGCCTCACTTTTTTATTCTTATGTCCAAAGGGGGTGGTGTCTATAAACATACTATTTGGGAACTTACTAAGCAAGGGTAACCTTCTCTTCAATCAATCACTAGGTAGATTGATTTAAGGATTATGAATCAAAATTAAAGATCTAGCAAGTAAACATACATGATACATAGGATAATGATTGAATTAGGATGCTTTATAATTCTATTTTAAGATGATTTCATCTGAATATCATTTTGATTATTCCTTTCTTTAAGTTCTTTCAAAATTAATGAGTGAATTTTCTTAAATGCAACAATATTAGACACAAATGTGCACTAAGTTAGCTTAAAATGAATATTGGAAATGTAGCAATGTTTAAATTTGAATTTTAAGATGTAAAAATTTGAAACTCAAATATGTAGCTTATTGAAAGGTTGGGGGGGGGGAGGGTGAATTAGTTGTCACCAAACAAAAACTCAAATCTCAAACACTTATCAAATTCACAACCACTTTATTCTGTTATTAAGTGTGAACATGAAATGCAAATAATAGAAAGCAAAATCAACACAAGAAACACCAGAGTTACGTGGAAAATCCAATAAGGGAAAAACCACAGTGAAGATTAACTCACATTATAAAGTAATTTCAAAACTGAATACGGCTCACTACTCGAATACAAGACTCACTACCTACATAAAGGACTCACTATCCAACAGGGAGGCTCACTACCTATAGATACAAAAAGATAACAGAAAAATTCCACCACAACATATTACACACATTCGTAGCTTGATTAGAAGAATTGTAGACATCGTCAACTCACTGCTTTCAAGAATCTAACACATTAAGGTTCTGCTGCCTCAATTCACTTTTGCACACTCTACTTCTCAAATTCATGGCATACTTGATCTAATGATGCAAATCATAACAACTCAACTTGTATTTATATCATCTTCAACCTTAGAAACTTTCTCCAAGGTCAACTACACACACTTCATGTTATAAATTCAAATTAGGTTGGAAACTCAACACTCTTGTAGTGGAAAGGAATGAGAGTGGACCAATCCAACACTTAACCAAGACTCAAAGAAATGTCTCAAATCAATCACACACTTCCTCAATTGATACTTAATCTTTCACATGAAGTGTAAACACCAAGTCAGCCAAACCTAATGAAAACACAAATGAACTTTGATGTACACACTTCCCAAACAAGAAGATAGTATGGAGACCATATAACACACTTCACCATGCATGAGAACACATCTCACATACCTTCATATTCGTCCACAACAAGTGTAATAAACTTCAACCACTGAACACTTCCCAACAGTCCATCCAGACTGTACAAACACACACAGAAACTCTGAAACTTGTCTTCTGGAATACCAAACCACGAACGCCTTTTCTAGAGCACAAAAAACATCATTACAAGCCCTCTATTAGATCTGCAAGATCTGAAACAAACCAGCTGAGGACAATAGAGCAAAAACATTTCTCCTAGTCACATACAAACAACTCTACCAAACTAGTTCACACATAGTGAACACAACTTTCACTCTCCATCAAATCAAAAGCTACAAACTAGGACATATCACCAACAGATGCCCATTAACAACACTTTAGATCCGCACAAGCATAGGATCAACATAGAAGAAATGTGGAGCACAAATCAGAGCACATTTTAAACACACACAACTTTGTCTTCACTATTTATCAAAGACATTTAGCAACCCATCATATCACCACACTTGCAACACCATAAAGATATCTCCATGTACTCACAACATCTCATCAACATCTCAACTATACATGCACAACCTGCAACATTCTGTACTGTGTTAACATCAATGACAACATTAATAACAACACAACTGAACTTACTCATACTTGCAACAATCTCCCCCTTTGTCATTGATAGTAACACATGATGTGAAAAACCATCAACTACAACACTCTCCTTTATTTTCTAGATTAGACAACTTGCACAACATTCCTACACTCTCAATACTCTGTCTTTTTTAGCTTCTTCTTTTTCTCTCCCCTTTTACTGGTTTTCATATGACTCTCTCTCCCCCTTTGACATCAATGAAAAATATAAAAAAAACTCTGATCACTCCCCTCCAGGAGTGCACCCATACATCTCATGCTACAAAAATGAAACTTTCTACTCCCCCTGTGGAGTAGACTCAATCATTAGTCTAGACACATGAAGAGTTTGTAGATCCATTGGACTGATGCACCTCCATGTGCACCTAGTTTGAAGGAGGGCCAATGACCCCCAGCTTCCCCTTGAGATACTCAAAAGTATCCTTCGAAAGAGCCTTAGTAAATATATCTGCAATCTGATCCTTTATAGATACATACTCCAATCTGACTTCATTCTTCAATACCTTCTCTCTCAAGAAATGATATTTGATAGATATATGCTGTGTTCTTGAATGCATTATCGAATTCTTTGAAATGTTTATAGCACTTGTATTATCACAGAAGATAGGGATAAGCTCATCACATATTATTCCAATATCCTTCAATGTTTGCTTCATCCACAAAACCTATTTGCAGCAAGATGCTGCAACAATGTACTCAACTTCTGTTGTGGATAAATAAATTGAATCTTGTTTCTTGTTTAACCATGAAACCAATCTTCCTCTAAGAAAGAATGCACCACCACTAGTACTTTTCAGGTCATCCACACAATCAACCTAATCTGCATTAGTAAAAGCACTCAAAGTGAAATCAGTATGCTTGGGATACCACAACCCATAATCCATAGTGCCTTTAAAACATCTAAATATCCTCTTCATAGCTATAACATGTGCTTCTTTAGGTTCTACTTGCAATCTGACAACCAAACATACTGCATACATGATATGCGGTCTAGTAGCAATAAGATACAACATGGAACAATATTACACACAAATTCTTCAAACTCATATTCTTAAATGCAACAACATGTTCTTAAATGCAACAATATTACACACAAATGTGCACTAAGTTAGCTCAAAATGAATATTGGAAATGTAGCAATGTTTAAATTTGAATTTTAAGATGTAAAAATTTGAAACTCAAATATGTAGATATAGTAATCAATCAAGTCAATCTTGTACCCATGAATTTGATTTAGGGGGGTGAATGAGAGATCTAAGAATAAAGATCAATTGCTAGAGACGTGTGATAATAGGATTAGAATATGATAATATCTTGTGATCCCACAATAGTGATTTATAATTTATGGCCAAACTGGACATTGAAATAATTTTTTTTAACTAAATCTTCACTTTCCGGCACCTATAGCGGCTAAACCGTGAGGAATTTGAAGATGATGTAAACTAGAGTTTCATGATTTTTTTTTTGTAGATTCTAAATATATTTTTTTCAAATTTTTTGGAATGAGGTTGCACTTCTTTTTCCATCTCCCTCGAAAACTAGTTTTTTTTTAGAAAACAACATTTTTAAAAAGTGACGCTCACTATATAGCGCATAACTTGTTTTCCATGGAGGATAAAATTCTAATTCTTTCGAATTTAGATTTTTAACTCCGATATCTAGTGCTTCCACTTGGTTAGATAGTTTTTTATTGACTATTTTTTCTTTAATCAAGTTTCTAAGTCAAACTAATTATAATTTAGACATAGCATGACTGTATAATGCGTAACTTTTTTTGTATGTACATCAAAATTTAATTTTTTCTTTTTTGTTGGATCAAGGACTTCAATATATGGTGCACTCATATTTTTCAAATTTTTTTGATAATCTTCTATTTTTCCAAATGTGCAGAACATAGAGCTTGATTTTCAGTGAAAAACCTACATTCACAAGAAATAAAAAATAAATATAATAATAAAATTAAATTTATTTACAATTATACTTTTTGGGAAGATTATAATAAGGACTACATACTTACAAAAAATAAATTTTAAATGAATTCATTTGATCTCCCAAATGGTAAATCAAAAGTGGTTTTTTATCATCATTTTGATATGTGTAAAGGAGACTCCATTATAGGTATGGTTTAAAACTAGCGGGGTTCTATCCAAGGGGGTTTGATCTAAGGTAGTTGATCAAACCCTCTTAAATTGGAATGCTTTAAATGGAACTTTTTAAGGCTTAAATCATTATATTTTTCTAAAAATATGTGATTTCAGCAAAAATCAAAATCTCACTTGAAAATTTTCTACTGTATAAAAAATAACTCAATCAAAGTAAGCCTAAAACATAAAGGAAAGGGGGATGAGTATGCATTTTTCACCATTATACAACTATCAAATGTTTAGTTTGAGTTTAAAAAGCGAATACAAATTCACAACACCATCTTTCTTTCTATTCAATGTGGTAAAATAAATATCACATAAAACTATTAAATCTTTAATTTTAAAAAATGTTAATTTAGTTTTGAAAAATTGTAATATTATTAAATATAGATTTAGTCAAAAAAGTCTAGTTGGATAGGGCATGGAGTTAGGCATAGAGATAGGTTCAGGTAGGAAGTGACAACTGATGTATAAATATATTATATAAACAAGAAAAGAAGAAATAAAATAATTGGTAGAATACAAACAATACATGCAAATTTTATATATTATATGCCTTAAGAATACACAAGAAAGGAAAACATATTATGTCTTTGTTTGAGTATGATACTTATGGATTAGTTTATATAATATATGAGTTTGAAATATCCTCAATATTTTAGCATGGTATGGGAGCCATAAATCTCATTTTTATCAATAAGAATTCTTGTAATATTCTAAAGTTATAAATAAAAAGAGATGGTAGTAGAATACATTGAAGAATCATAGAGGCTTGCAGATCAATGCAATGGTGAAGGTCTTAATATCTAAAATCTTAGAATGATGGCGTTTTTACCAAATAGGGACTTGTTTGAGTTAGTTAATGGGAAAGAAGTCAAACCTAGAAAAAATATAGATGCTATTAGTAGGTAGGAAGCAAGATGGATCTAGTAATTTTCTCTTTTGGATACTATTTAATTTAAATAGTAATGTGATTATATATATTAGTGAGTCAAATATAGAAAATATTGATTTAGATTAATTGACTTAAATTTGTGAATCAATAGATATAAATACTAGATTATATCTTCAAAAGAAGTTTTTACAATACTATATGAGAATAAAAATAATTATAAAATAAATGAGTCAACTTTAAGTCTTTCAAAAACTAGTTGGTGGCATGAGGGCTAACAATTCTAGAAGAAAATTCCTATTCAATAATTACTTGTAGATTTTATCACTCAAGCCAATATCACTACTCTAGAAATAAGTAAGAAGGAAGGATGTAATATTGAGATTTCTACAACCCTATTCATTGTAGGATATAAGGGAAAGGAAAATAAGAAAAAAATAAGTCTCAAAGTGTCTATAAAAATAGTCAAGACATAGAAACTTGAAAAATGATTTCATTGTAGTGCTCAAGAATATTTTAGAAGCAATGCAAGAATGGCTGGCATAGGTTGAAGAGATGAAAAAGAAAAATAACGTAGAAGCTAATGTGAACTTATATAGTGAGGAAGAATAATTATTTATACTCATTACACCTACAAACTCATACTCTAAAAAATATTGGTATTTTTATTTAGGAATGACACAATGTATACATCACCCCAAAAAGGTTGGTTCAAAGAGTACAATGAGATTCCAAAGGAAATTATGTTATTCTTGGTGATAATAGTAGGCATGAAATAGTTGGAGTAGGAAATATTTCATAAAAATATCTAATGGTGCATATAATAAAATCTATATTGTATGAAATGTTCTAGCATTATATAATAATCTTCTAGAAATTATTGATATTATTGATGCATGAATGTCAACACAATTTGATAGCAACACCAATGTTCTAAAAAAAATGAAGGGAAAGGTCATTGCAAAAGAAATTCAAGAGGGAAATTTGTACAATTCATGTACAACAACTCTGAAAGTAACAATGATAGTAATATGTGATGATTAAAAAATCAATTTAGTGGATGCCAAGATTAAACTTGTAAATGCACACTTTCTTAAAGTTCTGAGCAAAGAGTGAAACTCATAGCATATTTGGATGTTCAATTAGTAATCAAGTTGGGAGAATGTGAAGGTTATATCTTAGGTAAGAAACACAAACTTCCATTCTTAAAGGAGAACACAAGCAATGGATCTAAATTGGACTTAGTGCATTCAAACATATGAGGACCAGTAGAAACCACCTCACATATAAGTGAGCAAGTTAGTTAGGTAGGCCATTAAATTGACTAAAATTTGATAATGGGTGTGAATGTGCCTCTAATGTTTTGAAGAGTTTATGTGTAAATGGATCAATATGCATTATATTATCTCTTAGTTCCCATAACAAAAGGAGGAACTAGACTCTTGTTAAGAGTGCAAAATGCATGCTTAAGAGTAGTGGATTGAAAATTCCTTTTAGGTTGATGCACTTTTGACATACCACCATATGTTGGACAAAATTGATTACCCATTGTTTCATTGCATAACAAGACTCCTTATGAATCCTAGCATGAGATCAAGTTGTAGGAAAACAAATATTACATGAAATCAATTATTTATTAGAAATCCAAATAAAGCCTTATGTATACAAGGGTTTAAGTAGTGAACTCAATATAGCACAAATAGTAAGTGTTGTAACTCAAACCTAAAGCAACCCTAGGGCACATTATTGGGAAGTAGTAAAGATATATTTAAGATGTTTGTGAGGAACAATTAAGGTTGGAATCACATTTAGTTGGAGCTTAAAAAATCCTTGGAGCTTATGGGATATTGTGATGTGAATTGGAGAAGGGATGTAAAAGATCCTAGATCAACATCAAGGTATTAGTTTATTTTGAGTGGTAGAGTAGTTTCTTGGATGCGTAAGAAACAATTGATAGTTTCACTTTTCACTATTGAAGCACTAGCATGTCAAGCCACAAAAGAATTAATTTGGTAAAAGAGGAGAGTGAGCTCACTCAAACCCACTTTTTAGTTCTAAAATTTAATAGTTATAGTTGCATTGAACAAGTTGAGAACAACATAATAAAAATGTAATAAAATGCAACAAAAATAATGGTAGTACATGTGTTGAAAAAGCTATTGTAAAAAATCAAGTTCAAGTTCCACAAAATGAAAATTAATCTTCAACAAGTCAATTAAAAAATATTTATGTAAGTGAAAAATATTAAAAATAAATTTAAGACAAAGATCTCATCATAGAATTTAATCTTTAACAAATTAACTTTATTTATCTAAATTTAAGTACTAAACAAATTATTAACATATTATAAATTACAACTAAATATAAATATATTATATAAAATAAGAAAATTAAAATAGAATATGGAATAAAATATACCTATACAATACAAACATGATTTGAGAATGTTTGAACAGGGTTATTTATGAATCAGTTTATATACTAGATTATTGATTTTAAGTTTTTTATAAACAAACAAAAATTTTTTATAAACTTCATACTGTAAAAATATTGTGATTAAAATAACGACCATTCGTAAAATCCAAATGGAAAAGCTTTATAACAGTAACGCACGCTTGGAAAGATAATTTTAAAAAATCAACAATGTATTGCATTGTCTACCATTTTATGTAAGAAAAATAAACAACACATTGAGTTGGTGTGTAAATTTTTATTTAATCTCTGCAGATTGAATACTTTTATTAATAAAATGAAGCAGCTCGCATTACCATCATTTTTAAAAATGACAGATCCGCCATCAATGTAACAACAAAATGGGAAAGAAAAAAACAATTTGCAAGAAGGTTTCTGCTCTGCTTTATAACGATAAAGTCTAAACGGAAAACAAGAAAAACATGATAAATACTGCCAGGGAATGCGAGTGTCTGCAATAATAGGAACAAAAACAGTTTCAAAAGCAAAACTAACTAGTCCAACAATGAATTAATTGTGCATTGAATAATAAAAAGATTCTCAAGTTGTCTCAACAACAGCAAGTCAATATTTTAATGGTTAATAGTCTTAATAAGTAACACAAGTTGCAAATTTTTAAGTTTGATTCAAGGAACTAAGTCTTAATCAGGCTTGGAATTTCACAGTTACCTCACCTGTCAAATCAAAAATTCAGGACGATTTGTTAAGTTATGCACCTTTTGAATCACAGGTTAAGCAAATTTACAGAGTACCAAATATTTTAATGATTCAAAATAAAATTTATTAAAAACAAGAAATATCTACCGTTTATTTATAATTTGAACTGTCAAACCTATAGTTCACAGATAATTCGACCTTTATGTACATGTTAAAGCACAAATCCGTAGAAGCGTGCCCCAGTTTCAGAGTTAGTTGTGATTCTAATGGAGAGAGAAACTTAAGCAGATAATGAAAAACAGAAAAGAACCTTCTTCAAGTTAAAAAATGTACTTTCCTACTGAAACGTTTCTATACTTTTGTGTTCAACTTGAACAAATCAGATGGAAATGATTTTGTTTGCCTCTTCAATTTCTACGCTCAACAAATTAGTTATTCAAACAGGATATGCACAGTAAAGCAATAGATTCCTTCCTGATTTCTAACGGATAAGGAAAATCACGCTGATATATACAAAGGGATGGCAGCCAAAATAATCATACCTACAAAATACGATCTGCCGTGAAGACGGTCAGCAAAAACTCATCTTGAACGGCCTTCGCATTTTCTTTCATTGAAGGAATGTATATCAAACAGATGACACTGCCGTATTGGCGACATTGCCAGGCATGAAAGCCAATACCATGAGCATAACAAATATCACAATAGGAACCAGCAATAATATGAAAGGCGGAGGCGGCAGAGGAGGCAATATCAAAGGAAGAATTGATAAAGAGACAGTCCACCAGAACAGTAACAATACAGACTGAACACTGTAGCAAGCAACAATATATGACTTCTGCATTTGTCCTGCTTCTCCTCTTCTGTATGGAGCGTTCACAAATGAAGCATTCTGAGAACCATTCACTATGTTATTTGAAGAGCGCTGCATTTAAAGACTCCACTAGCACAAATTCCAATCGTACAGGCAAAAAAGATGTAAGAATTCGTTGTTTAAGGAAAAATCAAGATTGTTCATAGATAAAAACAGCTTCCGGAACAAAGGATTTCAAGCAAAATCCAGCGAAGCCTCCAATCGGGCAAAAATTCTCGGATCTGGCATCAGTACTCATCTCACTTCATTTCCTTAAATATAGTCCAAAGGTGCAATGAATCTTGTACTTAATTTCTTATTATTGAAACAATCTTGACGATTTGCTTCCACATTTTTAGTAATTGCACAGAACTTTACTTTTACGGATACAGCGGTGCAAAAATTCTGATACACAACAAAAACCTTGAGATACGTACCAAATTGAGCAGACCGCTAATTTCGATGAAGTTTCTGTACTCACATGAGCAACAGCTGACATCTTTCTGTCTTTCATCATTATATATTCACAAGGGCAAAACACTGAAGTCTAGCGTAAAACTTATCCAAGCTGTAAAATATTGAGCTTGTTGGAATCGCATTGATCAGAGTAAGGCCGCTACAAAATCCGATTTGGAGGCTTTGTAATGCGTTCAAACCCTTCCTCTTCGTCTGTTTTCAATGTAGACGGTTAAGCTTTGTCGAGGTGGAAATTCCATTGAAAATATCGCCCCGTCGATTTTACATATGGAACCAATTGTTTTTGCGTTGGTTGCTTTCGTTTTGTATGTTTGTCGACAACTTTTTCAAAAGTATCAAAATTAATTCAAAATCTGCCCATCTTGCTTGGACCCACATTAGCAGTGTGTTAGTTTCTTGTTAATAGTTGGATTACTATTGTATTCAACAAATAAGTGTAGTTAAAATATGAAGGGGAAAGGCACCAATGTAGATGGGTTAGTAGTGTTTGAATCTTCAAGTTTGATTTTGTTTTGGGAGGACCACCCTACATATGAGGCCAATAGAAGGTGGATCTCCTCTCCATCAAGGTGGATTGGGGAATCGAGAAACTTGTTGGTTGTTATGTGGAAGGTGTTAGTGAATCGAGTTGTAAGTTCCAAATTATTATGGTTGGATAGTCTTCCAAATATTAGTGGTGTTGAATTTGGGAAAGTATCATAAAACCTATATTCAAGTTGGGGAACCAAGGACCAATTACTTAGGTGGGTAGGACCTCCTACACTTTTAGCTATGCTAAACCAAGGGGGGTTTCCCTAAGGTGTTGCAACTAATATCACTACAATGACTAAACACTAGCTTTGATACAAACCACACCCATTGCATAGTGCACTCCTATTTTAGTTGTCACTTTGGCTTATATGCTAGTTTGTAATACTCAATGCCAACTTCTTTTTACATGAGATAACGTATTATATAAATGTCCATGAATGTGCTCTATAATAATCTCTTAGGCTATTATTTACATTCAAATATGATAGTGAGAATACATCAAAATGAGTAAAGCTGAAAAAAAGTTTATATTAAGTTTTTTTGAGTGTGTTAGGATGTAGAATTGGAACCAATAGCAGAATGATGCCTTTATTGAGTTAAGAAATGGAGTCTCTAAGTCTATAGGAAATTGCAACAACTATAACCTAAGGTGACACCTTAATCAATTTATACTACAAAAGACCACGCCTTTCAAAATATGCATGAAAGTTGGGCTCTATGCATATATTAAAAAAAAAAAAATACTTGTAGAATATTGAATGAGTCTACTTAATAATCTATAATTGTACTCATACATTTCCTTTATTGTTCTACAAAGATTCCTGACAAAATATTTGCAAGGATTTTAAAGTAATCTAGTTAGCCAACTAATCAACACATACTAAAAAACGTACACCATACACAAGGAGATACTCAACTAAGGTTGATTTTATCTTTAGTCATTCAATATACAAAGATTACAAATATGTTATTACAAATTTGAGATGAATATAAATCATTATAGTATCAATATGCTTTTCTTTAGAGCTAAAAAGTGAGCCCTAGGGATTTCTATAAATATTCTTATTTTGTTGGTTTTGCACCTACTTCTCCTTCCTCTTCTTTCCTTTTTACATCCTTTTTGAATTAGAAATTTGGGTCCTTAACACCCTTAGAGATAAATGCCAAATCTGCAATAAATTTTTTGGCACACCATTGTTACATTGTAAAGGATGCCCATATTGCTTGGGGGAAATTTCTTTTTAGGTTTGTGAACATTCTTTGCATTTGCAGTGTAGGAAAAAGTAGCCCTTTTTCACACTTAGTTTTGGAATGGATAATTAATTATAAAGGAACCTAATTGTACCTTAATTAGGATGTTGTAAAGTGTATCCTAACACTTTCACACTAATCTATGGATTTATTAAATAATTGGACTTATTTATGCCTTAATTGGTCCTATTTTGCATCTACAAGCCTTATTAATTGCATCTTTCAGTGGATAATCCTGACACTTATCCAATAACCAATCATAATTCAATGTTTTGGGTCATGTGTTCCAGATCTGGTGATCTGAGACTCATACACAACCTTGGGTTTATGAGTCCCACCTAGTTCTTGGGACCTAATTTCAAGTTTCACATTAAACAAAAACTATCTTGGAGTTTGTGCCCTACTTTTGAGCCATTGGGACTCATACACCACCTTGGGCATATGAGTCCCACTCTAATCAAGACCCATTTTGAATTCAATTCTTGGTGGGATTTTATCCTCCTAGTTTTGATGTTAGCTTGTAGTGTTGTAATTTTAGGAAATTTGGCATAAAAAGTATAAATACAAGGTTATTTCACATAGTTTCATCCTAAAACCTCATAAGCAATCAAGAGCACCTTCACAAGAGTTCATAAGAGCATTCCAGAACATTCAAGAGCTTTCAAGGGTAGATTTGGAGAAGATATATTGTAGTAATTCAAGATCATATCATCATATCAAAGGAATTTAATGCATCAAGCATGTTGTTAAGCTAGTGTTGTGATGTAGCATTCAAGATCCAAGTTAAGCATTGTTTCACATATAATTCAAGATCAAGATCTAAATTCTTCATGGCCACTTCATGTTAGATTGTAGATTTACATTCCAAGACATCATTCAAGATCTAGGTGTTTTGGAGCTTGAGGATTCTTTGAAGAAAAAGTTGCAAGATTGAAGAAAGTTGTCAAGTTGTCACAAGGTTGTCATCTTCATGGAAAGTCACCTACAAGCCATAATTTAGGGTTTCAGACTCAAAGATTTGGCAGGAGAGAAGCTACAAGAGATCACCAGAGAATACCAGAGTTTTAGCCAAACCCTAATATTGGGACTAAATCACCACCTTGGGTGTATGAGTCCCAATACTACCTTTTTCCAAATTTCAGGAGACCTAGATTAGTCATTGAGAGATTCCAGTTTTTGCACAAAAAACCTAGTCTGGGACTAAATCGCCCAGACTAGCGTATGAGTCCTAGTGAGCTTCAAACATCATAATTTTAGGGATTTGGAGCCTGTTTTGATCACATCTTTCTTCCATGCACCCCTCTGCTCATTCTCAGTTTGTCATTCTGTATTTCATTTTCATACTTTGTGTCATATAGTTAGGTTTTCATATTGCATTCATCTCTTTCTTTCCAAGCCTTTTCTTGGTGGTGAATCCCCCTTTTAGTCTTTAATCACACCCTAGGATAACTTATTGTAAATCTCTTTCCCTCATTCCATCCCTAGATTGAGATTTTTAATATTTTCTTGAATGAAATTTGAAGGAAATAGGTGGAAAAGTCCAAAAACCCTACCCTTGAGTTCCATCTTCTAAAAGGTGGAGCAACCTACTTCCCCAAAATTTCATTTTGGTGAACCCAACCTTTAGAACACCTTCTTTTTTGATTTGGAGTGCATCATATTCCTAGATTAGCTTACATTAGCTTTGCATTAGGTCTTGCACTAGTTAATTTGCATCTAGGGTTTCTAAATATTGCATTAGTGAAAGTGCATATATATGTTACATTTTTGCATCTTGCATCATTGAATTTCAATTGAAATATGTAATTGCACTTAGCCTAGATGACATTCAAACCAAAAAACCTAACATTCACTCAGAATTTGTTGAATTTGGTGTAAAACCCCTAATTCAAAACTCATTCGCCCCTCTAGTTGATTTAGTCCCTATACAGGTTGTTTTCCCTGCTTTCTAGGAATTTTGTGTTGTGTATTTTGTAGTATTTGAACCCTTAAAAATCTCTAACTGGGATTCATACACCCTCTGGGTGAATTAGTCCTAGATCAAACTTGAAACTGCCATTTACAACATTAAAAACATCATTTTTGTACTTTTGTTGCTGTCATTGAATAACTATTTCAGTTTTCCGAGTTTCTATTACATGCTTTTCATTAGATCTAGCTTAATTTGGTTCAATTCATGCATCACTTAGTTTCAAATTTACATTTACATTATTTCATTTTGAGATTGTTTCATAGTGTAATCAGAAAATTACCTTGTTTAGAGTCTAAAAATTACATTTCATTCTAGGTCATTGCATTGCATTTTAAGTCTCTTTCCATTTTAAGTTTTCATAGATTACTTTTCAAAAATGTTAGTATTTGTATTTTCCAAGTTTTTAAAGAAAAAGTTACTCAATAAGCATGTTAGTTGTCCATTCAATACATTTTCTAGTTATGAGAGTCTCTTAGTGCAAGAGAGTGAAAATATTGACACTTGCCTTAAATCTACACCTCCTCCTATCCCTCCTATCTATGGGAATGATGTGATAGAAGAAGATACAAGCACATATAACCATGAAGATCATAGTTTTCCTCCTTCTGATACCTTTCCTATTGGTGACAAAGGTATATTGGTGAAAGAAGATGCAATCGTTGAGAATCATGAAAGTCTTACTTGTCCTTCTCCACCTCCCCCTTGGGAAGATATTATAACAATAGAAGGTGAAATCATTGTCACTACTTTACTTAGTTTAAATTCCTCTCCCAACACCTCCCCTTCTTGCGAGAATCCTTTAGTGAAAAAAGATACAATTGTGAACGACCATGAAAATTACATTTGTGAGGACATGTTGGTGTTAAGAGATCTAATGATTGAGAGCTATGACAATCCTACCTCTCCCACTTGGGAAGAAACTATAGGAAATAGGGATGTAATTGTGGATAACCATGATAATCACATTGGTTCTTCTCCTAATATCCTTCCTAGTCATGAAGAAGATAGTTTAGTGTTAGAAGATACACTTGAAAGTCATGAAAATCTCGTTTCTCCCTTTCCTAATGCTCCTACCATTTGGAGAGAGCTATTTGAATGAAAGGATCCAATCATTGACAAGCATGATTCTCCTTATCTCAATGTCTCCCCTCTTGGTGATGAAGCTACTTTACAAAATCGAACCAGTGAATGTGATGAACATCTTAAAAACTCCTCTAGTAGGGTAGATATTGGGGCACAAGAGAATGAGCCCTTAGAAAATAAGGATGAAATCAAGGACAATCATTACAATCAAATTGGACCTTCTCCTAATATCCCTACTATTGGTAAATAAGATACTTTTTATGTTAGAAGATCAAAGAAATGAGAGTCATGAGAATCTTAGTTGCTTCTCTTCCCCTAGGGGAAACATTACAGATAAACAAGACAATCCAACCATTGATAACTCCCTTACTTGTGATGATGTCATTTTAGAAGAACCAAATATTGAATGTCATGAACATCTAGTTTGTTGCTCTCCTAAAAATTATCCTCCTAGGGAGGATATCATGGTGCAAGAAAATGACAACAATTGATAGTGATGTGACTTCCTTACATGATGATGAAAAGATGACACTAGATTCCCTTTCATTAGAAAGACATCAAACCAAAACCACTGAGGTTATGAATGTCCAAGTGTCCCTTAGATCCCCCTTAATTATTGGACCTCCTAAATACCCTATGGTACATCCTAAGAATCCTCTAATTCTTTACCCACCATCACAATGACCACAAACTCAAAACAAGCTTGTCCTCATCCTTGAACCACCTAAGAATAACATGTTGTAGCAGCCAAGTTATAATACTGTTGGTTATACATATAACAGTAGAAATAATCCACAACCAAGACAAACACCTTCAACATCCCTCCCATTGCCTAACCCTATCTTGTCTAGTGCCCCTCGTTTTCCTTCACATAATGAAAAGGAGTACAATCTTGTTGAACAACTAAAGAATACTCCTGCTAAGATATCATTATGGGACCTTATTCAAGCCTCCCCTCATTATCATAACATGATTCAAAGTTCCTTGCAACAAGTCCCTCCCTTCCCTATTGTGCAATCAAATGAAGTAGCAACCCAAATTCAAGCTATAACTTCTGTCAACTTAGATATTACTTTACATCAAGATGAGTTACCCTCGCTAGAAGTGCAAAAAAAAATGATGCTTTCATGATAATAGCTATTTATAATGGGTTGGGAATAAAAATAACCCTTGTTGATAATAGCTCCATCCTTAATGTGTGTAGTGTGACCCTTTTGGATAGACTTGGCGTGGATAAATAAAAAATTCAACCCGCCTCTTTATCTATTCAAGGATTTGACAATGTAGGAAAGAAACCGCTTGGTGTGGTCACTTTTCTTATTACATTTGGAAAGGATACATTAAAAATCCCTATCCATGCTATGCCTCGAGAACTTTCATATAACCTTCTTTTAAGTAGACCATGGATTCATGAAATGCAAGCAGTGCCTTCTACTCTTCATCGTAAAATGAAGTATGTCTACAACAACAAAGTGTATACAATTGATGCCAACCTTGAACCAAAAAGTTGTTTGAACATTGAGAAAAATAAGGAAAATCCTCTGAAAACATTGACACCAACTACACAAGTGGAACTCGTGCAATAGAAAGAAAAATAAAAACATATTGAGGAAGTCACGAACTATTAGAAGATGATTGGAGTTCCTAAGATTTAACAACATTCATGGGCGAATACAAGATCATAAACAAAGATTCAGAAGACCCTTCAAAAGCATCCACCTCAACCACTTTAGAACAAAAGACAACAAATTACATAAAAAACTTTGATGAAGTTGATTATGAGTGTGTATTAGCACAAAATTGTGTCACACTTTTGGCCAAATTATTAGGACAAGTGAATTTAAGTATTTTTAACTAAAAAATAATTTTGGTCAAGCATATGATCTTGTAAGATTCGTTCTAGCTAAGTTATATATTTCCACAACTTTTCCAACTAATATTGTTGGCTAAATGCATATTTAGCACCACTTTGAGTCCAATTTACCAAAAAAATAAAATTATTTGAAAAACTTGACGTTTCAACAACTTCTACTCATGTAAAAATTATTTTTAAAAAAATATAAAAATACCCTTTTGTAGATCCATAAGTTTAGTTTTCAAAAATGTGTATATTTTAATAGTTTAATTATTATTTATATTTTCCTTTTATTTTTACTAAATGTAGGTTATCAACACAAAACATTAGGTTGATTACCATGTCAAGGAAATATAGTAAAATTTATTAATTTTTTTTGAAAAAATATGATTCCCTAGACACGAGAATCTCTATCAAGATGGTATAATTTTTTTCTATTTTAGATAAATAATTAATATGAAAGTTGACATCAACTTGAAACAACTAAGTTTGAATACATGACCATTTAATATTTATTAAAAAATATATATTTATCAAAATTGGAAATAAATATATTCATGCCTTAAAGTTTCAAGTTATAAATACACAAAAAAAATTGAAGGAAAAAAATTAAAATTTACTATATAAAGATTGACGTCTCATGTAACTTCATTTGTCAACATTTTATCAACAACTAAATTATAGTGTTAATTTATAAAAAAAAATATTCCAATAGTTTTTTAATTTTTTCTCAAAAATACAAATATAAAATATACTAAAAAATAAATATTTTATTAGTTTACATCATTTCAAAATTCAAAACATATATATCACTTTTTAGTAATTCAAGTTCAAAAGTTGGATCAATGTTGGCCGGTTCCTTTATAAAAGTGTGACACTAGCTTTGTACTTTTACCCAACAACCATCGAATCCAGAAGAAATGAAAAAGATTTATGGAAAAAGGTTATGAACTTATGAAACAACTTGGGTATAGTGGAAAAGGATGTGGTGCTAGAGAGCAAGGTATTTGTGTCCCTATAAAGCCTAATACGTAAGGAATGACTAATGGTCTTAGTTGTTGTCCCTCAAAAGAAAAAAAAAGACTTCACTTAATGTCAACGCTATTACAAAAGATTCCTCTGAGCCAACTTTAACATTAGTACATCCTAAATTGATAGAGACTAGTGGTATTGATTATTATCCTTTGAAATAAATCACTAATAAATTTTGATCAATTTTTCGATGACGGATGCCGGGCCAGAATTTTGACATTTCAAATGTCGTTGAAATTCCGACGCAATAACAATGACAAACAGCTGTCGAAATTCCGACTGGCCGTCGTCGAAAAATTGATCAAAATGTATCAGTGAATGAAAGAAACAGAGAAATCCTTGCTTAATATCAATGTCATAATGCAAAACATTAATGATTGGAGTTCATTAGATTTTACACCCTCTTGTAAAGGAGAGAAAAAATCTTGCAATCTAAAAAGTCTTGTGTAGGTGTGACACCTTGTACTAAGCAAGAGATATCTATATCACAAAATAAAATAACATCTACTTTTGATCAAGAGAGTATCTTGTCGAGACTCCTCCAAGATCGTTTGATATCTCTCTCTCCAAGAACACATATTTTTTTTTACTACAAGAATTCATTTTACGCATATCATAGAGTTCATGGTCATTCTACTAATGAATGTAAGGCTTTAAGTGATAAAATTCAACATCTTAAGGAGTGTGGTTCTCTTCCTTATGTTGAGGCACCTAATTCCTCTAATTGATACTGATTTTCACTCTAGCATGTTTCTCATCAATCACCTCAGCTCATCCTTGTATTTCACTAAGTGGGGCAAGGGGTTAGGTAGCCTTCTCCTCATATGGCACTTGTTATTGTCTCTTTTGTCTAGTTGACTGCCTACCATGTATATATAGGAGCAAGCTTGGGATGTGGGCGACATGCCTTAAGTTGGCTCACATGTGACATACTAAGGAAAACCCTTTATCCATGATGTAGTTTCGTTCGGGAACGTATGAATTGGCATAGGGATTTTCGAACAACCTCTCATATCTTCTTCTACTTTAAAGCATTTTCTCACAACAATGGTGTTAGCAACCGCTTTAAAGTGGAGGCATACATCGACACTCATGTTTCACTGTGTGATTTTTCTTTATTCTTCCGATGCATCCTTTTCTTGGTGGTGGCATTAGATTTGATTTCGTTTGAGAGAATGATATTTCTTTGAATTGTTCTCTCTTGAAGACATTAAGCATGATGTTCCCTAAGAGAGACCTTACATGAACTAAGCAAAATCCCTTTGGATAAACTTTACACTATTTTGCATTTACAATAACTATTATGTGGCCACCTTGCATAACACACTTTGCTTTCCTGTGGAGCCATGTTTGTTCATGGGTGTCAAGCATACAAAGTTTTTCTTGCCTCATGAATCCTGTTGTCGTGTTGTGTGGTGCCTTATCAAAGTTATTAGGAGGTATAGCTTTTGTATGGTTGTACCACAAAAACACAATAGGCAATTAGTGCCAAATTTTGCATCGGATTTTAGTGTATTTGAGTTGGCCATTTTGGAGTCATCTGATGGTGCAAAAGTCGGTGAAAACCTATTTCTTCATTTCATTGCCAGATTTTGTGCCAACTTTCACGCCTAAATTGGCATCGGATTTTGCATTGGAAATTTGGTGTCGGCAATAGTGTCTCCTTTAACGCCGAGAATAGTGCCAGAAATTGGCATTGAAAATAGTGCCTAAATTGGCGCCCAAGTTGGCTTCCAGTGCTTCCATGTCTGCTCCCATTGTTGCTTCTAGTTTTGCTCCCAGTTTTGCTTCCAGGTTTGCTTCTGGTTTTGCTTCCACTTTTGCTTCCACTGTGACATCCAGTTTTTCTTCGAGTATTGCTTCTAGTTTTGCTTCCATGGTGGCTCCCACTTTTGCTTCCATATTTGCTTCTAGTTTTGCTCCCATTTTTGCTTCTAGTTTTGCTTCCAATTTTGCTTCCAATGTTGCTTCTAGTTTTGCTTCCAGATTTGCTTCCAATTTTGCTTCCAGATTTGCTTCTGATTTTGCTTCCAAATTTGCTTCCTGCATTCCTTCCAGTTTTGCTTCCTTGTTTTGCTTCCAGGTTTGCTTCTGATTTTGCTTCCAGATTTGCTTCCAGTTTTGCTTCCAATTTTGCTTCTAGTTTTGCTTTTGGTTTTGCTTCCGGTTTTGCTTCTGGTTTTGCTTCCAGTTTTGCTTCCAGTTTTGCTTCTAGTTTTTCTTCCAATTTTTCTTCCGGTTTTGCTTCCAGTTTTGCTTCCAGGTTTGCTTCTGATTTTTCTTTCAAGTTTTCTTCCAGTTTTTCTTTCGATGTTCCTTCCAGTTTTGCTTCCAATTTTGCTTCCAGGATTGCTTCTGGTTTGCTTCTAGTTTGGCTTCCATTGTTGCTTCCTTTTTTTCTTCTAGAAATGCTTCTTGTTTTTCTTGAACCTTTTTTTTTTCTAAAATATGCTTCTTGTTTTGCTCCCGATTTTGCTTCTGGTTTTGCTTCCAAGTTTGCTTCTGGTTTTGCTACTAATTTTGCTTCTAAGATTGCTTCTAGTTTGTTTCTAATTTGGCTTCCATTTTTGCTTCCTTTTTTTCTTCTAAAAATGCCTCTTGTTTTGCTTCATTTATTAATTTAATATGTTTTAATTCAATTTAATTTTTTAAATATATGATGCCTCTTAAATAACTCATATGATTATAGAGTAAGTAATTTAATTATTTAACTCATATGATTAATTAACAAGATAATTATTCTAACATGATCATCATCTATAATTAAAACAAGTGAGTCAAATATCTATAATTTAATTGAATTTGACAACATCCATCCTAAGCAGTAAATTAAAATCATCATACGTAATAAATATCCATCCAAAAATCATCGACCAATTTTAATATATATAAATTGACAAGTCAATATTGATAAGATCATCATAATATATAACTAAAACAAGTGAAAGTCAAATATGCTAGTAGATGAATAACATGTGAAAATGATACATGCCCAATAGTTGACATAAGTCAAAATAATACATGTACAAATGATATAAGTAAAAATGATAATTTATTTAACTCAAATTGATACAAGTCAAGATGATACATGTCCAAATGATATAAGTGAAAATGATAAATGCCAATATGATACAACTCAATAATATGGTATTGTAGGCCGTGAAAATGATACTTATGATAGTAACCATGAAAAGAGGCATCATAATGATATATCAACAATGATCCATGATGCAGTATATATGATCATGAATGTCACTAGGTACTACTAGCAACTGCCTCATCATCATCATCGTCATAATGATATATCATCAATGATCCATGACATAGTCTATATGATCATGAAAGCCACTAGGTACTACCAGCAACTACCACATCATGATCACCACCATCATGTTCATCATCATCATCGTTGTCATTGTCATTTTTGTCATTGTCATCATCATTGCCATCAGCCTCGGTGTCTTCTATATCTGCATCATCATCATCCTCTTCCATGTGATCTATACCAGTAGAACCAATATTTTTTGGATCTATATCATGATGAGGATCATCTTGATCTTTTGGAAGACCCGTGCTCTACAAAAAAAAACATTTAAAATGAAAAGTTTTATTTATTTCATGCAATAATTTATTTATTTTGTTATATATCTAATATTGAAACATATAAGATGAAAGCATAATCATATTACATCATATCAAAGTGCACATACCATAATAATTTTTTTAAAAAATTATAGCTAATATGTGATTCCAATGATGTAAAACATGCAACAATTCTAATAAACATTAGTAAAGATCATAAAAAAAATTGTTATACAATTTAACTATCAACTGTAAATTCTATTACATAACCTTAAGTGCCAACCCTTTGCAAAAGAATGAGGAGACTGCAAGAAGATTGGATGCAAGGGGCATTGGTATAGGAGATGGACATGGCTCTTCCAAGCCATCCACTAAGATGGTTTCATACAAAAATGTGGAAGATATCCTCGTTTCTAGAGAGCTCATGATTTAGTTTGATAAAAAAAATGATGCTATTCTGGTACCCATGCATGGCATCATGGTTCCATTTCATGTAGCCACCATCAATATGGAGGGAATTCTTATATAAGGATAATTTTTAATGTTCCAGGTACCGGCTTTAATGCCAACTATGTACATGCCAACATTGAAATTCCCTAGCAGTATTTATGTTAAGGAAATTTACTTTAGATCCAAGGATTCAAAGCACATCAACCATGTGGTACGAATGATTAAATACCACAGACAATCTGTAGCAATGAAAGAGTCTAAAAAGAAAGAGATAGCTACAATGGTGACTTAGGATAAACTTTAGCTTTCATTTGAAAACAAAGGAAATTAGGCTGGTAAACTTGTGGATCAAGCTAGCATTTGGTGGAAGAGGAAGAAAGATGACTAGAACTCTGGAGGCCAACCATAATGGATTTTGGTATTCAACCATGAGAGCAGAAGAGAGAGCTGATATCATGTATCAAAACATTAAGCATGCATTCTTCCAGCCAGCAGAGAAGGAGATGATTACTTTGCTTCATTTTCATTTGCATAACCATATCATGGCATGGGAACCAAGAAGACCAAGGATGTCCAGTTTTATGTGGAGGTAATGGATGTGGTCCAAAATTTAGGAGGGGAAAGAAGGTCAATGTATGATCCTGATGAAATTGAGGAAGAACAACAAGAGAGGGACAAGAAAAATAAAATCAATGCAAAGCTTCAATAATTTGTCAAGCAAGTAAGAGAGCTATGGGATCAACCTCATCTAAAAGATTTTGAACTAGAGTTTGATATACCATTTAGAGAGCTTGGTTTTCATGGAGTTCCTTTCAAAGCCCTTGCTTTTATTGTTCCTATGGTAAACTATTTGGTAGAGTTGATGGAATTACCTTTCTTAGTAATCACTATTAGTGAGATTGAGATTGTTAATCAATTAGGCGCTAATTTCCTATAGCAATGAAAGAGTCTGAAAAGGTAGAGAGAGCTACATTGGTGACTTAGGAGTAACTTCATCTTTCAAATTCAAAGGCAATTAGGCTGGAAAACTTGTGGATCAAGCCAACATTTGGTGGAAGAGGAAGAAAGATGACTGGAACTTTGGAGGCCCACCATAATGGATTTTGGTATTCAACCATGAGAGAAGAAGAGAGAGCTTATATCATGTATCAAAACATTAAGCATGCATTCTTCCAACTAGAGGAGAAGGAGATGAATCAGATGATTACTTTGCTTCATTTTCATTTGCATAACCTTATCATCACATGAGAACCAAGAAGGCCAAGCATGTCCAGTTTTATACAGTGGAGGTAATGGATGTGGTCCAAACTTTAGGAGGGGAAAGAAGGTCAATGTATGATCCTAATGAAATTGAGGAAGAATAGCAAGAGAGGGATAGGAAAAATAAAATCAATGCAGAGTTTCAAGGATTTGTCAAGCGAGTAAGGGAGCTATGGGAGCAGCCTCATCTAAAAGATTTTGAACTAGAGTTTGATGTACCATTTAGAGAGCTTGGTTTTCATGGAGTTCCTTTCAAAGCCTATGCTTTTATTGTTCCCATGGTAAACTATTTGGTATAGTTGGTGGAATTACCTTTCTTAGTAATCACTATTAGTGAGATTGAGACTATTAATCAATTAGGCACTAATTTCTTGTAGCAATGAAAGAGTCTGAAAAGGTAGAGAAAGCTACATTGGTGACTCAGGAGAGACTCCAACTTTCAAAAACAAAGGCAATTAGGGTAGCAGACTTTTGGATCAGGCCAACATTTGGTGGAAGAGGAAGAAAGGTGACTGGAACTCTGGAGGCCCACCCTAATGGATTTCAGTATTCAACCATGGGAGTAGAATAAAGAGCTGATATCATGTATCAAAACATTAAGAATGCATTCTTCCAGCCAGTGGGGAAGGAGATGATTACTTTGCTTCATTTTCATTTGCATAACCATATCATGGCGTGGGAACCAAGAAGACCAAGGATGTCCAGTTTTATGTGGAGGAAATGGATGTGGTCCAAACTTTAGGAGGGGCAAGAAGGTCAATGTATGATCCTGATGAAATTGAGGAAGAAAAACAAGAGAGGGACAGGAAAAATAAAGTCATTGCAAAGCTTCAAGGATTTTTTAAGTGAGTAAGTTCCTTTCACATATGAATTAAATCCTTTCACAACTTCATAGTAGCATGAGGGGATATCACTAGGATTACTAAGAAGAGCCCAAATAACTGACATACTTGCACGTTTGTACAAGGTGCAAACATTCAAAGTGCCCAACTGTTTGAGTTAAGCTGGAGAGTGAATCTACCCACCTTATAGAAGCCTATCTCCAAAACCATCATTCACCCCTCCACTCTGTCCACCCAATAGAAGTAGGCATTGGTCATAATTAGATATTGCATACAAAATACAACTCACAAAATTGAATTCGAGCAATTACTCTCATTAGAAATTAGTCACTAAAACTCTATATCTACTCCACCTTCACATGCCTTAGTGAGTAGATTGCTCAATTTAGGAACCATATTTACCTGTAAATCTTCCTTATTGTTCAGGTATACCTACCTAGGTCTGGTAGAACTTGAAGAGTAGAAGGTAATCAGTCTTGTTTACCTTGTTCGTGGGCCAAAGGTGTATTAAGGGATTGGCACCCCCTTATGGTTTAAAACCTACACTTTTGAGACCTAACAAATCCCTCAACCCTTAAACCCTCAAGTACCCTCTACCCTCTACCATCAACCCTCAAGTACCCTTAAACCCTGATCCCTTATTAACCCTTATACCCTCTACCCTATACATTGGACCTTGAACCCTAATCCTTGAACCATATACATCCCTCAATCCTCTACCCTCAACCTTAAACCCTCAACCCTCTACCCTATACATTAAACTACCCTTAACCCTTAATTCTCAACCCTCAACCCTTAATCTGCACAAATTACTACGGTAAAGGAAATTTTTTCTTTGTTTATGATTATCTAGAGGAATAAATGGGGAATGCTAGTGACAACATGGATCTTGTCACACAAATTGTTGCATTTCATGTTAAATACAATGAAAATTCAAAGGCAGTAGATCTTTTGAGGAAAGTGAAATGTAGGCAAGCAACTGAAGGCTAGTGAATATTGGGGAAGGAATTTTTGTTGTAACACCCTTAATCCTTACTAGATCAGAACAATCAAGTGCTAAATTACGTGCTACATCAGGTGCTAAATTAGGCTCAAAAAGGCTCTAAAGCAGGCACTAAAATAGGCACTATTTAAGGTGCTAATATGGGCACTAAGGTAGACATTAATTTGGTTGCTATTTAGGAACTAATTTGGCTATTAAAGTAGGTGTAGTTTTTGGGTGCTAATCTTGGTGCTATTTGTGGCGCTAATTTTGGCATAATTGTGCATTGGATTTAGCGCCGACTTTTTCTAGTCGATGCAAAAAATGCTAGAAATAGTGTCGTCCCAAAAAATAGCATCGAATTTTCCCAAAAAAAGAAAAAATATATTAAAACAGTGGGAGGAAGCAAAAAATGGAGCAAAAAAAGGAGCTAATCATAGGGATTTGTTGTAGTGTATGTATGGGATTCAAACTTAGGCGTGACTTTCCCATAGCCACTTGCTTGAGTGTGTGAGCGCATACTAGTTGTGTGTGTATGTGTCTCACCTCTCTAGGGGCTCACCTAGTGGATGGCTTGAGGCTCCACTAGCCCTTGTGAGCGTGCATTTGGTTTGCATAGTGGACATCGTGTTCCACTTGTAAGACACCCTTTTTGGATACTCACCCAACAAACAACCTGAAGTTTCGTTTCCTTAGTGAGTGTGCATTTTGGACAAACAACTTAGATTTGATCCATAATGTGTAAGAAAAATGGTCAAAGCTTGATCCACCTTTTCTTTCTTTCATCTTTATGTCTTTGACATTGCCTATTTGTGTATCTTGTTTTGTTGCATATCATACACCTTATGTGTGTCCCTTTGTGCTTATGTTGGTTTGACGTAGGATCTTCGATCCTGGGGGCTTGACTACCCCCTTGATCTTTGTCATCCTAGACCATCCACATTGGTACATGTGGAACCCTCTTGAATGTCTAATTTAGTGTGAGTTTGAAGCAAGTTCCTCCTCTCACTAAAGTGGGGGCTAAATGTAGTGTAGGAAAAAGTAGCCCTTTTTCACACTTAATTTGGGAATGGATAATTAATGATAAAATGAACCTAATTATTCCTTATTTAGGGTGTTTTAAAGTATATCCTAACACTTTCACACTAATATAGGGCTTATTTATGCCTTAATTGGTCCTATTTTGTATCTACAATCCTTATTAATTACATCTTTTCATGGATAATCCCGAAACTTATCAAATAACCAATCATAATTCAGTGTTTTGGGTCATGTGTTCTAGATATGGTGATTTGGGACTCTTACACCACCTTGGGAGTATGAGTCCCACCTAGGTCATAGGACTTGATTTCAATTTTTACATTAAACATAACCTATCTTGGGGTTTGTGCCCCATTTTTGAGCCACTGAGACTCATACACCACCTTGGAAAAATGAGTCCCACTCTAATTAGGACCCATTTTGAATTCAATTCTTGGCAGGATTTTATCCTCCTAGATCTGATGTTGGCATAGTGTTGTAATTTTGAGAAATTTGGCATAAAAAATTATAAATACAAGGTTATTTCACATTGTTTCATCCTAGAACCTCATAAGAAATCAAGAGCACCTTCATAAGAGTTCACAAGAGAATTCAAGAAATTTCAAGGGTAGATTTGAAGAAGATTTATTGCAGCAATTCAAGATCATATCATCATATCAAAGACATAATGCATCAAGCATGTTGTTGAGCTAGTGTTGTGATGTAGCATTCAAGATCCAAGTTAATCATTGTTCCACATCTAATTCTGTTGGTGTAATTAAATGTCTTGTACCTTGTCCTAGGTCATGATTACACCTTAGTTAAGTTTACTTAGGGACCACATAGGAGGTTGTTGGAGATTTTCCACTTTTGGTGGACTTGACATGTCATTACCTCATCACTTCCACCTTTTGTGGACACATCATGTGATTATCTCTCCACCTTTTGTGGAGTGATAACTCTTCATAGTTGTTTCATGTCATAAGATTACGACATTTGTCATAATCTTATGCCCTTCTATGTTCTCACCTTGGCTATATAACCAAGGGGTCTCTATCATTGTAAACAATCATAATCATATCATATCAATGACATTGAATACAGTCTATTCTTGTCATATTCTCTCTCTTTTTTTGTGCTTTCCATTTGGTCCATAGATCTTGGCATCCATAGCCAATTCTAACAAATTCAATATCAAGATCTACATTCTTCATGGCCACTCATGTTGGATTGCAAATTTACATTCCAAGACATCATTCAAGATCTAGGTGTTTTGGAGCTTGAGGATCCTTTGAAGACAAAGTTGCAAGATTGATTAAAGTTGTCAAATTGTCACAAGGTTTTCATCTTCATGAAACTTATAGGCCATAATTCAAGGTTTCAAACTTGAATATTTGGTAGGAGAGAAACTATAGGAGATCACCAAAGAATACCAAAGTTTTAGCCAAAGCTAATATTAGGACTAAATCACCATCTTGGGTGTATGAGTCCTAGTACTACCTTTTTCTAGATTTTAGGAGATCTAGATTAGTCACTAAGAGATTCTATTTTTTACACAGAAACCTTAATTTGGGACTAAATCACCTAGACTAGCGTATGAGTCCTAGTGAGCTTCAAATAGTAGAATTTTAGGGCTTTGGAGCTTATTTTGGTCACGTCTTTCTTCCAGGTACCCCTCTACTCATTCTCAATTTGTCATTATGTATTTTAGTTTCATACTCGGTGTCATATAGTTAGGTTTTCACATTGAATTCATCTCTAATTCTTTCCAATCCTTTTCTTGGTGGTGAACCCCCCTTTTAGTCTTTAATCACACCTTAGGACACCTTTTTGCAGATCTCTTTCCCTCATTCCATCCCTAGATTAAGATCTCTAAGGTTTCCTTGAATGAAATTTGAAGGAAATAGGTGGAAAGGCCCTAAAACCCTACCCTTGTGTTCCATGTCAAAAGGTGGAACCCTATTTCCTACATTTCAACATTTATGCCACTTCTAGATCTATTGTGACAAGGCATGGAGAAGCCAACAAAATCTAGTGAAAATGTGGCTTGGATATGGTACATAAACAATGATTTGTGAAAACTTAACCATTGTATTAATTAGGGCATCCTCTTCTCATTAATTTCTTCATATAGATACATACCCTTTTGATTAAAATATATTTTCTAGGTGTGAATAGATCAAATCTAGTTGTTGGTGGGCATTGTAGATGCATTAATAGTGTTTTGGGCCTTCTAGGCCTTCTGCAAGGGTCAATAGGAATTATTAGTGGAAATGGTGAGAGATTTGAACTATTGGAGGTTAAGGGTAGCTCATACCTTAGGTCAAGGCATCATAGTTTGGGGATGATTGGGATGTCATGCCAAAATGAGAATCTGGTTTGAAGGACTTGGAAACCATTTTAGGTGAAGAATCAAGATATTGAGGTTAAGGGGAAGACATGATATCAAGAGAGACCCAACAAGTTCACAGCTCTAAAAAACACAAATATCACTAAGGAAAACATAATAAACAACCTAGAATTATACTCATTTTATGGGTTTTAACAACTTTTAACACGAGGAATACACAAGAAAAATACACAAATAAAGACTCATATAATATATATTAGACTAGTTAAAAGTGAAGGGTAGAATGGGGCCTAAGTGCACAAAATGAGAGTAGAATAAAGAGAAATGAGACAAAAAATGAGGTGCCAACATTGGATTTAATTGAGGACATGTCTCTTGTAGGTATAATGAGAATTAAAATATATGGTATTAGATAAAAATTAGGGACTAAAGGAGGACTGAGATGAACATGTAAGGAAGCTAAGGTAGCAGAAAAACTTCCTACACTAAACTTGAGAGGAGAATAATGCAAAACTTTATAGATCTTTAACAATTATAGAAAATTAAACAAAAATAAACATAAATATCATGCATACCACGATTGTAATGAAACTAATTTCCAAATTTAAAATGCAATTATTTAAATTGTTTCCACAAATTAATTCCAAAACTTTTTATGCACAAATTTTAATATAATATTTAAAGTTCGAGTAAAGACTTTGAAATTAAATGCAATAAATTATTAATTCAATAAAATCAAAGATTTGAAACAATTTTTATTGCTTAGATAATTTATCAACATTAATACTTATCTTTGAAATGTGCAGAAGAAACCCTCAACTATTGCTGGAATGGTCCTTGGTTCAGCCTCTTCCGTCTATGAGCAGTTTGGGAGGAAAGCAGACTTGGCTACTCTACATGAGTGTTGGTTCCACTGGAACAATGCTCAACACTCGTGCCACAAAACCATGCCCTGGCTAGGACCGTCCTGAGTGCACGCACTTGTACCCCAGGTTGGACACCCACTGTAGGAGTTCCCCTTCTCTGTCCTACTCACAGCCTGCTAACCTTGAAACCTTATTCCCGCAATGTGCTCCACTTGATTTTCCTCTTTTTTTTCCTCTCTCCCCCAATAATATAGTTTTCACGGGTTTTATACAACACAAAGGGTAGTTCCAACTGACACACCCTTTTACAAATAATAATTACATCCCGTGAAAACTCTAATTATTATTTTATTACATTTTCTTTCAGGAACGATTACATTAGTTCTTATATTTAATTACTTATTTACTTATTTAATTATATTCTATTTTCTTTTTCTTTTTCTTCCATGGGAAAAAAGTCTCATAACAATTCTCCCCCTATTGTTTAGCTGCTGCCCTCAGTAGCTTGATGATTTTCTGCATCACACATACATATGGATAAAATAGCCTTTAGTTAAACAAATGAGGATATTGGTCTTTAATAAAATCAAAATTTTCCCAAGTAGCACTATCATTATCACAATGACTCCATTTAATTTTTACTTCATTTATAACTTTATTTCTCAATATTCTAGATCTTTTTTCAATTATTTGTTTTGGTTCAACCTTAAATTCACAAGAAGGTTCAATAGAAATAGTTTTCCAATCAATAACATGATTTTCATTGTATATATATTTCTTAAGTAAACTTACATGAAATACATTATGGATTTGTAATTGATGGGGTAAAGCAAGTTTATAAGAAACATCCCCTAATCTTTCTAATATTTCAAAAGGTCCACAAAAACGAGGAGCTATCTTAGAATATTTACCCAGTTTTAACGAACTCCTTTTTGGTTTGACTCTAAGAAAAACATGTTCACCAACCTCAAAATCTTGAGTAGACCTCTTAGAATCTGCCCAAATTTTATACCTATCTTGGGAAGCCTTCATATTTTGTTTGGCTTTATTAATAATGGCTTCCATCTCTAACAAGTTTTCATTCTCATACCAAACTTTATGGACAGGATCAGACCATGAAATGGGTGTATTACAATTTCGGCCATAGATAGCTTCAAAAGGTGACATCTTAATGGTGGAATGATATCCTTGATTGTATGCAAACTCTACCAAGTGTAAATAGTCTTCCCATGACCTAGGTTTATCCATGGTATACATTTGCAACATGTCTTCTAAGATTCTATTAACCCTTTTTGTTTGGCCATCAAACTCGGGATGATAGGCAGTACTAAAATTTAAATGAGTCCCAAGTTCCACAAATAGAGATTTCCAAAAGGAGGAGGTAAACCTAGGATCTCGATTTGAAATAATGTTCTTTGGAATACCATGTAACCTAACAATTTCTTTGACAAAAATGTTGGTAATATCAGAAGCAGAGGATTTTATTTTGATAGGTATGAAATGTGCCATCTTGGTTAATCTATCCACCACTACAAAAATAGAGTCATGTCCTTTACATGTTCGAGGTAATCCAGTAATGAAGTCCATACTAATTGACTCCCATTTCCAAGTCGGAATAGACAAGGGTTGCAAGAGGCCTGGAGTTTTACATTGTTCCGCTTTTACCTTTTGACAAGTTAAACATTGTTGAACATAAGTATGGATTTCAGTCTTCATTTGAGGCCAAAAGTAGTTTCTTTTGATTGAGAGATAGGTCTTTTGGAATCCAAGGTGTCCGACTATTGGGATATCATGAGAGTCTTTCAGTATTTGAGATTTAAGTTTAGGTATATTGGGAATGCACAACCTTCCTTTGTAATAAAGGAGACCATTGTTACTCAACAAATAAGACTCTAATCGATCTTTCAAATGGACATTAGAGGAGGGGTTTTGGAGGCCTTCATAAATGGATTGAAAGTAGTGATCAATAGGTAACTTGGATTTTATATCTTGTTCAAATTGGCTTCTCTCAAGGGTCAACGCATTAACACATAATCGTCTTCGACTTAAGACATCTGCCACTACATTTTTTTTTCCAGGAACATATTGGATGGTGAAATCATATTCAGTTAAGAGTTCCATCCATCTTCTTTGTCTCATATTAAGGTGAGGTTGAGTAAAGATGTGTTGGAGACTACGATGGTAAGTTTTTAATATAAACTTATTCCCTAATAAATAATGGCACCAAACCTTTAAAGCATGGACAATGCCTAGTAATTCAAGATCATGGATTGGATAATTTCTTTCATTAGGTAACAACTTTCTAAAATCATAACACACCACTTGGTTATCTTGCATTAGAACACCGCTGATACCTCTACAGCATGCATCATTGATCACAACAAAAGTCTTACTAAAATTAGGAATACAAAGGATAGGTGCAGATGTTAATAAAGTCTTTAGTGTGTGGAAAGCTTTATCACATTCTGGAGTCCAATTATAGCTTTTTTCTTTCTTCGTTAGATCGGTCAAAGGTGAAGCTATCTTGGAATAATTCTTAACAAAATGATGATAAAACCCAGATAATCCTAGGAAACTTTTAACTTCATGCGCATCCTTTGGGATAGGCCAATCTTGAATTGCCTTAATTTTAGATGGGTTGGGTGAAATACCTTTCTTAGAAATAACATGTCCTAAGTAAGATACTTCTGATTTGAAGAATTCACACTTGATAAGTTTGGCATATAACTTATTCTTTCACAAGGTTTCTAGTACCATTTTGAGATGTTTTTCATGTTCTTTTTCATTTTTTGAGTATATCAGGATATCATCTAGGAAAATGATTACAAACACATCCAAAAATGGGTGAAAGATATCGTGCATTAAGGTCATAAAAGTTGCAGGTGCGTTAGTTAAACCAAAAGGCATAACTACAAATTCATAATGACCATATCGTGTTCGAAAGGCAGTTTTGGAAATGTCAGATTCTTTAATATGAATTTGATGGTATCCTGATCATAAATCAATTTTGGAAAAACATTTAGCACCATGTAATTGATCTAGGAGATCATCAATTCAAGGTAAGGGATACTTATTTTTTATGGTTAATTTATTAAGTTGTCGATAATCTATACATAACCTCATGGTGCCATCTTTCTTTTTGACAAATAATACTGGTGCACCCCAAGGAGAGACACTTGGTCTTATTTTTCCTTCCTTAAGTAATTGTGTCAACTGAATTTTTAGTTCTGTTAATTCAGGGATAGATTGATGATAGGGAGCTCTAGAGACTAGTTCTGCTCCGGGAACTAAATCAATTGCATGTTCTATAGATCTTTTTGGAGGTAGACTATCTAAATCTTCAGGAAAAAAATCTTTGAATTCTTGCACTACAAGTTTGATATTGATGTCTAACTTGAATTTATCACCTATTTGAAAAATCATAGCACAAAATATCTTACAATTTTTCCTAGCACTACGCTTGATTTGCATAGCTAAAATGGTTTCAATGTGAAGAGGTCTGTTCTCCCCCTGTAAAATTTGACATGTCCCCATGTTAGAGTTTATGATGACTTGTTTGTTTTCACAACCAAGGAGGGCATTATTTCTTTCCAACCAACTCATACCTAGAATGGCATCATATTTACCAAGATTCAATACATGAAAATGATCACATGTTACAAAGTTATCTAACTCAAATTCTAAGTTTTCAATAAGCATACCAGTTTGTTTTACTATTCTACCATCTGCCATTTCCACCGCTAAGGGCTCAATTAACTTAGATGCAATTTTTAGTTTAGAGACAACTTTAGGAGAGATAAAATTATGACTACTACCAGAATCAACAAGAAAGATAATGGGATGACCATGTATGAATCCTTTAATTTCAATTAAGGAAGGTTGAAAATGCACCATACCTGCATCAATGGCTGCATAAATCTTTCTGTTGGGTTATGAAGTAGAGGTAGTGGTTGTTTTTGGGTTTATAGTCTTCTTGTTTGCGAGGACAACAACATTGGTAATGGTTCTCACCACAAGTCCAACATTTTATTTCAGGAGGTGTTGGTTTATTTCGGTTGGGTCTATCCATCTTGGTGAATCGACAATGGACTTTCTTTTGACCAAATTCATTATGCTTTCTTTTACGTCTTTTCCTTGGATTGCCTTGAAATTTGATCAATTGTTTTAAACTTTTCCGCAATTTGGGCTGCTTCATCTAGTGACGTGGGTTTACCACACCACACATTAGCTTGGTATGCATGTCTTAAACCATTTATGAATCGAACCACTCGATCATGTCCTTCAATGAATGGTACAAATCTATTGAGCCTTTCAAAATATTGTTTGTATTCATTTACTGATTGGCCTCGTTGTTTTAATTCAAAGAACTATGTTCTCTTTTCTTGTATGAAGAAATTAGAAAGGTATTTTTGTGAAAACAATTGTTTAAATTGTGACCATTTCACTTTGTTGGCTTTTAGTTTTTAAGATTGAATTATATCTTGCCACCAATTCAAGGCACTATTTTTAAGTTGATACGTGGCAATCCGAGTCCTACTATAACTACTAGTACTTTGCAATTCGAAGTATCTTTCTAAGTTGGTTAGCCATTGTTCTACTTCCTCTCTAGTGCTAGTATTGCCACTATAGTAATTTAATCTTTCGAGCAAAGTTGTCTAATTCTTTTTGTGTTTGTTTACTGTTATCATCTTCAGAGGATTCAGATTCAAAAGTGTGAGAAGTGCTATCACTGGAAGTTGAGTCTTCCTCTGATGATATTGGTCGTTTCTTGGATTTTTTTAATTTACTTTTGCTTCTTTTCCTACTTGTCTTTGAACTCTTCTTGCTTTCTGAAAGTTCTACATTGTTTAGTCCTTTTTGTTCTAGTGCTTCTTGCCTAAGTTGTTGTACTTGGGAAGCTAATGTAGCAACTTCTTGCATTAATGTTTGGTTGGTCCTCTCCAAATTCTCATAAGCTTTTTGGTTGCTCTTAGATGTCATTGTGGTAGGTCAATCTGTTTATGTAAAGGAGTTGAATCAATATTGATTGTTTTAAAAGTTGTTTTTCCTTTTCTTTTCTTTTTCTAAATTTGCAAAAGAAAACTCAAAAGATAAAAGGGTGAAACTAAGGTTTCAAAAAGTGAATCAATTTAGAGGGTTAAATTTGTTGCCAATATAATATGTAAAAATTTAGCGCAGAAGTTCAATGCAATGTAAAACCAATTTTAGTATGTGAGGATTCAACGCAAAAGATAATATATAATATGTGAGTAGCCCATGGAAATAGTAAATTGTAGAGCTATAAATAGTTTCCAGTAGCAACTTTGTTGCAGCATAACATTCACAATTTTTTTTAATCCCTACATTTAATTTCCTTTGTGCACTACAGAGAGTTTATTAGTCTACTATAATTTTCTTTATACGAAGTATTTAATCCCTATCATGAAGATGGAGGAAATCTATGTTGGTTGTAACTCGGTTAAAAAAAACAAAAAAATAGTTTTGTCTTTCTAGGAAGTGAATATTTAATTACAAACTAACTCTCCTAAAATTTATGAATGGTAATTAGAAGGTGAAAGCTTTAATCATTAAGGAAATAAATAAACAAATAAATAGTTTCTAATTATTTGGAGATCTACCATATGTGACAGGAAAATTAGTATGGAAGGTTTCTATTTTTTCTCAATTCCAAAATAAATAGTTTATTAAATCTAGTAGCAAAAATGCAATGATAAGATTTAGTTACGAATTAAAAGAAAACAAAAATTATTAAATATCCAATTTGAAGTTTGATGTAAATTCAAAAACCATAAGTTAATCCAAATAAAAGTAAAATAAATGTAAATTTAAAAACCATAAGTTACTCCAAATAAAAGTAAAATAAAATAGGTTTGAGTGAAATTTTATTTTATTTTCTTTCTAAATTAATTTCCCGTGAAAATTTGTAACTAACTTGAAGTTAAAAGAATCATCCCATGAAACAAATTGTGAATAAAGAAATTGAAAAGTAAAAAGTAAATGAGTAATTTTAGATGATGAAACAAATTGTGAATAAAGAAATTGAAAAGTAAAAAGTAAATGAGTAATTTTACTATTAAAATTTTAATTTAAAAAGAGTAAATATCCTTATATTTTTAACCTAGATATTTTAACCTTTTAAACATAATGCATAATTGATAAAGAAATCAAGAATCAATTTAAACTATTATAAAATCTAGCTTATCTATTTATTTAAATTTTGAACATAATAAATAATTGATAAAAAAAAATATAAGAATCAATTTGAATTATTATAAAATCTAATCTATCTATTTAATATTATTATTTTTTAAATTTTTTTTATTTATTTTTTATATATATGTATATATATTTTCAAAAATAAATGCAACAAAATTAATTGATGATCGAAAGGCTCTGATACCAAATGAAACAAAACTAATTTCCAAATTTAAAATGCAATTATTTAAATTGTTTCCACAAATTAATTCCAAAACTTTTTATGCACAAATTTTAATATAATACTTAAAGTTCGAGTAAAGACTTTGAAATTAAATGCAATAAATTATTAATTCAAGATTTGAAACAATTTTTATTGCTCAGATAATTTTTCAACATTAATACTTATCTTTGAAATGTGCATAAGTAAACTCAAAGATTTGAAACAATTTTTATTGCTCAGATAATTTTTCAACATTAATACTTATCTTTGAAATGTGCAGAAGAAACCCCCAACTATTGCTGGAATGGTCCTTGGTTCAGCCTCTTCTGTCTGTGAGTAGTCTGGGAGGAAAGAAAACTTGGCTGCTCTACACGAGTGCTGGTTCCACTGGAACAATGCTCAACACTCGTGCCACAAAACCATGCCCTGGCTAGGACCGTCCTAAGTGCACACACTTGTACCCCAGGTTGGACACCCACTGTAGGAGTGCCCCTTCTCTGTCCTACTCATAGCTCTGATACCAAATGAAACAAAACTAATTTCCAAATTTAAAATGCAATTATTTAAATTGTTTCCACAAATTAATTCCAAAACTTTTTATGCACAAATTTTAATATAATATTTAAAGTTCGAGTAAAGACTTTAAAATCAAATGCAATAAATTATTAATTTAATAAACTCAAAGATTTGAAACAATTTTTATTGCTTAGATAATTTATCAACATTAATACTTATCTTTGAAATGTGCAGAAGAAACCCTCAACTATTGCTGGAATGGTCCTTGGTTCAGCCTCTTCCGTCTGTGAGCAGTCTGGGAGGAAAGCAGACTTGGCTGCTCTACACGAGTGCTAGTTCCACTGGAACAATGCTCAACACTCGTGCCACAAAACCATGCCCTGGCCAGGACCGTCCTGAGTGCACGCACTTGTACCCCAGGTTGGACACCCACTATAGGAGTGCCCCTTCTCTGTCCTACTCACAGCTTGCTAACCTTGAAACCTTATTCCCGCAATGTGCTCCACTTGATTTTCCTCTTTTTTTTCCTCTCTCCCCCAATAATATAGTTTTCACGGGTTTTATACAACACAAAGGGTAGTTCCAACCGACACACCCTTTTACAAATAATAATTACAGCCCAATATATTATTCAGAAATCACAAAGATTACAATATACTTGTAGAGAAAGCTTCTCACAGGGTTATCACCACCAAAGATCAAGAGACAACACGACTACTATCAGACTCTCAGAATGCATCATCATCTACAATTGTAGTACAATTACCTCATAAAATAGGGTTACCTTCTAGGGAAAGATAGGCCATCAAAATATATACCATTAGATCTAAAACCTAAAAATTAATGGTCTAGATTTACAATATATCATTTATTTAATGTATGTTAGTCATTTAGGAGTTTTCTAAAACATTAACAAAAAATCATTTACATAGATCCCACTCCTCCCCTCCACCCCGTGCTCCCATTGTAAATTACACTTATCAGTATAACTAAGAAATATATATCATAAAATAGGGTTACCTTCTAGGGAAAGATAGGCCAACAAAATATCTACCATTAGATCTAAAACCTAAAAATTAATGGTCTATATTTACAATATATCATTTATTTAATGTATGTTAGCCATTTAGGAGTTTTCTAAAAAAATTAACAAAAAATTATTTACGCAGATTCCACTCCTCCCCTCCACCCCATGCTCCCATTGTAAATTACACTTGTCGATGTAACTAAGAAATTATATATATCCTATCAACAATAACCTTTATAGTTGCAAAGTTGAGATGTAATTTCCCAAAAAATCTCACTTGTCAAACGCCTTGCAAGAGCAACGAGAGGGAGTAAACATTGTCTCTTAATTGCTAGGGACTGAAAGGCCCATAGTCTTTGAACACCATCTAAACTTCTATGTGCTCACAAGCTTAGTTAAAAAATCAACGACATTCATCAAAGTCTCTACCATAACCAGCTTCACCTTGCCATCTTTGACCATATATTGAACAAAATTATATTGTACATCAATAGTCTTGGTCCTGTCAAGAAATGTTGGGTTCTTGGATAGACATATCACACTTTGATTGTCGCAATAAATTTTCACTATACCTTGTTTTATTCCAATATTTGAACACAGTCTCTTAAGCCAAATGATTTTTTTCCAAGAATGAGTAGCTACCATAAACTTTGCTTTAGTAGTGGACAAAGAAACCATAGCTTGTCACTTACTCATCCACAAATAATTACACCACCGAATAATGTAAACACATAAGCAATGGTGGATTGTCTGCTATCAATATCACTTTCCTAGTATGAATCCACATAACCATGATTATCAAGGGAAATATCATCTTCAATCATATTACTATGATAACATAAGGAATAATCTAAGGTATCACACAAATATTTGAAGACTCTTTTAACTGCATCCCAATGAACTCTACCAAGATTAGACATATATCTGGAAAGAACTCCCATTGCTTGGGAAATGTTTGGTCTAATACAAATCATAGCATACATCAAACTTCCAAATGTACTTTGGTAAATGTCTTCCATCTTTGATGGAGATGTTGGACAATCTAAAATAGATAACTTTGTTCCAATAGAAAGTGGAACACACAATGGTCTACAACCCTACATGTTAAATCTCTATAAAATTGAATTGACATACTCACTTTGGCCAAGCCATAGCTTTCTATTCACTCTATCTCTTTTAATTTTCATCCCAAGAATGTGTCTAGCGGCATCAAGGTCTTTCATTTCAAATTTAGCAACAAGTTGAGATTTCAGTTTTGAAATCATACCTTTTCCTTTTCCAATAAATAACATATCATCAAAATATAATGTAATAAAAAGGAAATGGTCACCATAAATTTTATAATAAACACAATGGTCTGATTTAGAATGATCAAATCCCAAACTCAACACATATGTATAAAATTTCTAGTATCACATTCTAGGACTCTGTTTTAAGCCATACAAAGATTTCTTCAATTTTCAAACCAACTTACTTATACCTTTTACCACATAGTGCTCTAGCTATGTCATATAAATATCCTCCTCCAAGTCACCATGAAGGAAAGTAGTTTTCACATCCATTTTTTCAACCTCTAGATCATAAGTAGTAGTAATAGAAAGAAAAAATCTAATGGATGTCATTTTTGCAATAGGAGAAAATATCTCACCATAATCAACACCCTCAACTTGAGAGTAACTCTTTGCAACCAACCTTGCTTTATACTTCTCAATAAATCCATTTGAACCAATCTTTTTCTTGAACACCCATTTGCAACTAATAGGTTTTTGTCCTTCAGGCAATGGTACAAGATCCCATGTATAATTATTTTTCAAAGATGCCATTTCTTCATCCATATCAATTTTTCAAGATTCTACACCATTCATACCTAATACCTCTTCTACAGGTCTAGGTTCATCCATGTTAGTATTCAAAGCATAAATACATCTCCAATAATCAAGTGAATACCTTTCAGGTGGTTGTTTATACCTTGTAGAACTTCAAACAAGTTTAGTTGGAGGTTATTCCTCCTCTTCTAAATATTTAGAGTTACATGAGCTCTCTTCAACTTCTTGTCTATCCATGGGTCGGGTGAGTGCAAGATCATGGAGGTCCAAAAAGTGGCAACATGGCCCAAAAGTGGTTGACGACGTTTTTTTATCCAAATTTGATGAAATGAAAAGGGTTTATTGATTATTTTTTTAGCTTTCCACCAATATAATATATGAATTATTTGGAATTAAATAGATAATTATTATTGTTTTTATACATGCAATTTGACTAAAGCCCTGATGAATAGGCTGAATGAAAAAAAATTATAATTCTTAAATGATTTCATATTTTTTGAATCCAAAAGATACAACACATTCTATGTTTCCCATACTATAGGATTAAAAAAGAAAAAATGGTTTTCATAAATTCTTGACCAAGTTATGGTGGTCAGACAAACAATTTTTATCATTTTTTAAAAATTTATAATAAAAAATTCATAACAAATTATTTACTTGCAAAACAATTATTAAAAAAATATGTGGCACATCTAGGCATGTGTTCTCTACTTAAATTGAAAGTTTCAAAAACATATATTGTTTTTTTCTTGTACTTAGGTTGGTTAGACATACACCTACTTCTTTTTTTTTTCCTAAAAGTTTAGTACTACTATATTGAAATTTCAAAATTTCATCAAATAAATTTACGTTTTTCCAAAAGAGGACTAGTGTCTTAGAAGCTACATTCAATTTTCTACAAATTTTGTTCATACATATTTTTTAAATTATGTTAATAACCTATTCATTGAATATTTATGTCAAGTTGTCTAACTCTATTTTTCTGAATTTTCATTGCCACTTAAGGGCCTAGTTTGGACCCCCATGATCTTGCATTGACACAGTCTCAATTCAACTTTCTCAGGTATAGAAGGAAATTGAATCGCATCTTCCTATTTACTTTGTTTTGGCTGCAATGTAATAGAAGAAGGCTTAGTTTCTCTAAAAATAACACTTCTACTATATATTAACTTTTGTGAAAGAGGATCCCAAAGCTTGTATCCTTTCACACCATAACTGTATCCAATGAAGATACATTTCACAGCCTTGTTCTCCAACTTTATTCACTTCTCCTTTGGCACATGTGCATATGCCTCACAACCAAAAACTGTAAGATTTCTTAATGAAGGATTGTGGCCCGACCATGCCTCTAAAGGTGTCTTATCAATAAGAGTTGATGTAGGAGACCTGTTAATCAGGTAACAGGTAGTGGCAACAACTTCAGCCCAAAACCTTTGTTCTAGACTACCACCACTCAACATACTCATAACTTTCTCCGTCAGTGTCTTATTCATTATTTCTGCAACTCCATTATGTTTTGGAGAATATAGAGTTGTATTTTGTCTATGAATACCACAATATTTACATAATCTATCAAAATCATTAGAGAAAAATTCACTGCCATTATCAGTCCTCAAACATTTTATTTTCTTTCTAGTCTGCAACTCAACCATTGCTTTAAATTATTTAGATTGACTGAAAACTTTAGATTTACTATTTAGAAAATACACCCATGTCCTAATATAATCATCAATATATGAAACATAATATGTGGATTTACCAATCAAAGGAACATCTATAGGACCAAACACATTAGAATGAATAAGATTCAATACACCACAACATTTACAAGAAGAATAAAATTGAATGCAATTTGTTTTCCATAAATGTAATGCTCACAAAAATCAAATTCAAGATTGCAATTAGACAAACCTTCAACAAGTTTTTTATTTTTCAAGGTCCTTAGATCCTTTTCTCCAATGTGGCCAAGTATTTGGTGCCATAACATAGTTTTCTCTGCAAGTAACTTTGATTTAGAAGATAGAGCACCCTTGGGTACCCATAAGCTTTGACCATCTGCTGAAGGTGAAACCATCAACTCTTCCACAAACTTGCTTTTCATAGAAGTACTATTGCACTCAACAATGTGCCATATCTATCACCTCTAGAAATCACCATAGCACCTCTAACCATCCTACATCCTACATTAGAAAATACTACCTACACACCCACATCTACTAGTTTTCTCACAGATAATAGATCTTGTGCTAATTTAATGATATGCAACACATAATTAATCCTTTTTATTCTACCATCAGGAAACTTGAATTTAACTTTACCACGAACAACAATATTTAAATAAGAATCATCACCCAAGTACAGGTCTTACCTCCAAATTCTTCATATTCAAAAAACCACTCTATTAAATGTCACATGGAAAGATGCACCTGAGTTAATTAACCATGGATCATTTCCTACATGAGTTGCCAAAGCTGCAATGAATGCATCATCGTCTTCCTTCTCGAACTCAAAATTAGAATCAAATCTCTTCCTTTTCTTCTTCTTTCCAAGTCTTTGCATTCCTTACGAACATGTCTAGGCTTACCACAATTCCAACAAATAACTTTGGACTTTCCAAGAGATTTAAATCTCCCCTTGGACTTGAATTTTTCATGTTTCTCATTCTTCTTGCCTTTTTCCTTAGGTCTTCCATGAACATTTAGGGCCTCCTTGGCAGTGATGGATACCTTCCTCCTCATCTCTTCAAAAATAAAAGAAATCACATCTTTAGACTTTAATATAACAAAAGTACTCCCAATAGCCATAACAAGAGAATCCCTTGAATTAGGCAAAGAACATTTGAAGCAAGATCTAACATTTCTCCTCCACATCCTTTTTGACACCAACTGATGCCAATTGAGCCACCAACATATTGAATGCTTCCAGGTGGTTTGTGATTCTTCCACCCTCTTCCATTCTCAAGGAATACAATTTCTTTCTCAATAAAATCTTGTTCACTAAATATTTGGCTTGATACATCTCACCAAGTCTCTTCCATAGTTTATGCGTAGAGGTCTCTTCATGGACATTAATTAAAACAGAGTCTTCCAAGCACAGTCTGATTAGACCCTTGACTTTACTATCCATAAAAATCATATTAAGTAGCCTGAGTAGGGTTTGTAAGCCTTGAAACATTCTCATCAACATCTCACAGATCTCGATCTATCAACAGATCCTCCATCTTCAACTTCCACATGTCAAAATTATTTCTAGAAAATTTATCCATCTCTATTCTCCTTGATGAACTTTCCATCTAAAAATTCTTGCAATAAGATCACAAAGTATCTTTTGCACAAGCTCCCACTCAAATTTGGATTAGTTCAAAAAGCCCAACAACCACAACTGAAACCAAAGGTGATCAGGCTTTGATACCACTTGTAAGGAAGCTAAGGTAGAAAAACAACAAACACTAATCTTGAGAGGAGAATAATGCAAAAATTTATAGATCTTTAACACTTACAGAGACTTAAACAAAAATAAACATAAATACCATGCATACCACAACACAATGATTTACGTGGGGAAAACCCTTTCGGGAGAAAAACCCCACACTCCAAAAGTTGCCCAATATATTATTCAAAAATCATAAATAATACAATATACTTGTACAACAAGCTTCTCATTGGAGTATCACCACTAGAGATCAAGAGACAACATGAATGCTATCAAACTCTCATAATACATCACTATTTACAATTGTAGTACAATGCCCTCATAAAATAGGGTTACCTTCTAGGGAAATACATGCCAAAAAAATATCTACCATTTGATCTAAAACCTAGTAATTAACAGTCTAGATTTACAATAACCATTTATTTAATGTATGCCATCCTTTTAGGAGTTTTCTAAAAAAATTAACAATTTTTTTTTTACATGCATCCCACTCCTCCCGTCCACCCCATGCTCCCATTGTAAATTACACCTATTGGTGTAACTAGAATATATATATATATATCCCCTATCAATAATAACCTTTATATAATTGCAAGGTTGAGACACAATTTTCCAACAGAACACACACTTCATGGAGATAAACATGGACCATGATAGTGTAAAGATAACAATATATACAATATCTACAAGATATTAAGAAAAAAAGTTGTGGCATGTTCCATTTCTAGTTAGTCTAAGTTTGTACATATTAGGTTTGTACTTGTGTATTCTCTATTTACATCTACTATGTGTTTTTCTTTGCTAATTTATTTTCAATTCATTACTTGTTTATTAATTAGCCTCTATCCAACCAAGAATACACTCTCTTTCATCATAATTTTTCATTGTGGAGGTAGAAATACCAACACAGGGTTTGAAGCCTAGCTCCTATATGGCATAACCCTTCCTCTCCTCTTATGTGTGCAATTTATAGATCTAATGTGATTTGGAGGAAGATTGAAGAATATTTTTTAATTCATGCATAAAAACCCTACAAGTTGATAAGTCACATAATCTACATTTTCTCACTAATAGATGAAGTTCCAACAACAACACCTAGAAGAAAAAAGCTACAAACAAGTTCCCTAAGGGTTGCATTGTCAGATCTAAAAGAGGAGGAAAATCTAGGACACACTACACCATAGACCTAAAAGATCAAGTTCAAATTTATACCTCAGGGGAATTTGTGTCTATCCTTCTCATTTATGGAACTCAATTTTTTCTATCTACATCTTGTTTCTCATAAATCATAATAGACTACTACATTTTCATAATTTACATAGTTGATTCATTTGCATAACTCAAAATTAGCCAATTAGCAATCATAAATAAAAAATCCACACATACAAATAAGGATTGGAACCCTGATCCACCACTATGACTCTTCTTATAAGGATTTTTAGTCAAGTGGATTTCATATCATTTCTAATCCTCCAATTGGGAAAGGTGTGATTTAGGACCTAGATCGCTTTTCCCAACCAAAAAGTTCCAAATTGTCTTGTTTCCTTGTGATTTGAGTTACAAATCCATTAAGAGAAGGCATTTTGTGTGCATTTCCTAGGGCATCCATCGTATCATAAAATTTTGAAACAAAAATTGAATGTTCATGACCTAGCTTAGTAAGAATAGAAAGAATCAACTGTTCATCCTCTTTGGTGATCCAATAATCAAACATTTATACAGTATAAGAGAATTGAGCTTAGTGAAGAAGTCTTGGATATTATCAAAATATGAAGGATTAAGACTCATAAGTTTATTCTCCAACTTAAATTTCTTCATTTTATCTGGCTTACCAAAGAGACTCTCTAAGGTAGTTAAAATTTCATTTGGATGTGTAAAGATGCAACATGATATCTAATATCTGGATAAATGGACAATATTATAGTACCAAGGTCTTCATCCCTTCTTTCAAACTATTTTTTTTGTAGCTCATGTGGGTTGTGGATTCGTACCACGTGTGATTCTTTGGAACTTCAATTTTAAGCATAAAACTTCCATTTATGGTTTTCATAAATGATAGTTATATGGAGTAAGAAGTGAAAATTTTGGAAAATCCATGTTAAAATTTTAAAAAAAAAGTACAATAGAGGAACAACAAATTACCCCTTACAATACAAGAAAATAACCCCTTTGTGTAAAATAAAATGTTACTATTTGTGCAAATTTACATGTTATGCCAAAGTACCAATTTAACTTCAAATTAAAATTCTAAAATTCTTTTTTTTTTTGCAAAAACTGTTTGTATAAACCTAAAGTACTCCTAAATACCTTCCTAATACTACAAGAATCAGGAAAAGTGGAGTCTAGAGGAAAACATTATGAGCTTAGAGGTTGAAAAACAATATCTAACTTCAATCAGGAAAATAGGAATCAAACAATAATTTGAAGAAACCATCTACACCACTAGAAAATTCATAGAACCAACTTTTCAATGATATCTTGTTTTCAAAAAATGACCTCCTAGATCAAAAGATATGACAATTTGAAAAAAATCCCTATTTGGGAATAGGAGGGGGAAAAAATCCCCTAGGGCTTGGCTATCTCACTCCTAGTCACTAATAAAACTAAATGATTAAAATCTAACTATTGCATTTTTAAAAATTAAAACTCCATTGTCCGTAGTGTCAAAAAATATCGTTCGTTACATTTTCACACTTGTTTGGGCCCTTGTGACCTAAATGAACCTAATTGTGCCTTATTTAGGGTGTCGTAAAGTGTACCTTTACACTTTCACATTAATCTAAGGTTTCATTAATAAATTGGGCTTCTTTATGCCTTATTTGGTTCTATTTTGCATCCACAAGCCTTAATTAATGCATATTTTTAAGGATAATCCTGGCATATATCAAATGACCAATCAAAAATTAATGTTTTTGGATTGTATGGTACAAATTTAGTGATCTGGGACTCATGTGCCACCTTGGGCATATGGGTCCCACCTAAGTTTTGGGGCCATGATCCTAATTTCACATTAATCTAACCATTTCTTGAAATATGTGTCCCAAAGCCTAGTCTAATGGGACTGATACCCCACCTTGGGCATATGAGTCTTGCGTGGCTTAAACCTAAATTAAATTCAAATTCTTGGCAAGATTTTATTCTCCTAGATTTTATGTTGGCTTGTAGTGTTGTAATTTTGGGAAATTTGGCATAAACAAATATAAATACAAGGTTATTTCACTCATTTTCACCTAAGACTTTCATGAGAGAATTCCTAATAGAAAATTGAGTTTACAAGAGCTTACAAGAGCATTCCAGAGTTGATTATCAATAATTTTGGAGCATTATTCAAGTATCAAGCATCATGTCAAAGTCATTGTACGATAGGGAGACCACCACGTGCAAGGACGCAGGCCATGCTGGGCCAAGATGCGGAAGGTTGCCCTAACTTACCTTAGTTAAAAGGGGTGTTAGGATATGAGGATGGGAATGATGAGGACTATAAAGTCCTGTAACCAATCTGCAATCCTGATATTCTAAATGAGGCTAGGCGAGCTGGTTTTTGAAATCAATATTGTATCTCAGATAACTCTCTGTCTAAGGATGAGAGCACAGTTTTGGGATGATAGTGTGTCACGCTGGCGTCTCTTAGGTGCACTGGCATCCATATGACCAGAGGATCAAAAGTACAATGTGAATTATCAAAAAACAAGCTAGCATCCTAGCTAATGACTTCTAAAAGAGAAAAACAACACTATGAAATACAAGAAGTACAAATGAATGTGATAAAGAAAATATACCAAAGCTAGGGTGACAAAGATGATTTGATAGAAGATCCTATATGCCAGCTAGCTCCGCAAAGCACGTTCCCCTACACCTAGAAAGAGAGGAAAATGTTAGGTGGTTGTATAGGGGTCTACCTCAGTTAGACCCCCTTTTAGGTGTTTTCACCTCCATGGACAACCAAGAAAGCGAGATAAAGAGAACAATATAGTAAAGAGCACAAAAGCACTACAAAATAGTAAAGTGCTAACTCAACGAAGTGATAGAAGGAAGGAAAGGGAAGCTTACTAACTCCACCAAGAGCACTCAAGGATGCTTAGGGGAGAAAATGAGAGTACTCGAGCCTTTGTTGCAATGGTTTTTCATTCCCAACTTGCTCTACCAAAGTGATGGAGTGTTGTGTTGGCTGCAATGGAGTGCAAGAATGCTGCTTGAGAGCTTGGAGTGAGTGCAAGAGTGTGAGAATGGATGCTTGAAGTATGTAGAAGATTGCTTGAATTCTTAGAGGATTGAAATGCTTGTTTGAGTGAATTTGAAGAAGGGATGGAGGAAAATGGCCATATTTGCGTCGGTTGACTGAAGGGGGTGTTACAACTTGACTCTGAATGAGAAGTGTAATGCCTTTGCAGGTTTAGCCACAAGAGTTTTCTAGGGATGTAAGCGCGTCGTGTGGATGTCTGCGTGCTGCATGGGCATCCCCGATAGAAACGCCTCCACTGACACTCAAAATAGGTGCCAAGTGGGATACAAGCAGCGGGCTTAGGTGGAATTAAGCCTCCAAACTTGGTTTTCTAAAGTGGAAAGGGACAAAAGGGGAATTTACACATGGGGTGTAAACTCACTCCTATACATTTTTCCCCCACTTTAGCAAGCATGAGTACTAATGAGTGCTTGGTAAAGTAGATCAAGGAGAGAGTAAGGTTATAAATGTATCCCTGAACCGTCGAGGAAGAAAAACATGATATGGTGTACCTAAAGGTATAGGGAAAGTGAGGACTTCACAGCTGCTCAAAAATATGAAGTTGAAAAAATAAAGCACCTTATAGGCTCTCAGTCCTAGAAGGAAGGTGTCCCCCAAAACATCTAGCATGGAGGAAACCCAAAGGAAGCACCCTACAGGTTCTCAGTTCTATAGGGAAGGTATTCCCCAAGATATCTCACATGAAGAATACCCAAGGAAACACCCTATACATCTGTAGCCCTGTAGGGAAGGTAACCCCTAAGATCTCTTGCATGGAGGAAACCCAAGAAAGTGCCCTACAGGCTCTCAGTCCTACAAGGGAGCCACCCCCAAGATCTCTTGCATGGAGGAAGCTCAAAGGAAGTGCCCTACAGGCTCTCAGTCCTGTAGAGAGGATCTCCCAAGATCTCTCACATGGAGGAAACCTAGGAAAGTAGACTCCGTAGAGTCAGGAAGCAGTCGCATAGGCAAGTAAGCGAACAATCATGCAGACTGTTAAAAATTTGGAAAAATTTCGAAGGGGTCCCTAGGGAACTTGTTGTGAAGAGGGGGTCCACTCAAGGGACATGCAGTTCAAAAAATAGATGTTCTCTTTCTCAGTTGATCCATTGTCACATGATCTTTTTGAAAGATGTTCACTTCATCAAGGAATTCGAAAGGAACAATGTGCCTCCCATGTGAGGGGAAGGTCAAAATTGTTCCCGCTTTGGAGGAAGGTTTTAAGTCCTTTCTTTATGAACCCATGATGAAGGAAACATGTTCTATTAGTGTCGCAAGTTGAGAATGCAATTCTAAAGAAAGGTTTGTGAGAATTTTCAAGAAAAGATTCATTGGCAATGAATGTGTTTTTTGAAAATTGAAATGTTGAAGAAGCGACATTGTCACACATAAGAGGGACAACTCAAGCAAAGAAGAGAGAAAGAGAAAGAAAAAGAGAGAAAAACAAAAACAAAGGGCATAGGGGGATTTGGTTTAGTGAGGTCAGATCTATCTGAGCTCATATGAATAATAGGTAACCACGGTGCAAGGAAAAATATCATCAATACCCAACTAGATTAGGAAGAATGCACGGAAAAACAAGTAAAATAAAAAATTGGGTCAACATGGAAGGGAAGCCTAAATGCCCCCAACACTTTGTATCATCCCCAATTTGTCAAAAATCAAGCACGAACATGGAAAAATGATGATACAAATAGAAGAAGGTTTACAACATAAAAGCCACTCCTGTATCCAAGCACTAACAAGGGTGACAAGGGTCATCTAGGCACACATAGCATGATCATGAGGGAGCACATCACACACACAAAAGATCAAGAAGGGTCCTCCTCCTAGCACTGATCAACCAGGAGGTTGTCCGCTTCCCTCTCTAGGTCATCATAGGGGGAAGGAGGACGAGCCTGCAACTATGGGATGTTAAGAGGGGGAGCGTCTGACCCTCCTGCAACAAGGGCTAAGAGGACCCCTTGAGGTCCTCTCCACCGAGCTCTTGTGGAGCTAGGGTCAGAAATTTCACAAAGATCACTAAAAAGGCCAAAAATTCATCCACAGAGTTAAAGATGCACCCCACAGGAGCACCATGTCTAACTTCAGTGGATGAGGCAGGTTGCACTTGAGATTCATTGCTAGGCTCGTCAAATGACTCAAGAGCGATGACAAACTCAAGGGAAGTTGGGACTAGTTCCATCACTAGGATAAAACAAGTCAATGCGGGGCCACCTTGCAGAGAAGGTGGGCTCCTCTTACATCCATCTCTAGTAGAAGGACCACCCTCCACCTTTTGCTTCATTAGAGGAGATGAACTCACAGCAGATATGACTGAGGGATTAATCATATCCACAGGCTTTGGGAAAGGCTATATATTTGGAATGGACATCAACAAAGGTGGCTCCACCAAAGGAGTGATGAACACATGTACCCCCTTGGGGTTAGGCACATTCGTACTTGCTTCGAGAGCTGGAGGCAATGCACAACTAAACTAAAGAGAAGAAAAAGTAAGGGAAGAGGGTGACACTATAGGAGGCCCTGAAGCAGGGGCAGTCGTCTCTTCCTCCCTTCTTTGTGAGGCGACTTGCTTAGCTAAGAGATCCTTTCACCGATGCTTACACTTGTGTGCAAGGAAATTTCTTTGACTCTTAGAGGTGGAGGCCAGAGGATGTAAAGGAATAGAAGGATCCTACTCAACCATGGGGAGGTCCACTATATCTATTTTTGTCAGAGGAATATATTCCTGAATGCGAGCAGGAGGAGCAGGTTGAGGAGCAACAGGAGGGTTGGTTGAAGAGCCTCAATAGCTAGCCTCTTCCCACCCATTGGTTTGGGAGCAGAAGCGATAGGAGGCCATAGAGGTTGAGACAAAGAGGACTCTCCATAGGAGATCTTCCTATTATACCAAATGGGTCTAGGCTTCGTCGGTAGAATAGGAAGTTCGAATGCAGGATGCTTAGGATTTCACCAAGTGGGAACCATAGGATTCTCCTGCAGATGAGGAGTAGAACTTGATGGTACCATAGCAGAGCGAGAAAAAGTGTCAGACTGACCAACATAAGAGGAAGAAGGAGGACCTCAGGACTGCTTCTCTTCTTCCTTCATGCCTTAGCGCCATTGTTGTCAGCCTTTAAGCAAGCCCTATGTGAAATAACATAGGGTGAGGGAGGGTATCTCACTTTCAGCCTTAGGTGCCCTTTCTTATAATTCTGATATGTTTGGTGCAAAAGGTCCATTCTAGGAAAAAAAGGACCATCAAGCATAGGCCAAGAGTAGTCCAAGCAGTAGCTACCATGAGCAATTGGTGATCTATAACCGGTGTTGTGGATTACATGTATTTGAACCTCCATGGATAAATTTTAAACATTTATGCACAACAGTGGGTACCCCATTCATCGCCACCAACCAAGGGATACCCAGTTTCACCCTAAAGAGCTCAGAACCAGGGATAATGTAAAACAAGAGGTTCATAGATTTAGGTCCCACAAGGACAATGCTGCCTAAAGGGAACACGAAAAGCCTGTCATGTGTGGAGATGGTACTCATGGGTGCATCAATACCCATCTTTATGTAAGAATTTTATCAACATAATCTCCTTAGTTATGATGTTTATTTGTGATGTCAGATCAACAAGAAAACCCAATACAATGTTTGCATTGATCTGCGTAGGGATATAGAGAGGATATGGTTACCTGTTAAAACGCATCAGCAGGTCCTATGAAGTGAAGGTTATACCAGTACCACTATCCACATCTTGTGCAGAGGGGATAGGTTGATGTAGGAAGGAGGCCATTGTGTACACTAGACAATACTTTCACAGAGTCCCTCAAGGTAAAAGGATAAAATAGTGACCCAATTAAGGTTTCATTATGCAATACCTTTGGAACCTTCCAACTACATGAACTAAGGGTCATAGGTTGGGTTGTAAGGCAAGAACCTTACAATACTCGCACCTACAACACTCCTAGAGTATGAGGAAAGGAATTGTCAATATCACAAAAATGGAACCAAAATGGTTCACGTCGGGTTCAAAAAAATATAAGATAGGGGGACCACCACGTGCAAGGCCTCGGGTCATAGAGGGCCAAGATGTGGAAGGTTGTCCTCACTTACCTTAGCTAAATGGGGTGTTAGGATATTAGGATGAAAATGATGAGGACTATGAAGTCTTGCAACCACTCTACAATCCCAAGATTCTAAATGAGGCTAGGTGAGTTGGTTTTTGAGCTCAACATTGTATCTCGAATAGCTCTTTATTTGAGGATGAGAGCACAATTTTAGGATGACAGCGTGGTGTGCTGGCATCTCTCAGGTGTGCTAGAATCCATATGTCTAGAGGACCAAAATTACAATGTGAACTATCAGAAAAAAAGCTAGCAACCTAGCTAATGACTTCTAAAAGAGAAAAATAACACTATGAAATATGAGAATTACAAACGAATGTGATAAAGCAAATATACTAAAGCTAGGGTGATGGAGATGATTTCGTAGAAGATCCTATATGCTAGCTAGCTCCGCAAAGCACATTCACCTACACACAGAAAGAGAGGAAAATGTTGGGTGGCTGTATAAGGGCCTACCTTAGTCAGAACCCTGTTTAGGTGTTTCCACCTCCATGGACAACCAAGAAAGCGAGATAAAGAGAACAATATAGTAAAGAGCACAAAAGCACTACAAAACAATAAAGTGCTAACTCAATCAAGTGATAGAAGGAAGGAAAGGTAATCTTACCACCTCCACCAAGAGCACTCAAGGCTACTTGGGGGAGAAAATGAGAGTACTCGAGCCTCTGCTGCAATGGTGTTTCATTCCCAACTTGCTCTACCAAAGTGATGGAGTGTTGTGTTTGTTGCAATGGAGTGCAAGAATGCTACTTGAGAGCTTGGAGTGAGTGCAAGAGTGTGAGAATGGATGCTTGAAGTGTGTAGAAGATTGCTTGAATGCTTAGAGGATTGAAATGCTTGTTCAAGGAGTGAATTTGAAGAAGGGATGGAGAAAAATGGCTATATTTGGGTCAGTCGGCCAAAGGGGGCATTACAACTTGACTCCCAATGAGAAGTGTAATGCCTCTATAGGTTCAACTATAGGAATCTTCCAGGGATGTAAGTGCACTGCGTGAGCATCCCTGATAGAAACACCTCCACCAATGCTCAAAATAGGCACCAAGTGGGATGCAAGCAGCGGGCTTAGGTAGAATTAAGCCTCTGAACTTGGTTTTCTAAAATGGAAATGGAAAAAATGGGAATTTACACATGGGGTGTAAATTCACTCCTATACAGTCATCATGCATCATGTTTGTGTTTGAGCTAATAATTGTGATGTAGGGTTTCATGATTCAAGCAAGCATTCAATTCAAGATCTACAACATTCAAGCAAGAGTCAATATCCACATCTATTTGATCCATATCATACATGTTTGCAACATTTTGATTCCCAGGGTTTGGTGAGCTATAACGTATCATTTTGTTCATTCATCATTCCTCCTTTCCGTTTGATTTCATTATAAGGTTTGATTACCAAAATGGTGTTTGACCAAGGAAAACCCATTTCCACTAAAAAAACAACATTTTCCCCTCTCTTTAGTGTTTGATTTATAGATCTAGGTTGAAGACATATTGAAGAGAAAGATTGGAGAAAGGTTGTGAAAGTTACAAAGTTATCCAAGTTGTCACCTTGATTAGAAGATCATTAAAAGACATCTACAAAGTAAAATTTAGAAATTCAAATCTAAAAATTAGGTTGAGAAGATAGAGTAGAGGTTGAAGAGAAGATTCAGACTTTGAATTTCCAAAAAAGGCCAAGTAGGACTGATATGCCACTTCTAGCATATGAGTCCCAGTATAGTGGACTTTCCATTTTTTAGGTGTTTGAAACTTTTCTTTGCTAGATTTTTGTTCCTCTCTAGAAACTCTAATCTAGGAATAAATCACCCATCCTGGCATATGAGTCACGTTGTACATTAAATTCAGTGTTTTTAGCAATTCAGGTCTTCATTCAAGCTACTACAAGTTTCCAGGCGCCCCTCTGTACTTCTCCAATTTTCTATTCTATTTTGCATTCATTTCTAGGTCATTTGGTGAAGCTTTGCATATCATTAGGTTTTGACATTAGGTATTGCATGTTACTTGTCTTTCCAAGCCCTAGCTTAGTGGTGAACCCTATTTTAGTCTCTAATCAAACCGTAGGACATCCCTATTGCAGATCTCTATCCCTCATACCATCCTTGGATTGAGATCTATAGGGTTTCCTTGAATGAGAAGTATAGAAAACTTGTTGTTCTATGTCCTAAACCATAAATCAACCATTTTATTTCATTTTGGTGAACCTACATTTAGAACACCTTATTTTTTATTTGGAGTCCATCATAATCCTAGATCTATCTTATATTAACTTTTCATTAGGGTTTGCATTAGTTAATTGGAATTCTAGGGTTTCAAAATATTGCATTAGTGAAAGTGCATATAGGTTGCATTTTTGCATCTTACATCATTGAATTTCATCTAAAAATTGTAATTGTACTTAAAGCCTAGACATCATTCAAAGCATAAAAATAACATTCACACATAATTTGCTGAAAATGGTTCAAAAACCCTAATTTGGGATTCATAGGTCCCTTTGGGAGATTTAGTCCCAGTATAGGTGATTTTTCCTAATTTCGAGGTATTTTGTGGTGACTATTATTCATTGTTCAAACCCCTGAAAAACCTTGATTGGGACTCATATTCCCCTCTAGGTGATTTAGTCTAGTTTTAGATTTTAAACTACAATTTTTAACATTAAAAACTCTTGTTTTGTGTTCCTATCTCCTCGTGTTAGCTATCTATTTTAGCTTGTATAATTTTTTTTTCTTCATTTCATGCATCTAGCTTCATTTGATTCATTTCGTGCATTTCCTTATTTTATTGTATCACATTTCATCATGGATATGTACTTTGGCAAGATTTGGATGTCCTTAAATTCCTTAGTGGATGTGTCAAGTTGTGCTTTTGGAAATGACCCTAATGAAATTGAACTTACTCATGCTCACTTGACTCCTAATGCATGTCCTCCTTGTGATATTGACATCATTAGAGAAGATGATGATAGCATGAAAAAATTCCTAAACAATTTCCTTAACAACCTTGAGACTAACACATCCTTTTATCCTTCTATGACACAACCAATACCCCCTACCATCCTATCACTTGAGATGTTTGGCCTTTTACATCCTGAAATTGAGACACAAGTCAAACCTAAGTTCCCTACAATAGGTGAACCTAGTTCCTCTAACCAAGAAAACATTCAACCATTCTATGTTAACAAGGTAACAAACACTCCCATCAACTTGGAAGAGACATATGGAAAAGGATTCACAATCTTGAGCAAACAAGGATGTGATACAAGTGAACATGAAATTCATCAAATCTTAGAGAAAATTCCAACTAAAGATATTAAAAGGCTAGGATATCAAGATCCTCCTCCCAACATAAGTTTCCTTCCTAAAGAGAAACTGATACCTCGAAATGATGATAAAGATGGCAAGGAAATTTTAGGTCCTCCTATCATAATCCCACCTAAAGAAGTTGGTGAATCTATCAAGAAATGAATGCCTTATAAACTAAAGAAACTACAATTTCCTTGTCTACCATCTGCAACTAAAAGAAATTTACACATACTTCTAAGACAAGGACTTATTACATTACCACCCATGCTACAAATTTGGTTTCCAAATCCCAAGAACAAAAACACATCTCATTGTAGATATCATAGATTCTTTGGACATAGTACTGACGAGTGTCATGCTTTAAAAAACATATTTAAAAAAATTGATATCATAGAAATAGTCCCTTAAAGTGGGACCCTTTTTCTCCTTTCCTTGTAATTGTTGTAGGATCATAACATTCTCACTATTACATGCCTCGCATTCATTGTAAATCCTTTCAATATGCAAGGAGCTCTTTCTCATCACAAACCTTGGCTCATTCTTGTCTTGAAGACAGTGGGGGCAAGAATTAGATAGCCTTGTCCTAGTAGTGCATTTTTCATTTTCCCTTTGGCTAGTTATCCACCTTTTTTATACAATGAACATGATTGGGATGCAAACGACTTGCTATAGGTTGACTCTCATGTGCCTTACTAGTATTTTTCATTTTTCATTTTTTCATGTTTCTTTTATGTGATTGCATGTGTATAATGTGATCCCTCGTATTGTTTTTTTATGTATCTCTCTCTTTGTGACATTCCTCTATTTGTACCTACATTCTTCTATATGTCATAAAATTTTTACCTTTTCATTTGTCTTGTGTTTTCCTTTTGGGGATGATGCAAGGCGTCGAGAGATTCATGTCTCTTCCATGTTGACCCGAAATGTTTTTTATTTCTTTCCACTCTCTTTGTGTCATTCTTCTAATTCTATGGCTATTTGGGGAATGATGACAGTTCCAAGCTCTCTAAAAACATTGTAGCAAGAACATACTGACCCTAAATCCATGGATCCTTCATGTGTTTGGAGTTTCATCTTGGGGGAAACCCCTCTTTCCCTTTTCATGATGTAGCTTTATTTGGAAAAATATGACTTTGGCATAGGGATTTCCAAGTTAGCTCTCATGTCCTCTTTAGTGTTAGCATTTATCACTTGAGCTACTTTAAAGTAATTGCTCACATCATGGTGTTTAGCAATTTCTCTAAAGTGGGGGCATACATTGGCATTATTCTTTTGCATTTTGCATTTCATGTTTCATGGTGTAGTCTTCTTAGTTCATGCGATGTGTCTTTCACTTTGTGGTGACATTGGGTGTGATGTCCCTCAAGAGGATGATCTCTCTTAGCATATTATATTCCTCTTAGTGGCTTGATGTGACACACTGCATCCCCTAAGTTGTGAATCTACTATTCTTCGATTGGTCCTCTCTTGGAGAAATTAGACACAATTCTCCCTAGGTTAAGACCTTACATGAACTAAGCAAGACTCCTTTGAACATTCCTTACACTATTTTGCAAATGCAGTTATATGTCCACCTTGCATAACACAATTTTATTGCTTGTGGTGCCATCTTCTTTGTTCATGAGTTCCAAGAATACGAAGCTTTTCTTGCCTCATGAAGCTTGAAGTTCATTGTTGTGTGATGCCTTATCAAAGTTATCAGGAGGTATAGCTTTAATCTAGTTGAATGAGAAGCCAAACTTAGGTGTGAATTTCCCATAGCCACTTGCTTGTATGTGTGAGTGCATACTAGTTGCAGGTGTATGTGTCTCACCTTTTTGGATACTCACCTAGAAGATAGCCTAAAGTTTTGTTACCTTAGAGTGAGTGTGCATTTTTTGGACAAATAGATTAGATCAAATCCACAACATGCAAGAAAAATGGTTGAAGCTTGATCCACCCCTTTTTAAATTTTTTTTTGTTTTTTCTTTATGTCTTTGGTAGTGCATGCTTGTACCTAGTTGTTGCTCCTTATATCCTTTTTGTGTGTGTTCTTTTGTGCCTATGTTGGTTTTCCATAGGATCTTGATCATGGGGGCTCACACAACCCTCTTGATCGTATTTGTCCTATCTTACTATTGTTGGTACATTGGAACCCCTCTTGATGCTTGTTGGTCTACTTTAAAGTGAGTTTGAAGAAATTTCCTACTCTCACTAAAGTGGGGGCTAAATGTAGTGTTGAAAAAATGTCGTCCATTACATTTTCACACTTGTTTGGGCGCTTTTGAACTAAATAAACCTAATTGTGCCTTATTTAGGGTGTTATAAAGTGTACCTTTACACTTTCATACTAACCTAGGGTTTCATTAATAAATTAGGATTCTTTATGCCTTATTTGGTCCTATTTTGCATCCACAAGCCTTAATTAATGCATCTTTCGAAGGATGATCCCAACATATATCAAATGACCAATCAAAAATTAATGTTTTTGGATTGTATGGTTCATATTTAGTGATCTAGGACTCATACAACACCTTGGGCATATGGGTCCGACCTAAGTTTCGGGGCCCCAATCCTGATTTCATATTAATCTAACCATTTCTTGAAAAATGTGTCCCAAAGCCTTGTCTAATGGGACTCATATGCCACCTTGGGTGTATGAGTCCTGTGTGGCTTAAACCTAAATAAAATTCAAATTCTTGGTGGGATTTTATTTGCCTAGATTTGATGTTGGATTGTAGTGTTGTAATTTGGGGAAATTTGGCATAAACAAGTATAAATACAAGGTTATTTCACTCATTTTCACCTAAGACTTTCATGATAGCATTCCTAATGGAAGATTGAGTTCATAAGAGTTTGCAAGAGCATTCAAAAGTTGATTATCAATCATTTTGGAGCATTATTCAAGTATCAAGCATCATGTCAAAGTCAACATGCATCATGTTTGTGTTTGAGCTAATATTTGTGATGTAGGGTTTCATGATTCAAGCAAGCATTCAATTCAAGATCTACAACATTCAAGCAAGATTCAAGATCCACATCCATTGGAACCATATCATACATGTTTGCAGTATTTCATTCCTATGGTTTGGTGAGTTGCAACATATCATTTTGTTCATTCATCATTCCTCATTTCAATTTGATTTCATTATAAGGCTTGAATACCAAAATGGGGTTTGACCAAGGAAAACCCCTTTCCAATAACAAAAAAACATTTTCCCCTCTCTTTAATGTGTGATTTGAAAATCTAGGTTGAATAAATATTGAAGAGCAAGTTTGGAGAAAGGTTGTCAAAGTTGCAAAGTTATCCAAGTTGTCACCTTGTTTAGAAGATCATTAAAATACATTTATAGAGCAGAATTCAACAATTTTTAGATCCAAAAATCAGGTTGAGAAGATACATCAGATGTTGAAGAGAAGATTCAAACTTTAAACTTTGGAAAAGGCCAAGCACGATTTTTACACTAATTCTAGCATATGAGTCCCAGTATAGTGGACTTTCCAATTTTTAGGTGTTCCAGACTTGTCTCTGCCAGATTTCTATTCTTGCCTAGAAACCCTAATTTGGGACTAAATCACCCAAACTGGCATATGAGTTTTGGTGTGCATTAAATTCAGTTTTTTCAACATTTTAGGTCTTAATTCAAGCTGCTACAGGTTTCTAGGTGCCCCTATGTACTTCTCTAGTTTTCTATTTCGTTTTGCATTCATTTCTAGGTCATTTAGTGAAGCTTTGCATATCATTAGGTTTTGACATTAGGTCTTGCATGTTACTTATCTTTCCAAGCCCTAGCTTTTTGGTGAACCCATTTTTAGTCTCTTATCAAACCGTAGGACATCCCTATTGTAGATCTCTTTTCCTCATTCCATCCTTGGATTGAGATCTCTAGGGTTTCCTTGAATGAGAAGTATAGAAAACTTGTTTTTCTATGTCCTAAACCATAAAGCAACCATTTTCTATCTTTCACTACCTAACTATTGTATTTTTTAAAATTAAAACATCACCACCTATGGTGGAAAATTGATGGAGCCCAATGATAGTGACTCTTGTGCACCACTTTGGTAAAGGCCCCATGCTATGGGAGGGACCGAGGGCTTCAAATCTCGATGAACAAGTACTTCTAGTTACTAGTGTGATCATGTTTTTTAAACAAAAATTAATTATTGAAATTTTAAAAATAAATTCGTATTGATGCTTTAATAATTTTTTACTTGAAGACAACATATTATGTATGAATGATATCATGTGACACCAATACTGTGCAGGTGCAAAAATCTAAAGAATATTCACCTAAAGAAGATGTCAACCATATACTTGAAGACAACTATGACCCCTACTATGACTATACGACTATATACAAATGGTAGGGATGGTACAAACATGTACAATATATAGATTTTTTGTAAATTAGATTGCAGATTTTTTCCAAATCCTCCAAAAATGGCCCAAAAATAAATTTCACCCAAATATCGAGTATTGTATATGAAAATAGGGGTTTTTGAGCCTTCTAGATTCAACCATGAGGTTTTTTCACCCCAAAATACACCCAAAAAATCTCTTTCATAATTCACCCTTAGATCTAGGAAGGAATCTATAGCGCTAGAGCTCTGATACAATGTGTGAGTTAATGGTGAACTCTCAACACCCCAAGAATATCTACAAGAACAAATCATCTTCCATATGAGAGATAATGGCAAGAATAACTTTCTTGATTATGGATGTAATATTTATTGATTATGTACATGAGAGACCTTGGCTATAAAGGCAAGGTGAGAGATAGGATTAGACAAGATTGTGACATGTCTCTTAATCCTATGTTATGAGACAACTAGAAAAATATTAAATGACCTAGGTAATTAGAATTAAATAAAAGAAAAAATCATAATATATGATATGATATTATCTAGACAACTAAAACTTCTAGAAAGACACCTAGGACCTAAGTAACCATAACATAAGAATAAGTCCCCTACTAGGAATTTTCTAGTTATAAGACCTCATTCACAATAGTGGTGAAAAGTGGTAAGATTTATAAATAGAAAATGAAATGATAGGTGGGGATTAGTTATGTAGGTGCCTATGCATGCATGTAGACAAATTTCATGTCAAAGAGGTTGTTTGCATGCATGCAAGTTTTGAATTTTTTTCCATGTGGCCTTCTTTAGAATTCAATCTAGAAGCTTCTCATTTACATTATATATTCCATAAATTAGATTCTTGTGGAGTTATTTTTATGATATAAATTGCAAGTACTATTATACTATCAAAATATAGAAATCTTGTTGTTGAAGAAGCTTGTAAGTGTTTATGTTGTAGTTATGGGCTACATACTTCTACCTTATTGTGAACAATAAATTCATATAGCCTAATGGCTATTCATTTATTGAGTTAATCAAAGTGAAGAGGCACTTCACTTGGCAACAATATTATTTTCTACTTGGGCCAACCTCCCTTGAAATTTGCATCATTTATTCTAATCATATTTGTTCATATTGCGGCCGACCTTGTTCTTGAAAATGTGCGACCTCTCCCACACCTTGTATTTATACAAGTTCAATTCCATCATTTTACCATCAAGCAAGTTCGATTCATTCCTTCCTACAAGTGTGAATTTCATCAAGAGCAGGTTGAAGGTTTTCTAAGTGCAAATTTTGATATCAAGGAAGATAAGATTATAATTTGTTATTGCATCTAGAGTTGGTGTTGGATATTGGCCTTGTGATTGGCCTCATTATAAAGAGAATTGTTGCCATTATATATATATATATATATATATATATAAGAGATATTTGTTGTTGGGTTTTTCTCCCTCAAGTGGAGGGTTTTCCCAGGGTATATGTTGTGTTTATGTGTTTGATTTTGAATTAAGTTTTGTGTTTTATATTTGATCATAAAAAATAACATGGTATCAGAGTGGGTCTAGGAAAAGATTCGATCAAAATTGGTTAACCAGAAAAAGAAATTTGTTAAGTCTAGTTTTGAAGAATGGTAATGTCTATATAGTACTGGGACGTTGAAGAAGTCCAAATCAAGAGTCAATGTTGAGAAAGTCAGGATCTTGTTATTCTAAAGTAATCCTTAATTGTAGCGATAGGGTCAGTTTCGTAGAAGAGGAAATCTGCAAATGATGGCTACTTTCAATATTTCCTAATTCTCATCAAATTTTGAGGGCTCGAATATTTTTGAGGATTCAAATTAAGGTGAATATGAATAAGAGTCAAGATTTGACATTGACAAAGAAAATCCACATGAATAATTGGACATAATTGATATTGGTGATTCCTTAACAGATCTGTTGATATTGAATCGTTTGGCAGAATAGAAGAATATAGAGAGCGTTGCATATAGAATTAATCATGAATAAAGCTAATAAAGGAGCCATCAACCCTAGAGGTTGCCATTGCTGCATACAACTTGGAGGAAGTAGATTTTAATATTTTGAATATAAGAGAAAACACTGTTGGGAATAAGTTTTATGAATGTGAGTTGTTTATATTTGAATACGGGTAGCTCTTTATCAAAAGACTCTAGGAGTTGCTTGTGTTTGATGCTTATTAATAAATTGTATCGATCGTGCATATTAAATGAAACTCAAGGGAGCCTTGAAGATTATCAATAAGTCAAGATTTTTTATTTATTTTTTTCAAATTGCCGATACTCAATATCAATGTGTGAGCTACTGGGAGGTGATAAGGTGTAGGAGTCTAGATACAAGACACACCAAATAAAGAAGAAAAAAGACATGAATCATGGTCAATAGTGTAGCATTCATTTTAATGCTATTGTTTATAGCAATCACAACCTTTGGACATGAAGGATGAGGTGTGCCAAATTTGTAGATACATGATTCTCTGAGGATGATGTGGCATCAATTTTTGAAGACTCTTTGAAGTCCTTGTCTTTGTAGGAGCATCATAATTCTTCAGACCACATTCAAATATTAAGGAGATCGTTCCTTGCTGTTAGGTTTGCATAAAGAAGAATAAGTAAAGCAAATCATAGTGTATGTTTTAGTGGAGGAAAGGATATGACAAAAAATACTGGAGACCAGTTTAAGAGAGAATATCTATTTAGTATTGATGAAATTTCACCATATAATCTGAGATCTGGGAAGCATTAGTGCCCTGGTTATTATCTATGTTTGGAGATGATCTGTGGGTCATTGCAAAATCCAAGATGTGGCTCCTATGATAGGTTTAAATTCAAGGATGGAAACACAAAAGGTGGCAAAGATGAGTCACAACCACAGATCCAGCTCTATGGTGTACCATCAATTAAAGAGATAAGTATTTTTTGTACCTTTGAAATCACTTTCTTGTTGGCTAAAATTCAATCTATTGAGTTGTGCAAATCTGCAATAATTTTGTGATTAGTAAAAGGTCGTGGTTTCTTTTGAGTAAGTGTTCTCTGACATAGGATCCCTTGGAGATACCATTCGTTGCATGCTAGTTGTGAAGATCTCTAAGTGTGACTCTGAGATGAAAAGAGAACTACAATTTTATTGTGATTGGATGGTCACATCGATACCATTCTCTATGTGCATGGATTGTGATGGTGCCTTGAGAGGCCTGGTTCTATGTTGAATATGTTGACTGCATAATGTGTCTGAGAAATCTGAGTTGAGGATATTATCTCTTGTTGTGCTGAGATTAGCACTTTTGAGAGGAGTAAAAGATGGAAGAAAGATATATCATAATCAATAAAGATAAGTCCTTTTATCCCTTTAATTTGATCTTTTGATATTTGCTACATACTTCACTTATAGTTTGATTCTTATATATAAACTATTATCAATCCTTTAAAATGTAGGTTGAATTGAGAAGCAATTGAGTGAGTTTACTCAATGGCATTCAAAGGGAGTTAAAATTTGAGGATTCAAGGCTCAAGTTGAGAGCATGTCCGAGAAAAAGATTGAGATTCTTTCAATGGAGAGATTTTGCTTCCAGAGGATTTTTTGCAATCTCTGTGGTAGGGATCGAGAGGGAGTTTTGTGACTCACTAAGATGAAGTGAAGGTTGCAATGTTGCAAGGATGATGCTAAAGTCCTTGGAAGACCTCTTCAGCTGTTGAGATTAGAATTGCACAAGATAGTTATCTAGATTTGATATTGGTATCTCCACAAACCTATTCAGAATAGAGTGATCTGGGATGAGGTCAAGGAGGACATGCCTAAAATCTCTACAGCACTAGAGATGTGCACTATAATTCATTTCTCTAAGGAAAGCATTGCAGGAAATCTTGGATGAAGAGGTCAGAAGGTTGATGCAAGTACTTGAAGATTCAGAGGGAGCCTACTGAACCTGAAGAGGATGGCGATCCAATTGATCTTGGTTCTTTATGTTGATGATTTATTTCTTACTGGAGAATATCAACTCATTATCAAATGCAAGAAGGAGTTAGCTTCTGAATTTGAAATGAAGGATCCTAGATACATGCTTACTTCCTTGGCTTAGAAGTATGGTAGAGGCCTAATGAGATCATTCTAAAGAGATTTGGTATGGTGAATTGCAAATCCATTTCTATTTTGATGGAGACCTAATTGTAGAAGTTAAAGGAGGCTATAGCTAGTTCAGATTTGGTAGATCCTATTATGTACAAATAGTTAATTGGATCAAATATTTTCTATGCATTGAGTGCACTTAGTCAATTCATGTGTGAACCAAGGAAAATACATCTAGTTGCAACAAAGCATATCCTAAGATACTTGTGTGGCATAGTTGGGTATGGCTTGAGATATTCTTCTGATGTGGACTTGAAGTTGCATGGATAATCTGATTCTAATTGGAAAGGGTGTGTTGCTGATCAGAAGAACACCTCTAGATGTTGCTTTAGTTTGGGGCCTACGATGATATCTTGGTGTAGTAGGAAGTAGTCTTTAGTGGCACTAAGCACCACAAAATCCAAGTATATTGTAGCCTGTGTGGCAGCTTGAGAAGCAGTGTGGCTTCAGAAGCTCCTTGCAAGATTGTTTGGACAATCATTGTAGCTGACTATCATTCATTGTGATAATCAAAGTTGTGTGAAGTTTTCTATCAACCTAGTGTTTCATGAAAAAACTAAAGATGTTGAGATCAAATACCACTATATCAGAGATATGATACTGAGGGAAGCTATCTAGTTGAGATACATTAGCATTCATGAGAAGGCAATTGATATTTTCACCAAGCCTCTCTCCAGAATAAAGTTTGTGTACTTTTGAGACAAGCTTGAAGTTGTGGAGAATGAAGCCCTAGCTAAGAGGGAGACTCAGCTTCAGTGATCTTCTATGATTTTCTTTAATGCATTTCTCTCTATGAGAGAGATTTGAGGTGCAAGCCCCTGTTAATGCATTTCTCTCTGTGAGAGAGATTTGAGGTGCAAGCCCTTGTCTAATGCATTTCTCTCTATGAGAGAGATTTGAGGTGAAATCCCTTGTTTCCACCCTCTGGGAGTAGCCATGGTGGGTGTCATGTGTGTGACTCCATGACAACATCATGTGAGAGAGTCCATGATGATTTTCTTGTACTTGTGCTTTTCACCCTCTGGGAGTAGCCATGGTGAATGCCACGATGAGGTGACAACATCATGTTGAGTGATTTCATGATCAGAACTTGTGCATACATGCCACATGGGAGTATCCATGGTGGTTGATATCACGTTGAGGTGATATGCTTCTCTCGACATATGGGTGTAGCCATTGTGGGTGTCATGTTGAGAAAGTCCATGATTTTGTGCATCAGAACTATTCCTCCCTAGCTAAGAGGGAGTGTTGATGTTGTAGCTACAGGCTACATACTTCTGCCTTATTGTGAACAATAAATTCATATAGCCTAACGGCTATTCAATTATTGAGTTAATCAAAGTGAAGAGGTGCTTCACTTGACAACAATATTATTTTCTACTTGGGCTGACCTTCCTTGAAATTCACATCATTTATTGTAATTATATTTGTTCACATTGTGGCTGACCTTGTTCTTGAAGAGGTGTAACCTCTCCAACACCTTGTATTTATACAAGTTCAATTCCATCATTTTACCATCAAGCAAGTTTAATTCATTCCTTCCTACAAGTGCAAATTTCATCAAGAGTAGGTTGAAGGTTTTCTAAGTGCAGATTTCGATATGAAGGAAGAGCATATTATAATCTGTTATTGCATCTAGAGTTGGTGTTGGATATTGGCCTTGTGATTGGCCTCATTGTAAAGAGAATTGTTTCCATTATTTATATATATAAGAGAGATATTTGTTGTTGGGTTTTTCTCCCTCAAGTGGAGGGTTTTCCCAAGGTATATGATTTGTTTATGTGTCTGATTTTGAATTAAGTTCTGTGTTTTATATCTGATCATAAAAAACTAACAGTAAGAGCTTGGATTTGGAATTATATTGTAACCATATTGTTTATAGATAATACATTGGTTTATTCTTTTGGAGTGTGGAGTTTTTCTCTTGAAAGGGATTTCCCCATTTAAATATTATGTTATGGTATTCCTATTTTGTGTATGTTTAAGTTGTGCATCTTCTTATTGTAATTGTTAAGGTTTTATGATAAATGGACTATCTCTCCTCAATATATTAGTATTAGAAGTTGTTTCTACTTACCTTTCTTCCTTCAAAATTAAATAAATGTAAATGATTTATTTAATTCCCCCCCTTTTCCACCTCAATCCTATTAGTTAATTAAAATTAATTAGTTGAATAATCAATCCCATGCACATGCATGAACATGATTAATATAGTTAATCACGTATCCCTAAAATCCTACAAAAAAATCCTAGCTAACCATTTATCCAAGAAAACTATCACCCTCCATCCAAACTTCTTGAGCATCATCAATCATCAATCTCAAGGATCAATCTCAACCATTGATCAACCATCAAAATAATCTATAAATCAAGCCTCTCTCATCAAGCCTTTCCAATGCAAAGTCATGTTGTTAGAATGAAGAACAACCTACACACCAACAAACATCAAGAGCACATCAAGAGGTGTTGAGATATATTTTGTAAGATCTTTGAACTTAGGGTACACTCCCTCTTTAAGATCAAATGGAGGTCTATGTAGAGGTAGGGCATATGGTTTATTTATTTGTATTTGAATATTATTTTCTATTTCACTTCTTCATATATACAAGTAGCTCAAAGCTTTATGAGTGATCTCAATCAATCACAAGATAGTGCAAAATTTGGTGTCTTGTGGAATTTATAATCAATAAAAATTATAGATGGATATTCTAGAATGAGTGTGGTAATGGTGGATCAATGGATTTTGATGTCATTCATACCTTAAGGTTGTTGAACACCAAAATATTGAGAGGGGGACTAAATTAGTATGCTTTAAAATTTAATCCTAGTTAACTACTACTGATGTTGAGTTAAACCAATTAAGCATTCACCTACTCAATCAAAACATGAAAGAGGATAAACATCCACACAAGAACATAGATGATACTAGATTTATGTGGAAAACCCCACAAGAGGAAAACCATGGTGAGAAATGTTGCTAGGAGCTACTGTCCTAATCCAACCTCAAAATATTGATAATTCACAATCACCTCTTCATGAAAACCCTCCTAAACAAGAAGAACATCAAACTCCTCCCTCAATTCATAGAAATCCTATATGAACTCAAGAAAATATTTTAAATCAAACAAAAAAGAAAAAAAGAGAGCTTGAAGAATTGTTTGAAAGATTAAATGAACATGTTGCAACCCACCCTTATAGGAGAGGAATTACCAAATCCCTAAATTCGATTGTATCTCATGTAGGAGCAATGAGTGAAAAAATTAATTTTTGGTCAAATAAGAGGGAGGAATTGAAATGATTTTATGCAAGTGGACTTTCCTATGTGCAAGTGAAGAATTTTTTTTTAGCAAAGTTGACTTGTGTGCCCTTTTCACAAACCCAAGAACCAATGCACCTTTATCACTTGCATGTAGTAGGTCCCCCATCCATTGATGCCACCATGAATTAATTAAAAATAAGTTTTGGGAGTGGTGGTGGATGGTTTTTGACCAACCTTCATGCAATAACTACGAGGTCCAACAATATTTTTTGAGGAAACTCTATTGTGAGTTTTTCCTCAATAAGATGCCAAATTATTTTGACTATTTAAACTTTTAGGGTAGAGGTGGGGGCTCCACACATTATAGAGTGGGTGCATGATGTAATTTGTAGTTGGAATATAGACCTTTGGCTAAACCCATGGTGGAGCATGTCACCGTTCCTTCCATTGTGAAGGAAAATGTCAAGGTGGACACACTAGACTCGATTAGCTTCCTTACTTAGAGCCTTGTATAGTGTGTGAGGCCTCTAACAGAGCTTGATGTGGGCGAGTCTTCTAGGCCTAGAGTTCTAGCCCAATTTTTTCACTCTTGTGATGATGTTTGCACATATGATGGTGAGATTGCTCAGGATGTAGTTACACAGGATACATTGGGTATAGAGAAAATAGTCATGATAAATTCCTTGTTGAGTCAAACATTTGATATTAATACTTAGGTAAATTTCAATATGTTCATTTAATTTTGTTTATTAAATTTTATTCTAAAATGTAAGAATAAGTAAATTAGTAAAATGAATATGTTGAAAATTCAAGGTCAAAGTGTTGATGTTATGTGCACCGTTCCAGCAGACCCCTATGTGTTTATGTCATCAAGTCCACATGTATGTAACTAGTATTAAAGAAATAATTATTGCACGTGAATAGTTGAACCTTATATGAATTAATGTATCATTAAAAACTTTTGATGTCAAACGGTTTGTTGGTGGACCTTCGACATCAACACCTCATTATTCTCATCCTCGATCAAATTTCACTCAAGTAATCTTTATTATTTAATGGTGTTGTAAACCAATGTTAGGCAGTTTTGGTAATTGAAAAAACACTTTTCCATATGATTTTGTATAATTATACTTTGTTCTTTAATGCATCTATCTTTGAGGTTCTATATGGCTCCTTATGGCTTAATTTTCCTTAATTTGATTTTGAACAAAAATGACCTAGCTTTCTTTGCTAAAAAATCCTTTTAGTTTCATGGTTGTCCAAATCTTGATGTGAATCCTCATTCAACCAACCATATTTAAGATGATCCATAGAAAATTCACTCTTCACAAAATAAAAGTGAATTACTAATGCATTTCTAGTCTTATTATGGTTGAATTCTTTTATTCATGTAGTAGAAATTTAAGTTTAAAGTATTAAGACCTTAAACTTTCTTGTTACAAATTTACCAAAAATAATATAGATTGGAAGAATCATACGTAAAATGCTTCTAAAGCACTAGACATAAACACTTCATGTTCCTCCTTTCCAACCTTCTCTAAATAATACCAATGCCTACATAGACATTTTTTTCTTCAAAACTACAATTACATCAAATATGTCAGCAATCTTTCTAAATTAGGGATTTTTTTATTTAGGATATTTCCTTGCTTATTGCTTCTTTATTTTCTAAACTAATTAGGTTATTGGTCTCCACTCGGCCCCAAAATTTCCTTCCTTTTAGTTACACTAGGTTGGTCAAGAAAATTTCATAGATCCTTTCATCATGGATGTGCTCATTTATCCATTTTTTGTCCCAATTATCTTAATGATAGCCTCCTCCATGCCTCTTATCTTTGCCTTGAATAATATTCTCATCTATTTGCTTTTACTCTCTTCCAGAAAGTTGCATTCTACCTCAAAGATCTTCCTTCATGCCATTGCAAAGCATATTTTGAGTTCTCCTACAGTTGTATTGTTCACATAAATAACCCTTTCTTCTTGCTTCCTCCCTTAAGGCCCTCCTAGATCTTGAAGAGGATTCAAGATTGTAGTGGGATAATCCTCATATTCATTTTTTGTATTATTTTTTCCTTCCTTGATTTGATTTATCTCTATGTTTTTCCACCTCGCTATATTTGAAGGTCCCTATCCCTACTTCAATTTATTAAGTGTGATTCCTAGTTCTTTTTCATTGTTTTACTCTCCCAAAGTGGATCCATATTATCCTCTCTTCCTCTAAGAAGTAGCTTTGTTTATCCTTATTATTGACCATTCAATTCTCTTGTCCAATCATTCCTCATGGAGTCATATATTCCAAACATATATATATATACATATATATCAATTAAGGGTTTTATAAATTTTACAAAATGAATAGTTTATGACATGCAAAGTGGGAGGTATCATGGAGTCATATATTGCAGTTATATATAGTTAATACCATCAAGCCATGTTTTAAAGGTGAATGTATTTCCTTCATTGTTTTGACCTAGCTGCATCAATAATTGTCAAGTAACCAATACAAGATTCAAGGATGTACCTTGTAGAATGCCTTAAGCAATATAAAACATTGAAGATGACAAGAGAGTGAAGATCATTGCATTGAAACATTGTTTGAAACTTCATATTTGTTGTTTTATTTTCATATGTTAACATCGGACAACCCTATTGATGTTTGTGGCATGATGGACCATGCAGTTTGTGCAGTAGTAGCAAGTTCTAATCCTTTGACAGAAGCATGTGACAAATTAGTAAATTTCATATTATATTTGCTCATTATTGGTCTATTATTGAAAATTTTAATGATACTCACATGTAGTTTTAGAATTTTTATCTTGATACTTGCTACATGTGCTTGCCACACCAGATCGTTAATGTGTTGCTGTTAGAGATGATAATGATGCTTATTTGTTTGTGGTAAGTGATTTTTCTATAGATTTCATTCCACAATTCAATTTCTATATATTAAGGTCTATAATTCTTATTGTATTATTTGAAACTCTAGAGAAGTGAAGAGAGGAGGATGAGTGAGTGCATTCAAAAGACAACATCACTTGCATCTCCATCCAACTAAGAATCGAAGGAAGTATGTGATCCATTTCCTTCCCCTAGTGGGAAATGACTATGTATTAGGGTCATTTGTTGTATGGCTACATGACATTTTTGAACATATGTTGTGTACTATCGATATGTGACATTTTATGTTCATATGACTATTTTTATAGGCTTGTATGACTTTATTGGATATATTTTATATTTTTATTAACATGTAACATTGTATGGGCTTATGGATTTTTGACTAATGTAAATCTTATTTTACCATTGTTATTAAATTATATAGTTTTATCATGAATGTTTTCAACACAAGTGTTGTAAACACGAGGATTAAGTAAATCCTATTTTTGATAGTTATTCTTGAATGATGTTATGATGTGTATTGTGTAAATCACATTCTTGAATGTTCTAGAAATGGGTGTTTTTACATCTTGTTCTTGATTTTTATTCTTGAATATTCATTGATTATTCATCTGATTCTTAAATAATTACTTATGGTTTTTATTACATTCAAGTTTCCATGGGTTCCTATAGCTTTCTACAAAGTGCTTGAATATTTATTGATCATTCTCCTGATCATAGGTTGCATGTGCTTTCTAAGATATGTTTTGTTGATTTGTTATATATGCCATGATTTAAATCAATGGTTGGAGTGTATTTACACCTTTGGAAAACTATAATGCATGGAGCATGATTCTTCCATTGTCTAATTATTTCTTCTTTAAAAAAAACTCTACACTTCTATAATAAGGCCAATAGTTTTTGTGAACTTAGTTATGGCATTTGAAAAATTAAATTGACAACCAACACAAAAGGGTGAAGTCTAATATAGATAGCTTGCTCCAAGTTTTATATCTAACATTTATTACAAACTTATGAAACGTTATTGAGTAGAGGTTTAATTATCTAAAGAGTCTTGTAACTAAGTCCAATAAGCTTGCTAGCCTCTTTAATAAATTATTACCAAAAAGAGTATTAATTTAATGTTGTTTTTGATTAACAATAACTCATAATATTCCAAGTGTGGTGTAGGAGAAGCTTTAGGCTTATCAAATCTATCATTTTTTCACTTGACTATATCATCACTACTTGCCTATCCTTCTAGGCCTTTGAAAATTTCCTAGGTTTGTTTTTTTGGAAACTATATTGACATACATTGTCATACATCCTTGGAAGATATATACTACCCTTATTATCATAAGTTATTAATATATTGTCCATTTATTAGGTCTTCTTCATGGTGGTTTTCCTGTCTATGTTTGATATTGTATAGACTTTGTGAATTTTCTCCTCTTTGAAAAATGTTAATTGACTTGTCTTTACCTTTTTCCTTGCATTTCATGGTCATCCTTCACTATGACCATGAAACTACATATTGGTTTTCATGTACTTCTATATGAATTTGTTAAATGAGCTTAGTTATTTTTGGTTGGTGACTTCCATTATGTCATCTTGAACCTTGCTTTTCCCCTTAAACTCATACCATTTTTCATGGGAATGTCCTCTTCATTTAACTGCCATCTTGACTAGTTTTTGGCTTTGATTTGATAGTCCTTTATGCTTTGTATGTGAAACCACTTCCTCTTCATGCATATGACAGTCCTTTCTATTGAATTGACTATCATTTTCTCTGTGTGCATTGATAATAGTCATCATAACTGAGATGTTATGCCTTAACTATCCTTATTACTTGGTTACTTGTCATATTCTTGCCCATGCATACTACCCTTCTTGCTTTTCTATGACTATGTTTCAAAAAATTTCCCTTTTAGATCAATTGTTTTTGAAGTGACTACCTTGTATATAATAGGGTAAGTGTCTTTTATTTAGAAGTTGCATTATAGTCACTTTTTCAATGGCCTCAAGATTATTGCCCCTATATGCTTGAAGTCACTGCTTCCTTTTGCAACCAAAACATAGTCATTAATTCATAGTCCTTAACTGCCAAAAACCTAGTGGCAATCAAGTTAAGGACTTCAATTTTATAGTCTATTAATGACTTGTTTATTATCTTTGAATCCTTAAATGTGAATAATAATAGAACTTTTCACTCTTTTCTATGCCACTATCCTCTTTATAAACTCAATTGTCACATTATTCATGGTGGAAACTCCTATTCCTGTGGTTGACTTTTCCTTGACAATCCTATTCCCTTACAAAAAGGACCATCCTTTCATAACTTTGGTTCCCTCCATTCATAGTATCTTGTGATGCTTTATGTAAGGAATTGCTATATTACCATCTTGGACTACCTAATTTCAATGCACCTTTACACCTTGTTATACATTTCTTATTGTGATATTTGCTCATAGCACTTTCCCATTGAACATGGTCTACCCCTTTTCCCTCTGTACTATGAATGCCTTCTTAATTTCTTGACAAAACTTTAATCACATTGCTTTCTCTTTTAATAGTCTTTTGTCTCCTTTGTTAATCACTTGGCAATCTGGTGTGTCAAGGTGCAAAACAGGACATTTCCTACCATAAACGCACACACTCTGATGTGTTTGAATTGTTAATTTGGCTACATGATGAAAAAAAAAAATTAGGCTATCTTGCAACTTTCTTTTGAATACAACTGATGCTTTTCCATCAACTAAAAACTTTTCACCACAAGAAAATGGATTTGAGATATGAAAAATTGAGAGAAGTTAATGTAGACGGACCCTATGTGACCCTATATCTTTAGATGAAATGTTTCTAAGTGCCACAATTTTTGAGTAACAACTCGTCAAAGTTTCCTTCCCTTTCACACTTTGGTCTCTTAAGAGAAATCATTGATGCAATGTAGCTTGGAATGTTTCAAAATGTTGGGGTGAAAAAAAGTACCTTTCCTAGAATAAACCTACCCATATAGGTGGTTTGGAACTATCAATTTGGTTGTGTGATGAGCAAAAAAAAAATGACACCACCTTGCAACTTTACACTGCATGCATTTGATACTTTTTTCATTTACTAAAAACTTGTCACCATGAGAAAATGGATTGGAGATATGAAAAATTGAGAGAGGTTATTATAGAGGGACCCTACATGACTTTGTACCTTTATATGTAATGTTCTAAGTTCCATGGTCTTTGAGTAACAACTCATCAAAGTTTACTGCCCTTTCGTACTTTGGTCTCTTAAGAGAAATTGTTGGTGCAATGTAGCCTAGAACGTTCTAATATGTTGGGGAGTGAAATAGGACCATTCCTAGTATAAACCTACCCATCTAGACATTTTGGAACTATTAGTTTGGTCACACAATGAACAAAATGAAAATTACACCACCTTGCAACTTTACACTACTACATGTATCTAACACTTTTGCCATCAATTGAAAAATTGTTAGCACGAACAAATGGATTCAAGATATTAAAAATTGAGAGAGATTATTGTAGAGAGACCCTATGTGACCCTGTACCTTTAAATGAAATGTTTCTAAGTGCCACAGTTTCTGATTAATAGATCATTAAAGTTTTTTGCCCCTTTACACTTTGGTCTCTTAAGGGAAATCTGTATCAATGGAAAATTAGATGGAGTTAGATTAATCAAACAATAAACATCAAAAATACAAAGAAGTTATCAAGAACAATGGAAAATCAAGACAAAGAATGATTATACCTTCCTTTCCTTCCATGCTTCACCTTCATAGCACCTTCTAGTTTGCAACAAGTCAATGAGACCCTCAGATTTTGAATGAGCAACCTAATGTAATGTCAAAGCCCTATGCAAATGTTGAAGGATTTGATAGAATAATGCCTATGTCTATGACAATATGCTAAATGAAATAATAATTACCAATGCCAAAATGACTATAATGCCTAAATTCGAAAATGAAGTTGTCCGATCCCGAAATTATGAGCAAAATTGTCTTTTATAGAAAACACAATTTTGAGCGAACGGATGAGATTGAATTCTAAGAAAGGCCTAGAATAAGAGGTCCAGATTAAATCTGAGAATCCCTAATCAGGGTTAGGGCAAAATCCTTAATCGAATGGTCAAAATAATATCTCAGATAATCAGATCAACGATGGAGAATAAATGAGATAAATTAATTAAAGAAATGAAGATTTTCAAAAAATCAAGAAGATAAGATTGCCCGATTTGCAAGATTCAAAAAATCGAGAAGATAAGATTTAGACTGAAGATCAGATTTGGAAAATCAAGAATCTGCCCGATTACTTGATTTTTAGAAAATTAGTTACCAATTTGAATTAAATTAATTCAAAATATGGATTTTATGAGACAATAAATAATCTTTTTCAAATTATTTACCAAAAGGGACTGACAGTTAAGATTGTGATGACATTTTAAATAATTGATTTATTTAAAATGAGAGGAATATTAAATTGGCAATTAAATAATTAAATTTAATTATTTAATTTAGAAGATAAGATTAATTAATTAAATAAATTAATCAATTCATTTAATTATGAGTTAGTGACATATTAAATAAATAAATAAATAAAACTTATTTATTTAATAATCAAGAAAATATATGACAAAGGGAAATTAAATAAATTAAGAAATTTATTTAATTAAGGAAGACAGATTAATTAATGGCGTATTTAATAAATAAAAAATTTATTTATTTAATAATCATGAAGAAAACAAAGACATGAATTAATTAAACAATTATGAATTATTTAATCAATAGTCGAATGTGGACCAAGGACATAATTAAATGTATTAATTATGTTAGGATGAAAGTGGTAAAAATAGAAGCTTGCAGGCCTAGGTCATTTTAAGTGTCTACATTTTGCCCCTCTTTGTCATAATGTAGCATGTCACATTGTGACAAAGAAAATAAGTCAAAAATATGCCCCAGTGCAAAATAAGATGAGGAAGAATGACGAGGAGGGTTGTGGTATGCCCCCTCGAGAGGACAGATGGGTTCGAAGAACATGGGTGTGCTCTTGAAATTGGTGAGAAGACTAGAATATGGATGCAGTGCCTATATGAGATGAGTGGGAGAAGATGATAAGACTAAAGAAGATGCATGTTAGTTCCCAGACCAAATCTTTCAAAACATTGCCATAGGACTTTAATATTTATTGCTCTTAATCATCATTGGGTGGTAAAAATGACACAAATGGACAACAAACACCATGATATGACGTAGACCAAGGTGTGCAAGGTCATCCACTTGAAAAATATATAGTCACAAACAAGGAATGTCTTAACTCATACTAAGGGCGAAGTTGCCCCAGTCTTTTTGTCAAGACAATCCACAGACAGTAGTCAAAGAAAATAAAATAGGCCAGGAGACATCATCACACCTCTAAATCCTTCATGGGACATCCTCGAGGTAGCTAGTAACATGACCAAAAAGACAAGATAGTAAAAATATAAGACAAAACAGCTAAGATAGTCAAAATATAAGACAAGATAGACCAAAAAAATTAACAACCATTTAATTTTGTTTGCCAAAGATTGATTTCTTGTCGATTTGACAGTTTTGACAGTTCAAGAGTTTTGCCAATTTGACGGTGTTGACGGTTTGACGAGGCCTATTGTCAGGAAGGGCACATCCTGAAAAAGGAAAAGGACATTTTGTCGAGGTCCAACTCCAAGAAGGACACATCTTGAAGAGGACTAAAGAGTGACGAGACTGACATTGTTTTGAGTAATATGTTCTGGCAAGTTGACGGATGTTGACTGTATGATTGATTGGACTGTGTTGTCTAATTTTGACCAATTTTGACATTGACGTTTCGAATGACTATCTTGTGTTTAAGTTTGACTATGTCTAAATTATTTGACCAATGTGACGATTGTGATAAATGCCATGATTTTAGTTGGACCAACCTAAAAGGACTGACCTAATGTCTCGGGGACTCATCGACTGATGGCCTTGCCTACGTAGCAAATGCGCAGAGACAACATAGTTCGGGGTGAAGCCACATAAGTGGTTTACACTTTTGAAGAGGAAGGAAATTTGAGAAAAAATGACCCCATGGCAAAAAAATTGGTTTTAGGGGTTCGCATGAACCTACATGTTCGACCGAACCATAAAGGGGTTCGACCGAACTAGGGTTCAAGCGAACCCATTAACTATTGGGCCCACATTTCTCGCCCAAAACACAAAGGAAATGTGCATATTAGGGGGGGTTCGCATGAACCAGGGTTCGAATGAACCCTGGTTCGCTAGAACCCCTGGGGGTTCGCTAGAACCCCCTGGTTCTAGCGAACCCCCTTTTTCCCTAATTTTTTAATTTGTACACACAAAAAACCTAAAATTTTACGCTTTCAAGCTCCGGTTGGGGATGAAAATGGGGGAATATTTAGAAACCAAAATTGGAATCGAGTAGCCTTCAGAACGAGCTATCCAATGAATATAATTTTAGTATGTTTTGGTTTTATTATCTATCTGTTTTTTAAGTTTTATTAAATATAGGTTTTTCATCGAAAACAAAAATCTCTGTTCTGCACAAGTGGAAAAATAGAAGATTATAAAAAAAAATTAAAAATATGAGTGCACTAGATATTGAAGTCCTTGATCCAACAAAAAAAAGAGAGAAGAATTTTGATACATACAGTGAAAGTTATGCGTTATACGGTCGCGCTAGTTCTGAATTGTCATTTGATTGACTTTGAAACTTGATTAAAGAAAAAATATTCAATAAAAAACTATCTAACCAAGTGGAAGCACTAGATATCAGAGTTAGAAATCTAAATTTGAAAGAATTGGAATTTTATCTATCATGGAAAAAAAGTTATGCGTTATACGGTGTGCGTCACTTTTTAAAAATGCTATTTTTTGAAAAAACCCAATTTTTGTGGGAGATGGAAAAAGAAGTGCAATCTGATTCCAAAAAAATTGAAAAAATATTTTTAGAATCTACAGACAAAATGTGACAAGACTCTAGTTTACATCATCTTCAAATTCCTTACGGTTTAATCGCTATAGGTGCCCGAATGTGGAGATTGTGTTAAAAAAAAAAATATCAGTGTCCAATTAGGCCAAAAGTGTAAACCACTATTGTGGGATCACCCTTCGACAATGACATGGACTGACTGACATGACTGAACTTTGACTCCATTTTTAGGATTTTGACATTGATTTGGATATTTTTGTGTTTTTCTTCAGGACATTTTACGATTTTTAGGTCTTTCTTTAGGACATTTTATGATGTTTTTGGTCTTTCTTAAGGACATTTTATGATTTTTTTGTCTTTTTTTAGGACATTTTATGATGTTTTTGGTCTTTCTTCAGGACATTTTATGATGTTTTTGTCTTTTTGTCATTTTATGATTTTTTTGGATTTTGACATTTAAGAGGATCGTGACAAATGCATATGACTGATGCCTACACATGAGAATCTAAGGAAAAACATGATTGTGCCCCTAGTCAAGATGAATACCAATTAACAGGCGATGACAACGTTGTTTGACGTGGGAAGGACGCATCCCGAAACAACGTGAGGACAATGACGATAATGTGATGAAAGTATCGAGGTCTACAGCCAGGCCAGGAACACAGTCAAGTAAAATTTTGGATAATGTGCTTGTATGAATTAGACTCGTTGCATTTGGAATGACTTGGTTAGGGCTAGATGGGATGATAGAGTTTCCTTAGACCGTTTGACAAGGGAAAGCCAAGATAGGTGACAAGCATAAAAGGACAAAAGGTGGCCTTGGTAAAGGACGGGAGACATGAGACTAAGGGAATGTCATATGGTTTTCAAGGACTATGTCATATAAGGACAATAAGACTATGACAGTCAATGACATGATGTTTCATGAATCGTGTATGACCGAAGGATAGACATGTCAAGTTTTCCCAAAGCATGATTTATGTGTGCCAGTTTTATGTCAAGACCAAGGTAGGTGGGAAAATGGACGAAATGATAGGGCTTAGATGGATGTCAATGTCATGAGGAAGGCATGGGAAATGAGACAACTTGCCCCCAAGTGTAAGTCCACATAGACGATTTATTTTACACATGACGCCTTTTGCCGGTTTTCATCATGGTACTTATCCAGGGGCCTGTTTGCCGTTTTCACCATTGGATGAAATTTTTCTCTTTACTATTTTTTGAATTTTTAATTTTTTTGGTGTCACCAAGATGCTTGTTTGCCAGTTTTCATCGGGTGACAATTTTTTTATTTTTGATTTTTTTTTGTATTTCTAATTTTGTGGATAGCCTGGATGCTTTAGATAACCACTGACTATTCTGAATCCACTGACGGTGCTGATGTAGAGACTGGTGCCATGATATTCCAAAAATGACCTTGCTGAAGGAGTTGTCTTGTCAGGATTGTAGCACTTGTATACAACTAATCGATGTCATTGTGATCTTTTCTGATACTAGAATTGGCCTTATCAAAATACGCACATCGCAATAGAGTGCCATGAGAGTCCTTGTGGTAAAGAGTTGCTACCATGATGTGACGGATTTATGACGTAGGATTTTTGGACTTTAGGTGAGATGTAGGATTATGACAAATGATGGTCGACGTGGAAAGGTTGTTTGGACATTTGGATGAATGACTTTTTATTTTCCAAACTTGGGATGGTGTATGACGGATTTTGAAGGGATGGCGTTTGGAACCAACACTTTTATATGCCTTGATTGATGACCATTTTGAAGGAGGTGGACATGTGTTATATGTGGGAGTCCTCTTGTCTTGTGGCTCCACATTGTGATTGACTTTAGTATTTGACTTGATGTCTTTGTTTGATCCATCTTTCTTTGGGATCCATTTTAATTTCATTTGTCCACTTGTCCTTTTGTTTGATTCAATGGCCTTTGACATTTGATTTTGATCTTTTGACTTGTAAGACTTTTGTTTTTGTTGGTCCCAAAGGGGAGGTTGATTCATGATAGAATGACGGTTCATGGTGTGGGTGGAGGGGGTGTTGGCAGCAATCTTATGACGGATTTCTCATGGACTCCATTTTGACATTTATATTTGACAAGGTTGCCCCCAGTATCGAGGAGGTACCACTAACATTGTTTGATTTGCTGTCTGAAGAATAGCCAAGACCTTGATGTCTGTAATTTGTCTGAAGTTGTATTGGTTCTAGAATGCCTTGCTCGTGTATGCCTAGTCCTTTGCCTTTATATTGCATGCTTTGAAAGATTCTATTTACGATGGGGTATTTGTTGCTTTGAAAGCAAGATGCTAACCCATCATGATGTCTATGGACACTGTCACTTGTAATATTTTCATCTGTGAGAAAGCCTGCTCTAACAAAGATAGATGACCCTAGTTGATAAAGTGTCTTAGCTTCATTGTCTTGTTGGACATATTCCTGACTGATATCTTTGGTCTAATCATGTGACATGTCAGGTTCAGATGATTCTGTTGGTGCTTCCAAAACAATGTCAAATCCATCATTATGTTTAGTGTCATAGAGTCCAATGGTTTTAGCTATAACTTGATCATATGCAAGCACGTCCTTAGTGGAAGATTCTTGTTCTAGAGGAATATCGTCTATGTGTCCCATGAAGGCAAGTGTCTCATCGTAGGAAGTGTCAATAGTCAAGGCTTTTATAGGGTCGGCGAGTGTTTGATCATGAATGGCATAAAGGTCAAGGAGTGGATCATTTGGGATTTCTTTGTCCATGGTAGGGTCTTGGTCCAAGATGGGGTTGTCATGGATTTGGATTTCTTGGTCAATGGTAGGGTCTTGGTCAAAGATGGGGTTGTCGAAAATAGGGTCATGGGATGGACTACCTTGTTCTTGACATGAGGGTGATGTTATAATGTCATGCTTTGGGTTTTCATTTTGACATGTATCCTCAAGTTTATTAAATGGGATTTGACTTTGGACTATGATAGAATTTTCATGACTAGATGTGGCTTGTGAGGGGGTGACTTGAAAATGATTAATGACAAAAGGACTAGGATAGGACGTGGGAACTTGGACTGGACTAGTATATGAAGGACTAGGATAGGACATGGGGACTTGGACTGGACTAGCATGTAAGGGACAAAGATAGGACATGGAGTCTTGGACTGGATATGTCATGGAGTCTTGGACTGGATTAACTATTGAAGGACAAGGATATGACATGGAGACTTCGATTGGATTGGTGTAAGGTTGATTGAAAGAGGACATGGAGACTTGGACGGGATCGATATAGTATGATGTGAGGACTTGATATGAGTTGGTAAATGGTTGATAAGGCATGTAGACTTGGATGGGATTGATAGGTGAAGGGTTAGAATATGACATGGAGGTTTGGAATGGACTATTGGACAGTTGGCTTCCCTTGTCAAGGTTAGGATAAGGGTGATAAGTGGACGTTTGTTGTGAATTAATGGCAGGATTTGTGTCCAGTGACTGTTGATTGTGAGGGTAGACAGATGGTGGCAAAGTATTTATGTCAAAGCCTTGTGGTAACTTAGCCCCTTTGTCCAAAAGCATGGCTAGATACCTTTGAGGGTCACGTAAGACAAATTTTTTTACAAAGGAGAATATATCAGGATTTTGCGTTGCAGCTTCTATGTCTTTGAAATATACTCATCCATTTTTGTCTCTTTGTATGAATGGTTCATAAATTTTTTGTGATGAAGATGGCATGTTCATGGAAGATTGCATGTTCATGTTGTGAAATGGGTCAGAAAAAGTCCAATGTTGGTTTGTGTCATAAGTGTTATTGTTGATGTTGGGATTGGAATCTTGTCCAAAGTTTTCCATTTGTCGTTGTTATCTTTGAAGCCTAGTCTCAACCAATAAAAAAGGATTTGCTCAAATGAGGACGATGAGAATGACAACTAAATGTGAAGATGACACTAGCCTCTGTTTTTTGAATTTTTTTAGATAAAGGATGATAATGCAAGACTATGTTTTTTGGATTTTTGACAATAATGGATGCAATATGACAATGTTGTCTAAAGAAAATGACTAATGCCAAAGGACAATGAAGACTAAGATGACAAGTTATGTCACTAATTTTTTTTTGTATTTTTGGAATAAAGGATGACAATGCAAGATGATGATGACATTTTCCTAAGGAAATGATTGATGACGAGGTTGTGAAAGCCAATATGAGGACTAAGATGATGATGTTTGACTAAGGACTTAATATTATAAATGCCAAGTCTAGGTTCAAAATGATGACTAAGATGAACAATGCAAAGTCTAAGTTCAAAATGGGGACTGAGATTGTTTTTTTCTTGATGTTTTGCTCAAAAGTTTGATTTGTCCAAGGTCGATTGTTTGTGTCCAGATTTGTGAATGTTGTGTATAATGTTTGAAAATCTAGAAAACACTGGACAAGCATGATGTTTTGGTGTAAGCAAGCACACATGAGACTAGTACAATCCTAAAAGGCCAATAGGCCAAGGGTTTGTATACTTGGTATAGCCCACCGATATACCCCGGATTGGTGATAAACACTTTTTCTTTTCGAGAGCGGATAGCTTAGAATTTTGGTGGCATTGGCTCCCCTCCATGGCTCATTAACGTCATTCGAGCACACCAAATTCGAATTCTTGGGTAGTGACTTCCCAAAAACTGCTATCTCTACTCAAGGGGATCAGTAGTGAGTGTCTTCGAGCATGATACTGTACCCTGCACTATACCAAGCAACGGCCAAAGAACGGTTGAACACTAAAACAAGAGGTTTTTAATTCAGGCATTCCGTTCGTGGGGCATGATCCATGCGGTGAGTCCCCTTTCGGATCCATCTCGTCGGAACCACACTCATGATTCTTGGGCTTTCCCCAAGAACCCACTTTTATATACCGGCTGGAAGTCCCTCGGTGTTAGGGTACTACTAGTCTGAGTCGTTCTGGGGTGAGTACTTTTTCCCACCAGAAAAGGCCCAAGTTCTAGAGTTAGTAACCGTTTCTCTTACACCCAGGATCGCACAAGTGTGCAAGGGGAGATGATACTTCGATATACCAAATCGTGAGGGTGTACAATAAATAAAATTTGTCTGGTTTTCTGATCACCAAGTTTTCACAAGGTGAGAGCATAATCACCTACCATTTGTTCAAACACAATCAGACACTTGCAAACAAAATTCATTTTAGAGCACCAAAAGAAATGTTCCTAAATTAAAAAATGCAAACAAGTGGTTTGAGAGATAAATCTTTGACAAACGTAGCTACAAAACCACATGTCAGTAGTTTGAATATATGTCTTTGACACACGAAAAACTCCAACGCCACATACTGCCAACAAATATTAGTAACAAAAATAAAAAATAAAAACTTAAATGAAAACAACAAACTTAAAATAGTGATAACTTCCTCCAAACCTAACAAAATTTTAAGTGGTAGATGTCCATGAAAATCTGAAAATCAAACCTTCAAAACCCAAAAAGGATTTTCCACAATTCTGCACAAAAAAAAAGTTATATGCAAAAGAAAATGCGGGTTTTAAAAACGAAATTAAAAAAATAGTGATTACTAAAATAGCCATAACTTTCTCAAAATTTAACAAAATTTAAAACTGTTTGAAGTTCTGGAAAGCTGAGACTGAAATCTACAAAACCCAGAAAATGTTTTAAAATATTTTATTCACCCATTTTTCTGTGCTCAAATGAAGGTGACAGGATTTCATATGACGTCTTGGCTGTAACTTGCAAAACAGTAAAAACAAACAAGAACACACACAATTTTCTCTACAAAATGTCTGGGTTCACCAATGCATCAATGGAAAATTAGATGAAGTTAGATTAATCAAATAATAAACATCAAAAATCCAAAGAAGCTATCAAGAACAATGGAAAATCAAGACAAATAACGATTATACCTTCATTTCCTTCCATGCTTCACCTTCATAGCACCTTCTAGTTTGCAGCAAGTCAATGAGGCCCTTAGATTTCGAATGAGCAACCTAATGTAATGTCAAAGCCCTATGCAAATGTTGAAGGATTTGATAGAATAATGCCTATGTCTATGACAATATGCTAAATGAAATAATAATTACCAATGCCAAAATGACTATAATGCCTAAATTCGAAAATGAAGTTGTCCGATCCCAAAATTGTGAGCAAAATTGTCTTTTATAGAAAACACAATTTTGAGTGGACGGATGAGATTGAATTCTAAGAAAGGCCTAGAATAAGAGGTCCAGATTAAATCTGAGAATCTCTAATCAGGGTTAGGGCAAAATCCTTAATCGAACGGTCAAAATAATATCTCAGATAATCAGATCGACGGTGGAGAATAAATGAGATAAATTAATTAAAGAAATGAAGATTTTCAAAAAATCAAGAAGATAAGATTGCCCGATTTGCAAGATTCAAAAAATCAAGAAGATAAGATTTAGACTGAAGATCAGATTTAGAAAATCAAGAATCTACCCGATTATTTGATTTTTAGAAGATTAGTTACCAATTTGAATTAAATTAATTCAAAATATGGATTTTATGAGACAATAAATAATCTTTTCAGATTATTTACCAAAAGGGACTGATAGTTAAGATTGTGATGACATTTTAAATAATTGATTTATTTAAAATGAGAGGAATATTAAATTGACAATTAAATAATTAAATTTAATTATTTAATTTAGAAGATAAGATTAATTAATTAAATAAATTAATCAATTCATTTAATTATGACAGTTAGTGACATATTAAATAAATAAATAAAACTTATTTATTTAATTAAGGAAAGACTTAGACAATTAATGGCGTATTTAATAAATAAAAAAAATTATTTATTTAATAATCATGAAGAAAACAAAGACATGAATTAATTAAATAATTATGAATTATTTAATCAATAGTCGAATGTGGACCAAGGATATAATTAAATGCATTAATTATGTTAGGACGAAAGTGGTAAAAATAGAAGCTTGCAGGCCTAGGTCATTTTTAAGTGTCTACAAAATCACTAGTGCAATGTAGTCTGGAATGTTATAGCATGTTGGAGTGTGAAACATGACCTTTCCTAGTGTAAACCTACCCATCTAGATGTGTTGGAACTATTGGTTGGTCGTATGATGAACAAAATGAAGATTACATCACCTTGCAACTTTACACTACATGTATCTAATACTTTTTCCATCAACTGAAAATTTGTCACCACAAGCAAATGGATTGGAGATATGAAAAACTGAGATAGGTTATTGTAGAGAGACCCTACATGATCCTATATATTCAGATGGAATTTTTTTAAGTGCCATAGTTTTTGTGTAAAAACTTGTCAAATTTTTCTACCCTTTTGTACTTTGGTCTCTTAAGAGAAATCGTTGGTGCAATGTAGCCTGAAATGTTCCTCCATGCTAGGGTGTGAAATAGGGCCTTGCCTAGTATAAACATACCTATCCTAACATGATGGAATTTTAAATTTGGTCACACAATGAAAAAAAAAATATTACACCACATTGCAACTTTACACTGCATGCATTTGACGCTTTTTCCATCAACTGAAAACTTGTCACCATGAGAAAATAGATTTGAGATATGAAAAATTAAGAGAGGTTATTGTAGAGGGACCCTATGTGACCCTATTCCTTTAATTAGACTATTTCTAAGTGCCATAGTTTTTGAGTAACAACTCGTCAAATTTTTCTACCCTTTCACACTTTGGTCTCTTAAGATGAATCGATAGTGCAATGTAGCCTAGAACATTTTGGCATGTTGGGGTGCAAAAAAAGACCTTTCCTAGTGTAAAAATACCCATCCAAACATGTTGGAACTATCGGTTTAGTTGCACAATGAATAGAAAAAAAATTACACCACCTTGCAACTTTACACTGCATGCATTTGACAATTTTTCTATCAATTTGAAAACTTGTAACCATGGGAAAATGGATTGGAGATATGAAAATTTGAGAGAGGTTATTGTCGAGGGACCCTATGTGACACTCTAAATTCAAATGAAAAGTTTCCAAGTGCCATGGTTTTTGAGTAATAGCTCATCAAAGTTTATTTCCCTTTTGCACTTTGGTCTCTTAAGAGAAATCATCAGTGCAATGTAGCCTAGAATGTTCTAACATGCTAGGGTGTGAAATAGGACCTTTCCTAGCACAAACCTACCCATACAAATGTGTTGGAACTATCAGTTTGGTCACACGAAAAACATAAAAAAATTACACCACCTTGCAACTTTACACTACATGTATTTGATGCTTTTTCCATCAACTGAAAGTTTGTCACCACAGGAAAATGGATTTGAGATATGAAAAATTGAGAGGGGTTATTGTAGAGGGACCCTACATGACCCTATACCTTTAGACCAAATGTTTCTAAGTTCCATAGTTTTTGAGTAACAATTCATCAAAGCTTGTTTCCCCTTCACACTTTGGTCTCTTAAGAGAAATCATCGTTGCAATGTAGTCTAGAATATTCTGGCATAATGGGGTGTGAAATAGGACCCTTTCTAGCATAAAAATACCCATCCAAATGTGTTAGAACTATCGATTTGGTCTCACGAACCAAAAATAAAAAAAATTACATCACAGGTTGCAATTTTACACTACATGCTTTTCATTCTTTTTCCATCAACTGAAAACTTGTCACCACAGGAAAATGGATTTGAGATATGAAAAATTCAGAGAGGTTATTGTAGAGGGACCCTACATGACCCTATACCTTTAGTTAAAGTTTTTCTAAGTTCCATAATTTCTAAGTAACAAATCATCAAAGTTTGCTACCCTTTTGCACTTTGGTCTTTTAAGAGAAATCGTTAGTGCAATGTAGCCCGAAATGTTCCAGCATGTTGGGGTGTGAAACAAGACCTTGTCTATTGTAAACCTACCCATACATACATGTTGGAACTATTAGTTTGGTCTCACAATGAACAAAACGACCTCATGTGAACACTAAAAGGAAATCAATTCAAAAAAAATACAATGCAAGTGAAGACCTTATGTGAACAATGAAAGGTAATCACTTCCAAAACATGTGGTGAGATAGAAAAGGTAGATTTGAAATGTTGACTAGTGAGAGAAAAAATTTCATATAGAGAAAATAGTCTTAAACATGCTAAGGGGAAACAATCATTTAGGAGCCTTGATCATAAACACATGATAAAAAAAAAATCATTCTTTCCAAGACTGAAATGAATAATATGTAGAAGGTGAGTTCGGTGTCAAATGGGATCATGATGAGCCAAAAAACCATGAGGTTATGATTGATTTGGCCCCAATGGTAGCTACAAGCATGAATCCATGTCAAAATTTAGTGTACGTTTGAGTTTGAGTCTAAGATGGAGGTATATGAATGTAACCATGATGGAGATATATGAATTTAGTGGTGAAATTTTTTCATGAGTGTACAAGGATATAGATAAAAGCATGAAGTCATGATATATATGGTTTCCATGGAGTTTTAAGTGATGTTTGTGTGATTTATGGGTATGCATACTCTCCCCTCTCACCATAAGGTGACTTTGGGAATTAAAAGCATCCCTTTAATCACTTTTTATTTCCCCCACCAAAGGCTAATCACTTTAGTCCCTTTTTTTAGTTTATTTTTAGTGGCCCTAACTTAAATATTCATTACCAAGTGGCAATATGAACTCATGAGTTCTGCAAGATATATAAATTATGGATAGAAAAAAAAATTCACCCTTAAATGTATATTTTTATTCAAGTTAATGTTGCAATATAATTTATAGCTTGCAAAATGGATGAGAATATGTTACCCTCTCACACCAATCCATTAGACATACACCATTTTTCATATATGTGTCACACACCTTCAAGTATATCATTGAATCCACCTAGAATGACATGTCCAAGCCTATCATAGTAAATTATATTTCCATTTTTTGATAAACCAATAAGTGGCTAAACTCATGTAAATGAGGGTAAAAGGATCATCAAAGGATCATGAAAAAGTGTTGTCCAAGATATTGGTCATAAACATGAGGGTAGAAAAGCCTTGAGGGTAGCAATCCCATGACAAATGCCAGATGTTAAGATATTGGTCATAAGTATGAGGGTAGTTTACTGCCCAAAAGGACCTTATTGTGACTATACAATGCAATTGAAGACCTCATGTGTACAATACAAGAAAATCACATAAAAAACATGTGATGAGATTAAAAAGGAAAATTTCAAATGATGACTTAGAATGAAGGAAAAAAATTCATATAAAGAAAATATTCTTAAACACTAAGGAGCAACAATCATTCAAGAGCCTTGATCATAGAAACGTGATCACAAACAATTGCATTCTTTCTAAAAATGAAATGAATAATATGTAGAAGGTGAGTTTTGTGTCAAATGGGGTCATGATGAGCCAAAAAACGATGAGGTTATGAGTTTATGATTAAAATTTAGTGTAATTTTGAGTTTCAGTCTAAGATGGAGATATATGAATGTAACCAAGTTGCACCCCAAAGAAACCATGCAACTTATGGATGTAATTCAAGATGTATATGGTTCCCATGGAGTTCAAATTGATATTCCCTGTATAATCTAGATACAAATACAAAGTCATATTAAGAACTAGGAAATAATGTGATTTAAAAAATTGAAACTTTATAATATATGTGCTTTTCTCATTTCCACAACAGTTAAAACACAAGATATTGATACATATTTTAATAACCCCCCAAAACTGATCAATTTAACACACAACTTTACAAATTTAATGTAAATACTTACAAATGAATCCAATAAACCATCCAAGTTTGTTCTACTCTTTATTGTGTCAATTATTGCCTCATGGTCAGACACACACCTTCCACAAGTTCTTGTTCACAAGTCTACCCCGATATTTGATCAAATGAGCTTTGGTTATCATGATAAGGTTTGAGTAGTGAATATTTTTCTGATGCATGTTGAAGTCCTCAAACAACTAGACATTAGACTTCTTTATTGGGTACCTTCTAATCCATGTTCCAATAACAACCACCGAACATGTAGGATATTCAATGTTTTCTCCATCTCTCATTCAGGCCTCTAACTTATTTTTGGCCTCAATACAACAACACAAGTAATAAGATGTTCCCTATTAATTTTCATCATCTATAATCACTATATAAACATACCCCGCATTGATATATGCATCCAATTAGATGAATTTAATGAAAATTAAAAAAACTACAAAGATAAAACTAGGAATTTTGTAAACTATGCAAGTAGATATATTACCTAGTTCTAGTAGATTTGATACATGATCAAAGTCAATGGATGATTACATATTCATGATTTGTAGAGCCGTTTGTAGTTGATATGTGTCAAGTGGGGTTAGAATTATTAACCACCATTTTTCAACCCACTCCTTTGAGTCATAGTCATTCCAGGCTTGAAAGTTATACATGAAGAACAAAAGCATGCCATCTTATGCATGTGGATAGTCCATGAACCTACATTGGATCTTTTGAAAGAGTGTAGATCACTCGATCCTTTTAGTGTACAACAATACTCATATTTTTCAATGTTATTATCATCTGCCAACCAAAAAAATCTATGAACTAAAGAATTACTTTCATTACCTAGACCCATATAGCATGATTACACCATTGGATAATTGATTTTTCATTTGTCAAAATTGGAAATTCTATGTACTTTAACTCTTCTTGTGCTAAGGATAAACATAGTGTTCTTAATCCTTTTGAGATTTCCGAATCCACGTATATTCTAGCGAATGTAGAGTGAATAAAATTATTATTTTTAGATCAATTTCTAAAAATAAAATGAAAATAAATTGATCTATGTGAGAAGCAAAGGAAAATATGTAGCTAATGGAGCAAGGGGTAGATTACATCCATTGCCAATGTCTTATTGAATGGAACAAGGGGTAGATTGTAGCCAATCATTTGTATACTCATTGAATATACCAATTTGCTACATTGTAGCCAATAATTTGTATACTCATTGAATATGACAATTTGCTACATAATATAGGTAGTAGGCAATTGCAACTACCATAATCTATTTTTTCCATTGGCATAGTCTGTATTTTGTCTCTTAAGAGGGTTTCCTAGGATAAATATAGTGTTCTTAATTCTTCATTATAGGGACAAATTAAATCCATTTCCAAGGTCTTATTAAATGAAACAAGGGGTAGATTGTATCCAATCATTGTACACTCATTGGATATGACGTGTAACTAAAAACTTAAATTATCTTAAGCTAGCTATTAACCTACAACTCTTGAGAACATAATGAGAAAATCACACAAATGAGTCTTGTTTCGAATGACATGAAGATACAGATAATAATTGCAATGGTGAATAATGATGGAACATAATGTTAAGAGTGGATTAACTTGTGTAGGATATTCTTCCTATAAGTGTATTCAAGTTAAATCAAATTCTTATTTCGATGATGCAAATGATTTGGTTTTAGGTAATCACTTTTACCAGTTAATTTGAAGATCACATGACATCACTCTCATACAATTATATGTTAGAGAAGTACATGTCAAGGTGTGAAGGTATAGTGAAGTTATAAGAACACATCATCAAGAAAATGGTTGGAATGACCTAATGATAATGGATGCGGTGACAAAGGGGTGCTAATGGTAGTTCTTTGTAACCAAAATCCATCTAGCTAAAATGAAAAAGAGTGAATTCCACTAACCATGATGGAAATGGACTACTATAAGCAACGTAAATGGAATACATAAGCATGTTTGTGTTATGTTGAAATCCTCTATATAAGTTTGCATGAATTCATGTAAATTATGTTATATTTTTCATTTTTTTCTTCAAACTCCTAAAAACTAATTTTTTTATGCAACTTCCATCTAATTCAATGTTGAACTCTACGTAAAAATATTATGATTAATTAAGATTATGAATGGAAGGGTCTATATTGTTAAAACTAAACAAAAAAATCAATATAAACATTTCAATTCTATAAAAATGAATATATTACTTGAGATAATCAAATATGATGTAATAAATTCAAATTATCTTCTTCTACATTGTCCAAAAATAAAATTGGTGCTCAAAAGGTGATGGAGCAAGCATAATATGGTACTGATCCATCTTAATATGGTACTACAACAAGTCAACTACATAAAAAGGTGTTTACTTGTCAGAGAAAGCACAAAACTAGACAAAGGAAAAGAATTGTGGGCCTATATCATAGGTCAACTCCCTTTTTACCATTTTTGGAAAAGGTCATTTGGAGCTTGCTAAATTTGGCGAGCACCAAATGTTCTTCAAAAAAACCTTTCAATTTGGCGAGCACTAAATGTTATGTTTGGAGGCTTTTCACTTTGGTGAGCATCAAACGCGCTCTATATAGAATTTGGAATTGTGAAAGCCTTGACCTTGCATGGAGACCTACAAAGGGGAGAGAAGAGTGGGAGATACCTAGGAAAGTAGCAAGGGATTGAGGGAGAGGATTAATAAGCTTTACTAATAATGAAGAAGATAAGAGACAAGAGTAGGAGAGACCTAGAGGAGTAGTAATGAGACAAGGAGTGAGAGACATAGATATGGCTAATGAGGGATGGAGAGGCAGAGAAGGATTAAATGGGCTCAACCCTCAACCCTAATCCCTCAACCCTATACATTAAACCCTCAACCCTAATCCCTTAATCCTATACCTTAATCCTTAATCCCTCAACCCTCAACCCTAATCCCTATCCCTAAACCCTCAACCCTCAACCCTTAAACCCTCAAACCTTAAACCCTTAACCCTAAAGCCTCAACCATTAAACCCTAAACCATTAAAACCCTCAACCCTCAACCCTTAAACCCTAATCCATCAACCTTCAACCCTTGGTCCTCAAGCCTTAAATTCAAGCCTAACCCTTAAACCCCTAAACCCCCTCAAATATTTACCCTATACATTAAACCTTCAACCTTAATCCCTCAACCCTCAACTCTTAAACCCTCAACCCTTAAACCCTAATCCCTTAACCCTTAAACCTTAAACCCTCAACCCTCAACCTTTAAACCTTAATACCTCAAGGTCCTCAACCCTTAAACCCTTAATCCTCAGCCCTCAACCCTCTACCCTATACATTAAACCCTCGACCCTAATCCCTCAACACTATACCTTAAACCCTAATCCCTCAACCATCAACCCTTAAATCCTAAAACCTTAAACCCTCAACCCTCAACCCTCAACCCTCAACCCTCAACTCCCCACCCTATACATAAACCCTAAATCCCTCAACCCCCTAATCCCTCAACCCTAATCCCTACCTTAAAAACCCTCAACCCTCAACAATTAAACCCTAATCCCTCAACCCTCCTAAACCCTTCAAGCCCTCTAATCCCTCAACCCCTAATCCCTCAACCCTCAACCCTTAAACCTTAAACACTTAAAACCTTAAACCCTCAACCCTCTACCCTATACATTAAACCCTGAACCCTAATCCCTCAATCCTATTCCTCAAACAATAATACCTTAACCATCAACCCTTAAACCCTAATCCCACAACCCTCAACCCTAATTCCTACCCTCAAACCCTCAACCCTCAACCCTCTATGCTATACATTAAACTATCAATCCTAATCCCTCAACCCTATAACTTAAACCTTAATCACTCAACCCTCAACCCTTAAACTCTAATCCCTCAACCCTCAACCCTGATCCCTATCCCTAAACCCTCTACCCTCTATCCTATACATTAAACCCTCAACCCTATACTTTAAACACCAATCCCTCAATCCTCAACCCTTAAACCTTAATCCCTCAACCCTCAACCCTTAAACCCTCATCCCTCAACCCTCAACCCTAATCCCTATCCCAAAACACTCAACCCTCAACCCTTAAACCCTTAATCCCTTAAACCCTCAACCTTGAACCTTGAACCCTCTAACCTATACATTAAGCCGTAAAACCTCAACCATTAAACCCTAAACCCTCTACCCTACACATTAAATCCTCAACCCTAATCCCTTAGCTATATACCTTAAACCTTAATCCCTCAACCTTCAAGTCTTAAACCCTAATCCCTCAACCCTCAACCCTAATCCCTATCCTTAAACCCTCTACCTTCTACCCTATACATTAAACCCTCAACCCTTAAAACCTAATCCCTCAACCTTCAAACCTTAAATCCTCAATCATCAACCCTTAAACCCTAATACCTCAACCCTCAACCCTATACACTATACATTAAACCCTCAACCCCATACTTTAAACCCTAATCCCTCAACCCTCAACCCTTAAACCCTCAAAACTTAAACCCTTAATCCCTCAACCCTCAACCCTTAAACCCTTGACCCAGTCAAAAGATCTGATACCACTCGGTGCAATCAATATTAGAGGACCTTGTCAGGCTATAACAATCTCACAACGAACATAGACCACATACACATAGATTCACAAAAAATAGGTCAACCATTCTCTTTTATTCATTTGTAATAGATTACAGGATTGCATTCAGAATTACATCTATAGGGAAATCCCTATTGTACTTCACACACACTCTACTCTCTAAAGCTCTCTTCTTCGAGCTCTCCCCTATTCCAACCTTCCCTACAAGCTCTTGGTTGCTCATCACCACCACACCTCCTGTTCTGCTACACCCCACTCTCATGATGGGTATATATATCTTCTCTCTGTCATCACTAGCAATCTTTCTCCTTCATGTCGGCCTTGTCATTCTTCACTTCTTGTGTTGTAGTATCACCAGGTGGTTACCTTGCTATCAATAGCTTCCAATCGTTGACCAATGAACATGTATTCCACAAAAATGATTAGAAATAGCATCAAATCTCACCTCGCCAAGTGTCATGATCTCATTCATTATCCACCTTCGTTGACCAATGCACCAATCATACTGCTCATGTTACCGAGTCCACCATTGCCTTATCGTGGGTTCCTTGAATTTTATAACCAAGTCACGAGGTTGTGAAGTTCCCTAACTCCCCGATTTCCTGACTTGCACTCCTTCCATCAGTCCATCGCTAAGACTCGCTTCCTTGTCCTGTTGATACACCCAATTCCTCTTGATGTCATTCACTAATGTGATATATGGCATGTTGGGCTGCTGTTGGGACATCCAATGTCATCTTGCCAATAGACAAGCATCTTGACGATGATATCCTCATCACTAATTGTAATCCGCAACAAGGATGTGAATTACCAATCATCCTATCACCATCTGCCAACTATCCTTACATGTCATTACATTCCATTTGTCGATTACCTTCTAGTCGGTCCCACCATGGTAATCTTCCCTATTGTCATCATATTGTTGAGACCTCAATACATCTCCTACTAATCAACCATGTCAGGCTGGTCATTGTCTGTCAGCCCATCAAAGGGACTTCTTCCAAAGTCACACCAAAACACTCCAATCACGCTGATATCACTCTATCGCCTAAAATCAGAACCTTCAAACCTCTAGTTGGAGGTTGTGGAGTTATGAAAACTCACGACTCACTGAAATCATTCTGTCGGGTTGTCGGTGAGATTCTAGGATGATCCCGTCGGAACCACACCCTCTCACCAAAATGTCTTCACTTTACAACGATCACCATGTTGCTAGGACAAAGATCGATGCACTGACGATACCACATACTTATGCCGATGAACTCGTCACACTCTATCACCATCGGGTCATCATTGGGACATGTAACATGGTCTCGTCGAAGTCCAAACCTCACACTGATGAAATCCAATCTACCAACATGGTTGTTGTGTTGTTGGAACAGGTAGTAACCTCTAGCCGTTAAGCCAAAGTTCTACCAATGAGGAAGAAACACCAGCCAAAGGGGGTTGGAGTGTGATGCTCCTGCAGATCAGACTCCCCAGGTGATTAAGAATCATGTGCTCCTACACATGGCATCCATTATGCCATCCTTATTTTTTCGCTTCTTCTAGCATCTTGTCGGAACAAGTAGCCTTCTCCTCTAAAAATATTTCTTTGCAGTGCTCAACCTCCTAGATGTGGAATCAACTCCACCAAAACTTGACCACATCCTCCAAATGCATCTCTCATTCACCTCTAATCTTGTGGGATTCAACCCACCACAGTCCGTCCACCTCCACCAATTTACATCTACACTTAATTCCATATACCAATCATCTTGAATCACTTCATACACATTCACTACCTTATCCATCTCAACATTACGCATTACCTCCTTCATTGGTAACGCTACATCCACTTGGGTTCTTCTTCATGGACCTTCATCTCTTTCCATTCTTTTGTAGCTACTACCACCTTCAGGTCTTCATCATTTCTATCCTCAGTGACTTCTTCTATCACAACATCCTTTTTCCCACTACCGAATGCCATTGTCTTTGTTGTTGCATTGAACTTCTCTATTTTTGTGATCTCTTCCTCAAGAAGCTCCTACAGTCTTCATCTAGTTCTTCATCGAACACTAGATCCTCATACATCAATGCATCTCCCTCAACTATTGTAGCCTCAGTATTTGCAACAACTACACCCTTCATCTCATCCTCTTTCGTGCTATCCTCAAAACATACTTCTATAATATTTTCTTCATCTTGTTTACTTGCATACACAATTATGAAAAACTTATTGCCTTTCTTCTTTGTCATTTTGTCAGACACTTGCCACACACTCCCAAACTTCAACCTCTTAGGTTTCACAAATGTAAACTACCTCTAGTTTGGTGATTTGTTTACAAAGCTTCAATACCTTTAGAGACTCACAAGTCCCTTTGCAGTCACAAGTACTCCTTGCAACAATATCTCCCTCTCTATTAGGGTATCAACCTTCTGCAATCATAGGTCCTTCCTGCAACAAATCTCTTTAGGATTCAATCCCTCTACAGTTGCAAGTCTTTTCTCACTTGCAACAATCTCTTCTAGAACTCAATCCTCTGCAACTATCCTCTACCCAAGAAAGACCCTAGAAGATGCTTCCTCTACCCACTCTCTCTTAGTGGAGGAACTCTACACCTTCTACCCAGCTTTATCTTTGCTAGAGGATAATAGTTACAAACCCTCTTTCATGCCTGCAACAAACATTCCTTTCCATAACTCTTCTCAACTCTTCACCTACACATCTTCTGGCTTCAACCCACACTCATAGGTCCTGCTACAACTACCTCATGTTTAGTGCTATATTACAGACTTAGGACAACCAACTTTGATACCAATTGATGCAGTTGAGATCGGAGGGCCTTGTCAGACTGTCATAATCTCATAGCCAACACATACCATACACACATAGATTGACACAACAAAGGTCAACCATTCTCTTTTATTCATTTGGAACATATTACAGGATTACATTCAAAATTACACCTACAGGGAAATCCCTGTTCTACTTCACACACACTCTACTCTCTGAAGTTCTTTCTTTTGAGCTCTCCCCTATTCCAACCTTCCCTATGAGCTCTTGGCTGCTTGTCACCACCACACCTCTTGCTCTGCTACACCCCACTCTCATGATGGGTATATATATCTTCTCTTTGTCATCACCAACAAGCTTTCTCCTTCACGTTGGCCTTGTCATTCTTCACTTCCTGTGTCGTAGTATCACCAGGCGGTTACCTTGCTATTAGTAGCTTCCAATCATCAACCAATGAACTTGTACTCCATAACAACAATGTGGAATGACATCAAATCTCGCCTTGACAAGTGTCATGATCTCATTCGTCATCCATTATCATTGACCAATGCACCAATTGTACCACTCACGTTATCAAGTCCACCATTGCCTTATCATGGGTTCCCTGTGTAGACACTAAAAAATGTCCTAAGCCTACGAGTGTCATTTTTCTTCCTCGTCCTTCGATAATTGAATAATTTTAGTTATTCAATTATGTTTGATCATATTCCTCTATTAATTAAATAATTTTTAATAATTATTTAATTAATTCACTTTCTAATCTTTATTCTATCTTGATCAATTAAAATTATTTAATTGTGTCACTAATATATCCCTTTCTTCAATAATTAAATAAATCATTTTTTTTATTTGACCTTTTTATTCTTCTATAATTAAATAATTGTCAAAATTATTTAATTGTGTTTCATTCCTCTATTTTGGATAAATAATTCAAATTAATTATCCATGTCTAATTTCCACCTCCCCATTTAATTAAATTGATTAATTTAATTAAATGCTCATCTTTTCATTTCTCCAAATAAATAATTTGAATAAATTATTTATTTGCCACTTGTCCATTTCCTCCACTCTCTCCATTTTTGAATAAATAATTTAAAATAAATTATTTATGCACCACTTGGTCAAAGATGCTTTGTCATAATCCCCTATCATAACATTTATTTCTGTCATAGCTTGCATGTTTTGCATGTCCCTGCATGTCTTCCTATCATGATTCCTCTGAGAATAGCATATTCTTGGTGCATCAATTCTGGACCATTGATCTTGGAATCCTTCTAGAGGATTAATCTCATCCGTCCATTCAAATGGTTGTCTATAAAAACAACCTTCCTTCTCCATTTTCAGCTTAACAACTATTTTTCTCCAACTTTCTTGCTACCATTTGCAGGTTTTGCACAAGTGTTTCAACAAATCTGAGGGCAAAGTTGCATAACAAGAAGAAGGAGAGCAAGAGAAAGAATCAATCATAATGGGGAGTGTTTTCTTTTATATTTTGCATTTTTGATTCTCTCCATTATTTGTTTTCTCTTGTTTGGATGTGGTTTAATAGCTTAGTAGTGTTGGCTATCACTTTTGTCTATGCTATTTGATTTCTAACCCCATCTCACATTTGGTGAACCCGACGTGAATCTTATAATTTTGTAGAGAAATTGGTTTGTTTTCTTGTTTGTTTTCATTGTTTTGTAGGATACAGCCAAGAAGTCCTATGAAATACCGTCATCTTCTTTTGAGTACAGAAAAATGGACGCATCAAATCTTTTAAAATGTTTTCTAAGTTTTGTAGATCTCGTTCTCAGCTTTCTAGAACATTAAACGGTTTGAAATTTTGTTATGATTTGAGAAAGTTATGGCCATTTTATTGATCGCAGCTTTTTAAGATTTAGTTGTTAAAATCCAATTTTTCTTTTGTTTATAATACTTTTGTTGTGTGGGATTTTGCAAAACGTTTTTTGGGTTTTGAATGTCTATGTCTTAGCTTTCCATAGATATTTATGATTTAAAATTTTGTTTAGTTCTGTGAAAGTTATCACTCTTTTAGTTTGCTGTTTTCATTCAAGTTTTTTTTTGGTTTACTAATTTTTTGTTTGTAGCATGTGGCTTTGGAGTGGAGCTCCCAAAAATTGCTTCTTTTGAAGCAACAAAAAAATTGAGCTTTCTCGTTGGTCCAAGACATTTATAAAACTACTAATTTGTGGTTTTGCAGCCCTGTTAGTCAAAGACTCATTTCTTAAACAATGTGTTTGAGATTTCTAGTTTAGGAACACTTCTTTTGGTGCATTAAAATGAACATGTGCTTGATTTTGTCTGACTGTGCTTGAAGGTGGTAGGTGATTATGCTCTCACCTTGTGAAAACTAGGTGATCAAAAAATCAGACCCACCTTATTTTTTGTCACCTTCACGACTTAATAATCGAAGTATCCTCTCCCCTTGCACTTTCGAGCGATCTTGGGTGTAAGAGAAATGATTATTATTTCTAGAAATGGGCCTGCCTTAAGGGAAAAAGTACTCACCTTAAGGGACGACCTGACCGGTAATAGGCTAAAGCCAAGCCACTTCCAGCTGGGATATAAAATGGGTGCTTGAGGAAAGTTCAAGTACCACAAGTGCGGATGTGTCACACGAACAGAGTAGTACTCCCATAAACCCTATTGAGTGTAACCTCTTTAGGCTAGAGTGCCACCTAATTGGTGATTAATCTCTCGCCCCATGTGTGGCCACTCGAACGGATGCCCTAACTAAACACCTATTGTTTTAGAAGCCAACCATTTTCAACCATTGCTTGGTATAGTGCAGGGTACAGTATCATGCCTGAAGATACTCACTACTGACTCCCTTGAGTAGAGATAGTAGTTCTTGGGAAGTGATGACCCAAGAATCCAAAGTTGGTGTGCTTGAATGACATTAATGAGCCGTGGAGGGGATCCAATGCCACCAAACTTCTAAGCTATCTGCTCTCGAGAAGGAAAGGTGTTTAGCACCAATCCAGGGTATATCAGTGGGCTATATCAAGTATACAAACCCTTGGCCTATTAGGATTGTCCTTGTCTCATGTGTGTTTGCATACATCAAAACATCATGCTTGTCAAGTGTTTTCTGGATTTTCAAACAATATTCACCACATTCACAAATCTGAACACAAATAATCGACCTCAAACAAACATCACCTAGTAACTTGCAACACCTCAAAACATTCCCAAAACCATCAACCAAACATGTCTAATTTCTATCCTCCATATTCACCCTTGACCTATGAATGAAACCAAAGGATTAAATATATTGACCATCGTTTAAAAGAGCTTGAAAAACAACTTGAATCCCAACATTTGAATGCAGTGATGCAATCATCTCATAAGTCTTTATCCTTACCCAAAACTACATCATCCAAGTTCAATATCCATGATTTTCTGCAAAGGCTAAATAAGAAACCCAAATCTAAATCCTCAAACACAAATGATGTTGTGCAATCCTACCATTTCATGCATCTATCTTCATCCCCTATAAGTCAAAATAAACCTCATGAGTCTTCCACCCAAGTTAACGATTTCATCCAACCATCCTCTCTCATCATACCATCTCCATCCAATGAGTCATGTCAATCTATTAGTCCAAAGCATGCTAGCATAGACTTCCCTACAAATCAAGATCAAAGTATTCTTTCCATTCCATCCAATGATACCAAAAATCTCCAACCCCTTCCAATATTTGACCAAGATCCCATCTCTCAAGAACATCATGATGATCCCCTTATCTCTTTTTGTTTCATTCAAGATGATTCCCTTCCATCTCAAGAGAAAATTATCCTTCAAAGTCCTTCCACCTCATCTAATGAATCCATACCATCTCATGATTCCATCATATCCAATAATCAAGATATGCTTTCCACAAAATTTCAAGATTCCCTTCCTCATCAAGATCAAGAAAAACCTCCATTCAAAGATACCCTTTCATTCCATGATGATGTTCATCCTTCTCATGATCAAGACATGCCTTTCATACCACTTCGTGATGATTCCATACCTAATAAAGAGAAAGCTACTCCATCTCCTACACCTCTTGATCCTTTTCGAAGTCAAGATCAAAGTACCCTTTCATCCCCATGTCAAGATCCTATCACCCATCCTAATTCCCCTCATGATCAGAATCCTTTACAAGAGTCTATCACCCCTATTCAAGCTATCCATGAACCCCTTACCTATCAAATGGGTTGCCTCACTTTTATCCAAGGTGGTTTACTCGAAGATCTTGTTATTCCTTCGATATCACAACCACCTCATGATGAACTTGCATCTTGTTTCATAAACAATATATATCCTATTGGCAAACGAATGTGTCAAAGTATGAACTGCAAAGGCAAAGGATTAGGCATTCATGAACAAGGTATCCTAGAACCCCTTTATATCCAAGAAAATACATACTATCATGGCCTTGGTTATACACCTCACGCTCAAGACATTGGTATCCATCATAAGTCCATATTCCATCAAAATAAACCTACTTAAATCCTAGTACATCAAACCTTCCATCTATCCTAGGTCCTTATCCTAGTTCATCAAACCTTCTGTCTATCCTTGGTCCTTATCATCCAAACCCTAGTTCATCAACCCTTCCATCCATATTGAGGCCCTACATCCCTTCATCTCCTATTCATCAAGAACAACAAAGGCACACACCCTTGATTCCCTCTCAAAATTCTACCTACATTAACCCATCCATAAGACCTCCATATCATTCATCTCCATCCACCCATCCCATTGCTCTTGGAAGCAATTTGGGTGCCAAATGTCAAAAGCTTATATATCAAAATCTGCATGTATCAAAGGATAAACATGTCTCCTTGAAGAGCCATGCAAAAATAAAAGAAAATTTGATACCAAGTCAAAATAAAAATCCAAAAGGCCACAAAGGTCCATCAAGTCAAAAGAAAAATCCAAAAAGCCACAAATGCCCATCAAGTCAAAAGAAAAAAATTCAAAGGCCACAAAGGCCAATAAATCAAGAAGAAAAAATTCAAAGGCCACAAAGGCCCATAAAGAAAGAGAAAGAATCAACCATAATGGGGAGTGATTTCTTTTATGTTTTGCATTTTTTTATTCTCTTGATTATTTGTTTTCTCTTGTTTGGATGTGGTTTAATAGTTTAGAAGTGTTGGCTGTCACTTTATCTATGCTATTTGATTTCTAACCCCATCTCACACCCTGTATTTTATAACCAAGTCGCGAGGTTGTGAAGTTCCCTAACTCCTCGATCTCCTGACTTACACTCCTTCCATCGGTCCATCGCTGAGACTCACTTCCCCACCTTGTCGATACACCCAAGTCCTCTCGATGTCATTCACTGATATGATTTATGGCATGTCAGGTTGTTGCTAGGACATCCAATGTCCTCTTGTCAATAGACAAGTATCCCAACAATGATATCCTCATCACTATTCATAATCCGCAACAAGGATGCAAATTATCGATCGTCCTATTACCATCTGCCAATTGTTGATACACGTCATTACATTCCATCTGTCAGTCACCTTCTAGTTGGTCCCACCATGGTCATCTTCCCTATTGTCGTCATATCGCTAGGATCTCAATACATCTCCTACAAATCGACCATGTCTCACCGATCATCATTTGTCGGCTAGTCGAAGGGACTTCTTCCAAAGTCACACTGAAACACTCTAGTCATGATGATATCGCTCTGTTGCCAAAAATAAGAGCCTTCAAACCTCTAGTTAGAGGTTGTGGAGTTATGAAAACTCATGACTCACCGACATCATTTTGTCGGGCTGTCGGTGAGACTCGAAGATGAGTCCTGCTAAAACCACACACTCTCACCGAAATTTCTTTACTTTACACTGATAGCCCCGTCACTAGGACAAAGATCGATGCCCTCTCGATACCACATACTCACACCGATGAACTCCTCACACTCTGTCACCATCGGGTCATCGCTGGGACATGTAGCATGGTCCTGCCAAAGTCCAAACCTCATGCCGATGAACTCCAATCTACCAACATGATCATTCTGTCGTTGGAATAGGTAGCAACCTCCAGTTGATGCTTGCCAAAGTTCTACCAATGAGGAAGCAGAGTCGACCAAAGGGGGTTGGAGCGTGATGTTGGACTGCATCAACCCTCTACCCTATACATTAAACCCTCAACCCTATACCTTAAACCTTAATCCCTCAATGCTTCACCCATGTGAACATCATTTATATGCAATGAGTGTTAAGTTTAGACCATTCAAAATCATGAGAGATGGGTTTTTTTGAATCATTACTAATGAATTATGGTCAATAATGATTGACTCAAATATGATATAGTTGAATCCCAATAAAAAACTAAATAAGTTTTTACACTATAAAAAACACCAACTAAATGTATAAAATGGGCTTGTGAGCTATATAATGAATGGTTCATGAGATACAACCATGCTAATAATTTTGCATATAGAGTAGCAAGCTAAGTGAGCTTGATCATGAGAAAAGCTCCATGTTGAAGCATACTTGAGTCAAAATGAATAAGTTGAGATGAGTGACCTCTTGAAAAATTGTGATGCTTCACCCTTATAAGTATCACCAAAATATATGAACATTAATTGAACCATTCATATTTATAAAAATTGAATTATTATAAACAACTACTCATAAAATATAAGTCAATCAAAATTGAATAAAAAACTATACATTTAAATTTTAATAAAATATTATATGATTTGATATAAAAAAAATCACAAATAATATTCTATATCATTATTGTTCATAACTTTTATTAATATAAATTGATAACAATTCAATCATATATTATAATAAATAAAGGCAAGCATTTTCCCTCTTTCTCTCTCTTACACATATAAACTTCTGTATCCATGATTCTTTCTTGGTATACGAATACCAAAGTATTTCTTAATACAAGAAGGAAACGACAAATTTGAAAAAATAAATCTTACTATTTTTTATGTTTGAATCCATCCACAATGCTTTTCAGAGTACATTGAATGGTTTATGAGAAAGACAAGTGGAAGGCACAATAATGTTATTTTGTCAAAGTAGAAAGCAACGAGGAATATACTCGAAGTAGAAAAAACCACAAGGAGTTTACTCAAAGCAGAAAGAAACGACAATTTTTTTTTTATCGTGCATTGCACCGGACACGCAATCCTATCACCTTAACTTCGAACTTGAGTGGAATATTTGGACTTTTTAATCACACTAAAATAAAATAGACAACAATAATTTTCAAAATGATGCCTTACCAACTAAAGCTATTATATATTCAACATATATAATATATCTGTTACAAAGCAAATATTATAATATTTTACTTTAAAAAATCTTAATAAAAATATTATAATATTTTTTTAAAATAAATATATATTAAATATCATGTAGTTATTTAGATTATCAATTTTCTTTATATCTTTTTGAAAAGTAGATTTTATAATATTTTTTATTTAAGTTAGGAAAAAGGATATCTCTCATTTTTATTTGTCTTTGTCCCTCTCCGTCCTTTAATTATGGAAGTAAGTGAGATTGTAACATTTATCAAATATTGACATTATCTTTGATTATAAGACTATTCTTTGACCCTTCTTTTGTTTTTTTAGACTTTACATTATTTATTAAGAGATTTTTTAATTAAATTTTTTTAAAAGGTATTTCTTGTTTGAAACAATCACATTTAGATAGAGAATAATTAGTTCATTATGATGTTTTGTTTTTTGTAATCTATTACATAAAAAGGAGATTTTATAGTAACTTGTTTTTAGGTTTCATTTTATTATTTATTTGCTTTATAGATTAATTTGCATTGATATTTGATGTTAGGTTGTATCAGCTCTCTTTGACTAGTTGACTTGTATAGAGTAGATTATTAGTGATTTAGGATCTCCTTTTCTTTGAACCCATTTTCAAAGTATGTAGTAGTAGGATTAAAATAAAGTTTGTAAGTTTTAAGATCTTAAAATTAAGATTGCAAGTTATTGAATTGCTAATACATTTTATAAATCTTATAAACACAACCATTTTTTCAATAACAATAACACAAGACACGGGCACTATAAACAAAGGTCATGACAATTGATAAGGTCATGATATTAGAACAAAACTAATTAGATTATCTAATCCTAAATCAATTTGCTTGACATAACCCAATTTATATAAAAACAATCTCTTATCAAAATTAACATTAATATTAAATATTAAATCTAAATTATTAAATACAAGAAGCAACAAATTTATATAAAAAAACTTAATATCAACATACCATATTAAGAGGCAAAATAATCTTACACTTACTACAGCGTCATCCAAAATATGTGGAAAAGGATGGCACACAAAAGGAAAAAGAAGAATACATAGAATCTCGATTGAATAGAGTTTGAGCAGAAACTCAGTTTGAATAGCCGTAGCATTTTGCTTCACAAGGAAATACATTTATCAAATGAAGGCTGCTATATTTGGGATATTAAAAGGCTTTAAAGCCAAAATAATGAGCAAAATAAATATTACAATAGGAACCGACAATAATGTAAAAGGAGGTGGAGGCAGAGGAGGCAATATTAATGGGGCACTAATAATGAAGCATTAAGCCAGAATAGTACCAATACAGATTCAACACTGAAGTAGACAATAACATGACAGCTGCTTTTTCGTTGCTTCATCTCCTCTGTAGTGCGCCTTCACAAATGGAGGACAGTTAAACATTCATGATGATCAGATAAGAGCATCCGGATCTTGAAAGCTAAAATAGTACCTGAAAACAATTAAAAAGAACCTTCAGTCAACACATGAAATGTAATAAAATAATTCAAATCTAACAAGCAATTAATCTAAGAACTTGATTGTTTTCAACTAGACACGGTTCCGTGTAGCTTAAATAGATTTGAAACCTTGTAGAAATTACACCTTAAAGCTTTAGCATTCTTGTAATTTGCGGAGCAGAGATTTTGAAGCGAATTCTGTCAAAAAGGAGGTCAAAAGGCGTGTTTGAAGCAGACGAGTTCTCCGATCTGTAATTAAACAAATTAATAACCATAAACGTTCTTCCAATGTACAATGAATCTTGCATATATTGTTGAGTTCTCCAAGAATTTTGACGATTTCCAGCGCACTATATTAAATTGTCAAAACCTTACATTTATGGAAATCAGATCATAGAAATAAATATAATATGCAACAGAAAATCTGGAGACAGTTACCTACAGCCTACAAGATTCACAAGCTGTCTCAAGAACAGCAAGTCAATATTTTAATAATGTTAATACGTGATACAAGTTGCAGATTTTTTAAGTTGATTTTAGGAACTGTCAGTTGTAATTAGGCTTGGGATTTCAGTCATCTCACTTGTTAAAACAAAAATAAATCATGACAGTTGGATGAGTTATGTACCTTTTGAATTACAACTAAGCAAATTTAAAGAGTGCCAACAAATTTAATGATTCAAGGCAGCTGTCCACGACCTCTACAATCATATTAACTTACTTTTTCTGCACTTTTGCAACTCAAAAATAATCAAGATACTACAGAATTTATCCATTGTATATTAAATTATTTAGTGTATGTTTCAGTAAAGAACTTGTTTTTAGTAGAAATAAAGATTGAGTAAATAGATTAGAAATAAAAATAGGATTAGAAAGAGGGGTATGAAAGTAAGTAGATTTTTTTCTTTACAATAGTTTTGTGAAGAATATTTATAAAAATCAAAATAGACTGTTACAATTAATGTCAAGTTATAAAGAATATGTAGTCTATCACTTTTAAAATAAAATTTATAAAATTCTTATTTTCTGCTATAATTATATATGTAATCTTTTATTAAGATTTTGGATAATACATTCTAATAATATACACAATTATTACTAGAAACATTATGTATAATTTAATTTAGATGGAAACTTCATGTAGGTATATTAGATTTCAACCCGTTAAAATATAAGGTTTACGAGAATGTTAAAGCATAAATCCGTATAAACATGCCGCAATGCCAGAGTTAGTTATGATTCTAATGTAGAGAGAAACTAAGTAGACAACTAAAAACAGAAATAAACAATCACAACGTTTAAAATGTTCTTATTTTCCCTTCTAAAATGTTTCCATATTTTTGAGCTCAACTAGAACAAACCGGATGAAAATGGTTTATTTGTTTCCATTTTTTATTTCTCTTTATTTTCCAAGCTCAACAAACTTGTTAGTTAAAAAAGATATATACACTGTACAGTAGAGAAAAGATTCCTTTCTGATTTCTACTGGATAAGGAAAATCATGCTGAGATTTACAAAAGAATGGCACCCGAAAGAAACATACCTACTACATACTTCTGCTATGAAGAAAGCCAGAGCAAAAACTCATCATGAATGGCCATTGAATTTTCTTTCATTGAAGAAATGTATATCAAATCGATGACACTACCTTATTGGTGACATTGCTAGGCATGAGAGCCAATACCATGAGCATAACAAATATTACAATAGGAACCAGCAATAATATAAAAGGCGGAGACGGCAGAGGAGGCAATATCAAAGGAAGAACTAATAGAGAGACAGTTAGCCAGAACAGTACCAACACAGATTCAACACTGTAATAGGCAACAATAAATGATTGCTTCATTTGCGCTGCTTCTCCTCTTCTGTGTGGAGCTTCCACAAATGAAGAGTTCTGAGAACCATCCATTATGTTAATGAAATATCGTTGCACTTAAAAGCTGCACGGTTATCCTGATCTGGGAACCTAAAACAACAAAACAATCATAATTATTTGGTCAATATATTAAAAATCTCATAAATTTCCAATCATACAGGCCAATAAAACAACGAAATCGTTATTTAAGGAAGAATCGAGATTATTCGCAGATACATTCAAACGTGGAGCTTCCGGAAAAAAGGATTTCAAGCAAAATCCAGCAAGTGAGGCCTCCAAACGAGTCAAAATTCTCAGATTTGCAATCAAACAGTATTCATCTCACTTCATCTCCTCAAATATTCTCTAAAGTGCAATAAATCTTGAACTTAATTTCTTATTACTGACATAAGTTTGACTATTCTCTTCCACATTTCCATTAAACATAAAAAAGTCTCATACACAACAAAAACCTTCAGGTATGTACCTGATTGAGAACGGTGCTGAATTTTGATGACATTTCTTTGCTGACGTGAGTAACAGCTGACATCTTTCTGTCTTTCTTCATTAAATGTTCAGAAGTGGAAAACACCAAAGTTTAGCGTAAAACTTATCCAATCTGTAATATATTGAGCTTGTTGGAATCGCCACGATCAGAGGAAGGCCGGTGTACGATCCGATTTGGAGGCTTTGCGGTGCGGTATGGCGATTCCTCCATTTAAATCTAAGGCTAAAACCCTTCCTCTTGGTCTGCTTTCAATATTGACGGTTACGCTTTGTGAGGATGAAAATTCCATTCAAAATATCGTCCAGTCGAATTGTTTTTGCATTGTTTGCTTCCTTGCTTTGTACGTTTTGTCGACAGCTTTTTCAAAAGTATGAACACCACATTCAAAATTCGTCCGTCTTGCCTAGTCCCACATGCTATCTTATTATTACGTAGGAAAGTGGGCATGACTTAATGCACATTTGACCAAAATAATATTTTATTTATTATTGTTTGGTCATATGCGCATTTAGCAGGATAACGACGGGCATGATGAAAATGTATGGTGGTTATAGTCGTCTTGCATTTGATATACCTATAATAGTCTTATAGGTTTCTTAGCTATAAAGTATGTTTTGAAGATTTCACAGTTCTTAAAACAGTTCTAAGGCTATAATTTAGTAAACAATAATCTTTCTTTCCTTTTAAAGTAAATAAATGTTTGTTAGGTTAATTGAAGTTAGTTAAGTGAATATAGTTAAATAAGTATAATTAGTTTAGATTAATTAAAAAATAGATGACGGGTTAATAATTTGATAATTTATAATATTTGATTAGAAAAATAAATATAATGAAAAATGATACGTAGTTTGATGATTAAAGAATGACTGTTATATGAATAAAAATTGGAATCTATTTGATTTTAAAATTAGAAATAGTTGTAATAGGTATCTACTTTGTTAAAGGGCAAGTTCATAGATCTAAGGTGAAGTCACAATTTTGAGTCTATACCCTAGGTCCAAACTTGTCATGGCAATCAATGAACCTATATTTTGTAACTTCACTTGATGTGTGTTAGTTTACTTTGTTCTTTCATGAATAGTAATGGACTTGGCATTATTTAAGAAAATTGTAAGGACTATAGTTTTTTCATAGGGAGTGAAGTTCTCTTTGGTAACCCTCCCCCCCCCTCCAATGTTGAATAGATAAAAAATAGCAAGCAAGTGCCTACGTGAAGATTTCTTATTTTTACTATACCAAATCAAGATGTGTTTCTATTAATGGTTTTCTAGAATATATGATTGCTTAACTTTTTTGATGATTCCTTGATGATTCAAGTGAATGAAAAAATGCCTTTAAATACTAGTACATAATTGTAGATGTATAAACCTAATTGACCTATTAAAGCTAAATTGATTAATATTTGTAGAAGCTAATGATCAATTAAACATATAAATCTCAATGAAATTGTTCACACAAGCAAATTATCTTTCAAAGTATGAAATGTCAAATGAAAGCAATCAAACAAGTGCAAACCTTAATCCCATTGTGGGATTATGTCCTTCATGGATGTGGAGTGTTGCAATTTAGACAAAATCCATGATTATGCAAAGAAAAATGGATGAAATTGAAAATTCAATTGTTACACAAGCTCTCAAATTGATCAAATTGTAGATTTAATTTGAGAAAGTAAGTTTACTCAAAGCTTGTAGATCCTTTTTATGAAGAAATGACTCACTATTTATAGATTTTTTGAAATTGGAACTAATAGTCAAGATCAAAAAGGCTAATCAATGGATGAAATCAAATTGAAGGAGTGAACATGGATCAAGGATGAATCCAACAGTTGATAGTCCATGAGGTATGGATCAAAGATCAGATCAAGGGCTTAGGATCCATGAGAGACCAACTAATTCTCTAATTTTTAGGAAATATGTTGGAGGAATGTTGGAGATATTTCTATTTGGGGGAATTCTTTGAATTTGAAAATGGTATATTCCAAGGGAATATTCATTGTGCAAGTGGGAAAAGTTGGACGATTTGAAAGAAATTAGCCAATTAAACAATTGATTAAAAATATATAACTATGCAAATGAATGAGAGAAATACTTTAATTATAATCATGAATTATTTAATCAAGTGAGAGTGAAATTAGTATGAAGAATAATGAATTAAATAAATAAATTTGATTTATTTAATTAATAGAGGAAAAGGCGAATTTAATTAAATAATTGACATTATTTAATTAAATCGAAGAATTAGGTGAAATATAATAAAAAATGGTGTTAGTATGCAAAATCAAGTATGTGATATTATTGAGACAATTTTAAGTGTCTACATTTTTCCCCTCTTTGAATCAATGCACTTGATGTGTTGTTTCAAAGACCTGATGCTGCTGGAATCAAAATTAAAAATTTGCCCAATTTTTATGATGCCCCACTATGCCCCAATGGAAGGAATGAATACTGGTATACTACACCCTCGAGAGTTCGAGCCTTAATTTTTGGAAGGAATCAAAATTAAAAATTTGCCCAATTTTTATGATGCCCCACTATGCCCCAGTGGAAGGAATGAATATTGGTATACTACACCCTCGAGAATTTTTATGATGCTTAATTTTTGGTTGGGCTCATGATACAACTGTAGGATTGGTTCAACTACAACAAAGATGAAAAATTAAGCTCTAGGACATTGATAAATAGGTTGAGAAGCTAGAAAATGGAGAAACTAGACCAAAACCCTAGGTTTGCACTATTCCATTAGGTTAAAAACCCTAATTTTCATGCATATAGAAGGGCTAGGGGTCATTTTCCAACTCATTTGCACCCTTTGAGTTTGAGAATTTGAGTGATCTTGAGAGAGACCCTATAGAGCTCCTGAAACAATGGCTAATTGTGTGCTCCCTCTACATCTCGTAGATCAAGTTTGTGAGTTCCAACACCCAGTTGATGCGGGACCAGTGCTATGTACCTCAAAAACTTTTTCTTGCATGCTTTTTTAAGTAGGTTAATTTTAGGTTGAAAATTATCAACAAGTGTGTCATTATTTTAGTGGTGCACTTGTTACAATCAATGACGCACTTGTTTGGCTTGACAACACACTTGTAAAAGTGTGGTGTACTTGCAACAAGTGCATGAGTATTCAAAATACTCTGATGCACTTGTTCACACACACACACTTAAATTCCAGAGCGATGCACTAGTCTAATTTCAGAGTGACACACTTGCAAAACACTAAGTGCACTTGTAGTTCGGCTATGCATATGCATTTGAGCGACATATTTACAAAACATGACAATGCGACACACTTGTTTAAAGTGGTGCACTTGATTTTGAGTGTCACACTTGTTTAAAGTGCGACACAATTGCAAATATGACAGTATTTCACACTTGTTTAAAGTGGCACACTTACTTTTTTAGGGTTTTAAACTTAAAAAAATTCCACTTTTTTTATAATTTCATATTATGCATGTTGTACATGTAGGAGAGATTTCATCCTCTACAATCGTGTGAGAGGATACATAGCATTTTATCATGGCTAAGCAATTTTGAGGATGATGGGGGTTTCTTCCTAGGCACCATCAACCTACACTTTATTGAACACATGATAGAGATTCAGACACATCTCATGATGATGACAACACTCATAGAGTGGTGGCATTAAAAAACCTCTTCATTCCACCTCCCTACTGGTGAGGCTACTATAGCACTCGAGAATATTTGGTGCATCCTTCAAGTTCCTATTCATGGTGCCAGAGTTATTTATGACATAGACCATGGCCTAGAGGCCATGTTCTAAGTGCTACATGTCGATGCTCTAGAGATAGAGAATTACTAGATTGACCTGCATAAACACCGTGAACGTGTTAGCAATTTGACCTTGGTTATTGTAGGATTGATTATGGGGGTCCTGGTTCTAGATAGATGCGTTTGAGGATTTAGTGTCGGTTGGGGTTTAGTATTGGAGGGTATGATTGATGACATATGCACATATGCTTGGGGTCCAGTTATTCTAGACTCCCTTTACCATGATATGCACCAGGTGGTTTATGTGTAAGGATGCAACCTATCTGCCGATGTTACTTTACTGCATATCTGGGCTAGGGAGTGTTGAATACCCACAATACTGGGGGGGGTGAATCAATATTCTGTATAACCAATTAATCATAAACCATCCAATTAACAAAGTGCATCTAACTATTTTAATGAATGAAAACATGAAAGGGATCACAAGATCACATAACACATGAACACCAGGATTTTTATGTGGAAAACCCAAAAAGGGAAAAACCATGGTGAGGATTAGCTCACAATATATTATAATTGGTTATAAGATATTACAAAGGCTCACTGCTAGGCACATTGTCCAATAAGGCTCATAGCCAAAGAGATACAAAAACAAAGATGGCTACATAGCCAAAATGTGAACTAATACAAAGTGCACCTTGTGCTGAATTTAGTTCCTTTGAATCTCTAAATACAAAATTCTACTTTTCTTTACAGTCACTTAACATTCACAACAATTCTGCACTAATTTAGATCTCGCACATATAAGTTTGCATGTTTGCACAATATCATACCTCTTGCATATCTTATCACAATTCATGTCCCTTTACAATTCAGAAATGTCTCACATATATACCTAACTACATCCACATACATCAATTAGGTTGGCCTAATTAGATGTAGCCCTATTTTAATTCGCAATTACCTTGTCGGCTCCATACTTGATTCAAAAACATCTCCATGCTCAAACCAAACATGCAACACTTAATTTAGGTTGGAATGGATCTAAAATAGATCCCCTTAACATCCAAAATACTTAATTAATCTCCACAACATGTATCAAGCATTAGATCGGCCAAGAATTAGACCTAATCACAAAATAAGCCAATTGATTGCACACCATCGATCAAACTGATCATATAATCACTCACCGTCTAGAATATATAGTGTATTAACATCTATAAACTATCTCCCAAAATTATAAAGTTGGATTCCAATTACCAGAGGAATTTAGACTAGATAAATCATACCCATTTACATTGTATAAATCCAAAAGTTGTGTGTCGAACTACTATCACTTGTAGCTAGGTTTTAGCCTATCCAACAAAAATCACAGAAATATTTATTATAGATGCATATAATAGCCAAGAATGATAGATTGTAACCTCATAAGCTGATCTTATTACATGAGCAATTCCAAATCAAATTATCGGATAAGATGTCTCCATTATGTTCACCGGATTAGAGAAACTATCAACAATTAATGTCGGCGTCAATGAAAACACATTAAAGGGGTTCCTTATTCATTCTATCAATAATATCCCCCTTTTTCATTCATGGAAACATGTGCCAAAAATGAATCTCCAAAACTCTAAACATACATCATCAAAAACTATCTTCAAACTTGCATGAACTCCCCCTTTCAAACACCTCTTATCATTTTTCCTTGGAACTTCTCTATCACCAAAACTTCTACCCAAATCTTCTCCCCCTTTGACATCAAGGACAAAGGGTGTTTTGGTATCACACATGTAAGCTCTAAAATTTTATGTATTTGTATAGAAAAATATTTGAAATGTACTGACTCCCCCTCAAGGAGTTCCCCCCCCAAAAAAAATTGATCTGATCATATATACACTAGAAAAACTGAAAGCAACTGAAACAATGAAATATTATACAAGGTGAAATATGTTCAACCAGAGAAGGAGGCACCTTCAAGCTCCTTAAGGATTTATTTCCAAGTAGATTTACCTTCATTCCAAAGCTTCCTAGCTGCAACAAGTGACTTGTACATTGATTCCAACTCAACTAAGCTCTCCTCTCCTTCTTCTAGAGTACTTGGATACAGATTTATCTTTACAAACCTTTCTGCATCAGCAAGGGAACTGGATACCCATATGTGCTTGGTATCCAACAAGTCCCCAAGCTATCCAAATCTCCTTATTATTTCTTCTTTTTACCACTGTAGAGTAAAAAATAATTTTCTTTGTAGATCTATAATGATAGTCTAAGAAGTGTAATCTCTATATTAATACAGGGTCAAAAGTACTAGAGGCATTACATATTTGTGACTCTATTGAGTCCATTAAGTCCTTAATGCCTTGAGTGGCATCCGACCACCTCATGTAATTTACAAGAACAAGGTCTTGGCATCATCTTCACACTCTTGTACTTCTTTTTGAAAAATTATTTTACTTTCCCATGTGCAAATGCACATCTATCCTACAACTCAATTAGCCTCTTCTCTAAAAATATTGACTCAACTTCCTTTTTAGTATGCGTGTTTAGATGAAAGGCATACTCCTTGAGTGAATCTATGAAAAACTTCAAATTTTCAACAAGTGTTAATGAATTTTGTCAATTATGGCATTGAGAGTAGCATCCTATAGAGACTTGATAGCATCATTAATGAGTTATGTGCCCCCCTTGATGCAGGGATAGATGGATTTCACCTAAAACAACTCACTTTAAGTTAGTTCAACCAACAAAATGATTTACAAAACTCTCTCGAGTCACCCTTTTAGTATAACTCTGCCCTTTCACAATTAGGCCTGTAGACCCAGTTTATCCAACTTTTCTTCACAAGGAATCACATAACACCCAAACAATTATCACTTTCAAACCCCCTTCAATGTATTCTTAGACATAGCCAAAAATCTCCATTGGTCTCTTTTGAACATTCCCTTCAAATATATGATCCTACGCTGCCCTAGTACACCATTTAGGTCTAATTTCAAAAGGAAGTGCTCTTGAGCCTCTCAACCAACCTTGGATAACCTCTCAGAACTTCTTAATAGGTAAAAAAACATTTTCTAACGAGTTTTAGATACACCAACACTCATCTATACTCTAATCCCGAAAACCCTCATCTTGCATTGGAAAAGGGTAGGGTTTACTCAAACTAGGGATTCCCAACCTCAAACAACCTTGACATTGCCTCCAACACACTTTATTATGTCTTCCTACACTCACAAGACCTTCACATAGCCCTCGCACACAACATTTCATCAATCTCACTCACAAACCCAACATTTTCATACCCAAATTCTTCATTTTCTTTTGGATAGTCATAACTTCTTCCCCACAATCCTTCATATAGATCAATCCCTACAATATACCATCCTAATTATAACTCCATATTCCCATTCCACTTAGTCACAGTGGTTATAGTATGTGGAATGGGCTTTACTCCATGTTTAGGGCTTCAAAACCTTATAACTTCACCTACAGGCCTGTCAACAATGATTTGATAATAAATCAACTAAAATTCAATGAACTAACCTCCAAATAGATTCAAATAAAAACTAAAACCAATAATAAATTAATTCCAAAGTTATTTGAACAAGATGTTGTTGTATGGTCATGTACAAGGGCCTGTTAATTAAAATTTGAAAGCAAAATATATAATTTAAAAGTGAAACAGGGGTTTCTTTGATTGATTCTCCTTCAAAATTGTTCAACAACCTTGTACAACGATGAATAAAATGTATTTAAAAAATTACCACTCAATAAATTCCCTCCAAACTGACCAACTAACTTCTATATTCCATCTGACCGTTGGTTTCCTTGAAAATTGCACTTTTTTTGCATTTGCAACATTTGACAATTTTGACAATTTTTTCAATTTTGCACTTTTAACCCCCAATAGCTCCTAGAGACCACTAAAATGACTCAAAAAAATATTAGATGATCAATCAATACCTTATTTATCAAAACCTACCACTTAACACATTTAAACCCTTATTTACATATTTTCCATTTCTTATGCATCATTGACAACATCACACTCCTTAACAAATGATGGACTCCTAAATACATACTAATGGTCCTTTATAGACCTTATTGACACACCAAATGACCACAAACCTCTAAAAAAACCTATCATCTAGTAAACTTGATCAAAATTAGATGAAAGTAAATGGGTGCTCCTGCACCATGCAACCACCTTTAAAAAATTTCCAAACCTCTTGGAAATGACCTGTGGACTACTCCATATTGTTTTCTACACCTCCTTGCCCTTCATTTTCTCTTTTTCTTTTCCTCTGAAGAAAATATTTTTTTCTTGTGACACCATCATTGAAATCAGACTGTTCATCACCAAGCCTTGCTCTCTTTTGCTTATACTACCCTGTCAAACTTCTCTTGACTGTCCCTTTTCTTATGACTATCCTTTTACTTACTTTATCACCTGAAAATACACTTTTCCCAAACTGAATTTCAACTGCTTGTTTTTATCTTTGGCCTCACTCTTGAGACTATTCACTTGTCCTTGAATCACCTCATCCTTACCATGCACCTTTGTGTTCAGATCTCTTTTCTCATTACCCTTTGTCTTGACAAACTTGCTTACCTCTATATTTTTAACTATTGACTGCCCTGCAATTCCCTTAGCAGCTATAGGAAAAAAATACTGTCCCAACCTCAATTCCTTCTTTCTTTTGCAACTCACTTTTAGTCCTTTCACCCTTGTCCTTCACTAACTCAGTTTTATTCACCTTCCTTTCACTTTCTTTGTTACCCTTCTTAACTGTATCAGTCTGCAAACTCATTGTCTACTCATTTCCTGAGCTTGAAGTGGCTACCAATGTCCTCTTTCCTTCTTTTTTTATTTTCTACAAACTTTTCAACTTCTTTCCTACCAAAAGTAATAACCTTGGTTGCCTTGTTTTTCTCTTTTCCATCCTCCTATAATGGCGTTAGTATAAAATTGATACCATCCTTCAAATTTTGATATGTGTTAGCTCTCCCATTATAGATTGAGTGCCTATGAAATTTTCATGGTCTTCCAAGGAGTAAATGGAAACAACTCATCGGTAAGATATCACAAAGTACTTTGTCCCTGTATTCACCAATTTGAAATTCAACTAGTGCTTTCTCTCTAACAAGAATAGATTGATCATCACTCACCCATGAAGCTTGAAATGGATTTTCAAGAGGGATCATTTCTAATTGTAACTTGTCAATTGTTTTAAACAAGACACTATATTATCTATAGATCTTGAATCTATCACTATTTTACACACCTTATCTTTACACTTGCAAGTTTTCTTGAATAATTTCCTTCTTTGAGCCATCTCCTTCTCCTTGGATGCTTGAAACAAATTTATTCTAATCATCAAACTTTCTCCAACTTCAGGTGCAACATGTAGAGTATTGGAATTTGAACTTTCACATTCATCTTCTTGGACAATTTGAGCTCTCCTTTCATTCTTCTTTTCTCCACCACTTGATGAAGCCCAAATTTTTTAGGGCATTTCCAAGCAAGGTGACCATACTAATTACAGTTGTAGCACCTTCCTAAGAATATATTTTCATTCCTACCACCTCCAAATCTTCCTCTTGATCCCCTTAATCCACCTCTGAAATCTGTAACTAGTTCTTGTCCTTTATGTGCATCACCTTGGCTTTCATTGACTTGTCTTGAAGAAGAAAATGTTCCTCTACCCCTAGAAGTGTTGCCCCTTCCTCTTGTTGACTTTTCTTGTCTCCTTTTAACCTTTTCTTCTTCCCTTATTTCCATCTAATAGCATTCTTCAATGGTTTTTGGATTATGCAAACTTATTTCATTGTGGATGTTAAATCTCCATCCACTAAGGTACTTAGCCACTTTCTCAACATCATCTACCATATGTCCTGCCCTTATGCTCAATTTTATAACTCATTGGCATAATTTTTCACATCCATCGCTCTTTTCTTTGAATCTTGAAGTTTTTTTGACATTTGGATAGCATAATCATTTGGCAAAATTTTACCCTTTAACTTAGCTACCATCCTATCCCATGAAGAAATTTTTGACTTACCTCTTCTTCTCCTCTTTGCTTGTTCATAATCCCACCAAACTAATGCATGATCCTTCAATTTAGTCTTAGCTATCTTCAAATTTTCCTCATCAGATACATACTCACATTCAAAGAAGTTTTCTAAAGAAGAAATCCAATATAATAATGCTTCTTCATCTAAAGTACCATTATACATTGGTAATTCAACTTTTACCTTATGCTTATTGCCTTTCACTACTTTCAATAACTTGGAAATTCTTTGGTCCTCAGGAATCAACTCTTCATCAACATCTTCATATTCTTCTTCATCTTTTGTCTCACTTTCATCTCCCACAATCATTCCTCTCTTTTGTCCCGTCTCAACATTCTCCAACCTTGTTGCAAATCTCTTTTGAAATTCTTGCAACTTTCTCATCTCCCTTTCAATATTCTCTTCCATCTCTTGCATCTTTCTTACCACAATATCTCTTTTTGGAGGCATCTTGATACTTTGGGTATGTGCAAGATCATGATGGGCCAAAAAGTGGCGATATGATGGGTATGTGTAGGGTATGCGACTGATGACTTTTTTTTTACCCAAAATTGATGAAACGAAAAGGGTTTTAAAGGATATTCTCAACTTTCCACCAATATAAATTATGCTTTACTTTGAATTTAATAAATAATTATTATTCATTTTCTATTTGGTCTGACTAAAGTCTGATTGATAGGTGATTGAAAAACATCTATAGCTTTCAAAAGCGGATCACATTTTGAATCAAAACATGCATTACATTATATGCTTCACATACTATAGGATTAAAAAAATGAATTTCATGAAGTTTTGACCAAGTTAAGGTGGTCAAGCATGCAATTTTTATATTTTTTTAAAAGTTGTAATAAAAAAATCATAATTAATTATTTACTTGGAAAAAAATTATAAAAAAATATGCATCACATCCCTGACACAAGTCCTCTACTTATATCTAAAATATTATATTTTTTTATCATTTTATTATGGTTAGGGTGGTCAGATAGACACCTACTTCTTATTTTTTCCCTGAAATTTAAGTACTACTGCATTGAAATTTCAAATTTTCACCAAATATATATATTTTTTCTTAAATAAGCCTAGTAGTTTAGAAACTACATTCAATTTGCTACAAATTCTATTCTTACATATTTTTGAAATAATATAGATAACTTATTCAAATTTTTACATCAAGTTTCCTAACTCTGATTTTTCTAATTTTTTTGCCACTTAAGGGCTTGTTTTTTCCATGATGATCCTACACATACCCCTTTGACTATTCAAATTCCTACTTTCTTCTCTTCAATCAACAACTTTCAACCTTCAAAAGACCTATTCCTTGTGCTCTAATACCAACTGATGTAGGGATAGATGGATTTCACCTGAAACAACTCACTTTAAGTTAGTTCAACCAACAAAATGATTCACAAAACTCTCGCGAGTCACCTTTTCAGTATAACTTTGTCCTTTCACAATTAGGCCTACAGACCCATTTTATCCAACTCTTCTTCACAAGTAATCACACAAAACCCAAACACTTATCACTTTCAAACCCCCTTCAATGTATTCTTAGACAGCCAAAAATCTCCATTGGTCTCTTTTGAACATTCCCTTCAAATACCTGATCCTACGCTGCCCTAGTAGACCAATTAGGTCTAATTTCCAAAGGAAGTGCTCTTGAAACTCTCAACCAACCTTGGATAACCTCTCAGACCTTCTTAACACGTAAAAAAAAACCTTTTCCAATAGGTTTTAGACACACCAACACTCATCTATACTTTGATCCTGAAAACCCTCATCTTGCATTGGAAAAGGGTAGGGTTTACTCAAACTAGGGATTCCCAACCTCAAACAACCTTGATAATACCTCCAAAAAACTTTATTATGTCTTCCTACTCTCACAAGACCTTAATATAGCCCTCACACACAACATTTCATCAATCTCACTCACAAACCCAACATTTTCATACCCAAATAATTCTTCATTTTCTTTTGGACAGTCATGACTTCTTCCCCTCAATCCTTCATATAGATCAATCCCTACAATATTCCATCCTAATTATAACTCTGTATTCCCATTCCACTTATTCATAGTGGTTACAATATGTGGAATGGGCTTTACTCCATGTTTAGGGCTTCGAAACCTTATAACTTCACCTACAAGCCTGTCAACAATGATTTGACAATAAATCAACTAAAATTCAATGAAATACCCTCCAAATAGATTCAAATAAAAACTAAAACCAATCCTCAATTAATTCCAAAGTTATTTTAATAATATTTTGTTTTATGGTCACGTACAAGGGCCTATAAATTCAAATTTGAAAGAAAAATACAAAATTTAAAAGCGAAACAGGGGTTTCTTTGATTGATTCTCCTTCAAAATTATTCGAAAACCTTGTAAAATGATGAATGACATGTATTTAAAAATTTACCACTCAAAAAATTCCCTCCAAACTGACCAACTAACTTCTATATTCCATCTGGCGGTTGGTTTTCCTGAAAATTGCACTTTTTTTTTGCATTTGCAACATTTGACAATTTTGACAATTTTGTCAATTTTGCACTTTTAACCCCCAATACCTCCTAGAGATGACTAAAATGACTCAAAAAAATATTAGATGATCAATCAAGACCTTATTTATCAAAACCTACCACTTAACACACTTAAACCCTTCATAAACCCTTATTTACATATTTTGCATTTCTTATGCATCATTGACAACATTGCACTCCTTAACAAATATACATACTAATGGTCCTTTATAGACCTTATTTCAACACACCAAATGACCAAAAACCTCTAAAACAACCTATCACCTAGTAAACTTGATCAAACTTAGATGAAAGTAAATGGGTGCTTCTGCACCACCCCTTTTGATGAGTCTCAATGATATCCTTTCTTCCAGAGGCATGAAAAGTGTCTTTGAGCTCCAATCTTTGAATTGGTGGAATATTATTTAGATCTACATTTCTTTGGTACAATGGGAGTTGTATCAATTGGGGAGAAATAGCTATTTGGAACCTCATATGTCTTGTCAAAAGACCCTTGAGAGTATTATCGAAGGATTCTCTAGATGGATTTGTTAGCTCCATTGTATTTTGAGGTTCTTCTTCATTCTTTCCAACTTTGGTCTCTTCTTTATTCTTCTCTTTCTCCTTTTCATCTTCTCTGTTGGAGGTATTTTCCTTTTGTTTGTCTTTTCTTTCATTAACCTTTTCTTCCTTATCATCTTTCTTATTATTGTCCTTTTCTTCTTGACCTTTTTCTTCTTCTCCATTTTGATTTCCTTCACCTTCATTTCCAGCAACTTCATTTTTTCTATCAGGTTGATCTTCAATATTATTATCAGCATCATTTTTATCCTATTCTTATTCTTTCTCTGCATTTTGGTTTTCATTATTTGTATCAGTGGTATCTTTATTATCTTCTAGAGGAGTAGATATCTTTGAGGAAGCATTTGTATGATCTATCGGTGGTGGTGAGGACACCACATTCCCTAAAAGATCGAATGATGGAGTTTATTTCATAGCATGAACATTCACTTCTTCTAAAACTTCTTTGAAAACAAGTAAACTTGTAATCAAAGGAATATTTTCCCCTGGATCAGTAACCTTATCTTTATCAAGCTCCTTACCTTGAGCTGTTTTGGATGATGAAGCAATAATCATCCCTAATTTATTTGCTATATCTCTCATAGTATGCATTGTTTATTTCTTTAGCTTGTCTACTCTATCCTTTTCTCTACCCATAAGTATTATGAGTCTTTGTTTTACTCTAAATTATTTTGTATACACCTTAATCAATGTAGCTTTATCATTCTCAAATAGAGAGGATTCAATTTCCTCTAGAGCATTAGATTTCATATTATCATCAACCTTAATTGCTTCACGCCTTCTTTCTACCAAGGCATCCCATACAACACTAGGTACCTTATTCCTAACGTTATTCATAACCGCATCTAAAATAATGATATACTAGATGATGGCCTCTATTATTATTTTCTTGTCTTCTTCATCCACTTCATCATACAATTTTGTAGTACCTTCTAATAAATCATCATGCTCTAGCATATTACTGACCAAAACATGTAGCTTTAATATTAGGGAACGAGCTCTTATTGGAGGATTTTTTGTTTTCTTCTTCTTCTTTTGCTTCAGAGAGCCTTCTTCTTATTTCTTCTCCTTTTTCTTCTCAAGGATTTTATGGATGTGAACAGTGAAAGCCTCTTTTTCTTTATCTATCTACTCTTCCTTAGAAGCATCCACAATGTTAACTTTAGGTTTCTTTGTTCGGGTGCTTGCTTCTTGAGATGTACCTTCACTGCTTGTGGTGGCACTACTTCTCCTCTTCTTAGCAAGTTGTTCTTCCTCTAATTTGAGCTTGATTTCTTCTTCCAAAATAACACTTAGGTTTTTCTCTCTAGATAATTTTTGCTTCTTTCTCCTTCTAGAGGTAGCAAGGGGTGCTACCAGAGGTACATCCTTCCTTTTGATAGTCCAGGTTTTGGGTCTAAAGGTTTCAATTACTTCAACTTTTGGAGCACTAGGCTCCATTTTCTTCCCTTTAATAGTAGTTGTACCAGATGGTTTTGGCCATGTAGAGGCAGGGGTGGAAGTTTTTCTTCCTGATCTTTGTGGTCTGAAGGACTCTAGTACTACTTTGACATCTCTTTTTGCAACAATTTCCCTTAATCTCTATACTTCTTTTATTGAAAGTCCATGTTGCATGAAGTATTGATTTACTTGTTTTGTTACTCTTTTATTCCTTGTAGGTGTTGAAGTTTCCAAGTGCACTTTAGATGATTTTTCCTCATATGTACCATGTCTTGGAAGAGAGGGGTCCTTAGGACTCTTTAACAACAAATCAACATATCCCTTAACATCTTTCTTAGTAACTTCATATCCAAGAGGCTCAATCCATACTGTCCTAGTTTCAACTGCCTTAATTATGCATTCATTCATAGAAACAAGGAAAGTGATTTCATTTGCATACTTCTCCACTAGATTCTGGTAGATCCTCTCTCTATCATGCATATTGTTTTGAAATACTACAAAGAATGTGGCCAATGCATTATCCTGAGCCTTGTAGTCACCAATATTGTGCATATAATAAAAAATTTGATGTCCCACAGGTCTGCTTCTATCCCATATAATGTCCTTCCTTCCAGGAAGCTCTCACAAAAGGTAAAAAAATAAGAATATAACTAGAGTTCCAAATTTAAATGCTTACTTCTTTTCTCTAGTTTGTTTCAGGATTTCCATAAGTTGGTGCCGGAACAACTCACATAAGCCATAATCCTTCCCATTCACCACCATATCATATGCAACATAGATAACAGTTGCAGACTTAGAATTATCCCTATTTGTGAAATAAATTTTGTGACCTATCATGATTGAAGCATACTTCATAGTAGGATTTTTGATAGGTTTTGTAGTTAATGTTCTTCTATCGAAGGTAGCACCAATTAACTCCATAACCACTTCATTCTTCAAAGACTATAGTACTGATACAGGTCTGATATCACACAATCCTATCACAGCCTTGATCACTTCCTTAGAAATTATTCTGGGCCTCTTTTTCCACATGAACTTATCATGCATTCTACTCAATGCAATCCTCACATACTTTGCATCTAGATCACTGCTATAATTGGGAAACCAATTCCAAATATCTAGTTTCTTTCGCACTAGGTTAACATGTTCTTGTTTTCCTAAGAATTAATCTCCAGTTAGCTCATTAGTCCAAATATCCTTAATCCTTTGGTGATTGTATTTGTAGACACATAAATTGACCTAGGCCTGCATGTTCTATTTTCTCCATATTTCTTCCTAACATAATTAAATTATTTAATTAAATGTCCTATGGTCCAATTTCAACTATTAATTAAATAATACGTAATTATTTAATTAATTCATGTCTTTTTAATTGTTTAAATAACTAAATTTTATTTGTTTATTTAAAGACATCAATAATTCTCTAATGTCTCTCTATGATTAAATAAATTCTTAAATTTATTTAATTATCCTTGTCCATTGTTTCCTCCTAATTATTTAAATAAATAAACTTTATTTATTTATTTAAATATGTCATTAATTCCCCATGTCTTTCTATAATTAAATAAATTCCTATAATTTATTTAATTATTATCCACTTTGAATTTTTCTAATTTTAAATAAAACCATTATTTAAAATTGTCCACTTTCTATTTCTTCCTGATTATTTAAATAAATAAACTTTATTTATTTATTTAATTATTATCCACTTTGAATTTTTCTAATTTTAAATAAAACCATTATTTAAAATTGTCCACTTTCTATTTCTTCCTGATTATTTAAATAAATAAACTTTATTTATTTATTTATATTTTTTTTTGTGAGGAATCAAGCACGACCCCATATAAAGCTGTAGTGCACAGTAAACTTTTAGCGTGACCGGCGGTCTGGCGACACACCCTCCGGTACCATGGGGGTGGGGGACTAGACCTCATGACCAACCTCCTCACCAGGAAAGATTTAGCCAACCAGAGCTAGGGCCCCAACCCCAACTTTATTTATTTATTTAAATACGTCATTATTTTCTAAATTTCTTCTTATAATTAAATAAATTCTTTAATTTATTTAATTATTGTCCACCTTGGCATTCTCCCAATTTTAAATAAAATTATTTAAAATTGTCCCACTTTCTAATTTTCTCTCTCTTAGTAAATAATTTGAAAAATCGTTATTTACTATCACATGGCCCCACCTTTTTGAGTTAAATTAATTTTTAATTCAAAATGACAACTTTTCTCCATAAATCAAATAATTTCTAATATTATTTGAATTTCTAGCTCTTTCTTTTTTCATGCCATTCTTGTCTTCTTGTCACATGCAATCTTGTCCTTTGACTTGATTTTCTAAAATCAAATTTCAACCATTCATTTCAAATTCTAACCTAATGTTGCCCTAACCCTAATTGTGGGTTGTCACATTCAATCTCAACCATTGATCTTAGGACATTTGTCAAAATTCAATCTTGGCCATTCATCCAAAATTGACTTTACTATAAAATGACAATTTTGGTCTCATTCCAAGGATACTTCATCTCTTGGCATCTTGACATCTTGGCATTTTTGGACTTCATGCTTTAGACATTTTTCATGCTTTAGGCTTGCTTCATAGTTGCTTCATAGTTGCATTGTGTAGCATTTTGATAGAATCCTTCAAAATTTTCTTAGAACATTGGCATTATCATAGGTTGCTGATCACAAATCTAAGGGCAAACATAATATTGCAACAAATAGAGAAGGTGCAATGGAGGTTGAAGACATTTGGTAAAATATTTCCTTGTTTTCATGTTTTTACTCCTTTTTTCTTCATTGCTTTGCTTTGGGCTATTTTGTTTAAGCTCTAATCTACTAACCTAGGTTTTTCCCTAAGCTACATTGGTGAAACCGACGCCAAAATCACACTTTTTGTATATTTTTGTATGACATTTTTGTTTTTGCAAGTATCGGTATAGAGCATCACATTTTCTATTTCCTGAGCCGCATTTTCTCTACCACGACACATTCACCTTGCAAAATGATGGATTTTCTCTACCACGATGCATTTGCCTTGTAATTCAATGCATCTGTCTATAGATTCCAGCTTTTGGCCCTAAGGTGCATTTGTTGTGTAGAATGATGCATCTACCTAGAAATTTTTAGCTTTCTACCTATGACGCATTTGACTTCTAGAATGACGCATTTTCCTGGTAAAAATTTACTTTTGGATTTTTTCAAAAAAAAAAAGATTTCTTTTTTTGTTAGTAGCTTAAAGAGTTTTTGGGTCACTAATATTCTATTTGTAGCATGTGGTGAGGATTCTAACCTTGGTTTTTGTTTATTTTCTACATCTTTTTCAATTCCTTAAAGAAAACAAAGAACAACAACTAACAATTTTGCATTCACATTCATTGGTTAAAATGAACATGCATACTCACTCATGGGCTTAAAATGAACACAATCTTGCATTGAAACTCATGGTTAAAATTTACATGCATTCTCATATCATGGGCTTAAAATGAACTTTGGTTGTCTCACATCAAGTTAAAAGTTTAAAATGAACAAAGTGTTTTAGGTGTTTTCCTCACATTACAATTTTGATATCTAAAAGGAACAAGTGTCTACAATATTTGTGTAACCCTTATTCAATAATAGAAGTATCCTCTCCCCTTGCGTAGTTGTGCGATCCTAGGTGCAAGAGAAACTGTTATTGACTCTAGGAATTGGGCCTTCCTTGGTGGGAAAAGTACTCACCCCAAGGTGACTCAAATCGGCAACATGAAGCTCTTTAGTGGAGCTACTCCTGACTGGTATACAAATGTGAATCCTAATGGAAAACTTAGGATTATGAGTGTGGATGTGTCACACAGACAAGTGAATTCCCCAAAACCCTATTGAGCAAAACCTCTTCAAGCTAGAATTCCTCCTTATTGGAGCTAATCTTGCCCCATGTGTGGCCACTCGAATGAGAGTCCTGAACTAAAATCCTTTGTGTAGTTTCCAAAAAACCATCTATTTGCTAGCACAACAATGGTCATTGCCAAGGAATCCACATTCTCGCAGTTCTTAGTAGAGATGAAAATCCTACCATGGGAGATTTATGGGGGCTTGAAGCTTGGTTGACCCAAGAAGTGAGTGCAATGTAAGGGGGAGCTTGTGTTGCCAAGCTTCTAGATCACTTGCTAAGAATAAGTGTGATTGGGGAAACCCACGTGGAATCTAGCAAATATAGTCCTTGCCTAACCGAGGATTGTGCTTGTCTTCATTGTGCATGTTTTCATCATTCAAAGACAAAAAATTGTGTTTTCCAAGTTTTTTATGAGACATTGAACAAATAAACACCTTTCACAGACCTGGAAACAATCATTCAGATTGAAACAATTTTGAAAATTTTCCAAATTTCCAAATATATTAGACCTTTATTTAGACTGCAATGCATTTGACTAGTCTGAACCGCATTTCATTTTTAGAATGATGCAATTGCTTTCCTGTGCCACATTTGTCTCCTGTAATGATGCATTCATTGAATATAAGATGCATTTGACATATTGCAATGCATCTGTGACCTGAAACGATGCAATTGTCTAGCATTTACAAAAACACTTTTATAGCCCAAAACTCGAGATCAAACATTTTCAATCTATTGTCAAACATCTTTATCTAGCAGCCTCTGTTAAAAACCAGACAAGGAATTGCTTAAGTCCTTCATTCTTTGCATCTTTTATCTTGCATTCTCCCATAGGTTCATCCTTGCAAATTTTTAGTTGCACCCTTAGAGTCCAACATCATCATTCCCAACAATAGACCAACCTTTTGGTCCTCAACTTATTGCAAACTTTGGAATAGGAGAATTTACCATACTTTGCAAAATAATTTCCTTCAAAAGTAGGTTATCATTGGACTTAGTCAAAATCATTTCCTTTAGTCATTGTCATTTTATGAGACCTTTCCAACTCAATAGTCTAGTTAGGAAACCTCACTTTGTCATCTTGTCATTTTCATTTAATCACACCAACAAGTCCTTTGATGATCCAAATGGAGACATATACCAAGCTTTGAATGGTTGAGTAAACCTTTTCTAAAATTCCATCAAAAGTCCTTAGATCTTTGCATATTTTAGTCATCATTTTGCATACCTTACTCCTAAAAATCCAAAAAAACTATTGTCATACATTCATCTTAGTCTTCATTGTCCTTTTGCATTTTTCATTTCCTTTAGACAACATTGTCATATTGCATCTCTTATTGCCAAAAAACCCCCAAAATATAGTTTCCCTTGCATCCATTATTCAAAAAAATCCAAAAAACATAGTATCATTCCCATTCATAGACTTAGTTGTCATTTTCATCTCTCTCATTTGAGAAAATCCTTATATGGTTGATACTAGGCTCCAAAGAAAAAGAAGACAAATGGACCTTTTTGGACAAGACACCAACCCCTATAACTTCTCTAATGACATGAATCAAAACACAGAATTGGGGCCACCTTTCATCAATCCTTTCAGTGACATGAACATGCCATATTCTTCACACAATCCCTTTGAAGCATTCATACATAGAGATGAAAATGGACATGTATTTGTGGAAGACTTCGAAGCTGCTGCACAAAATCCTGACATGGCCTCCTTTGTGGAAGAATTAGTCTTGCAATATTTAGACAAATATCTAGCCATGCTTTTACACCAAGGGGCCAAATTTCCACGTGGGTTTGACATTAACACCTTAAGAGTTGCTTGCCCTAATCATGATGCAAACAATAATACGAACAATACTTCTGACACTAGTCAACCTCAACACAATGCAAACAACACCTTCATTGGTGCCACCACACAAATTTCAACAAACACCATCAATGCTACCTCTAATGGAACCTCCAATCAAAATACTTCTAACATGATCAATGCAACATCCGTTGGAGGAACATCAAACATGTCACAAGTCACATCACAATCAATGCCTGTAATGTCAACAAAATCCTCACAATAAATTGGAGCTACCTTTGGGTCCTCAACAAAGGGGGAAAGTTCTTCAAACCTCAAATTTGGAGCTTCATCTAGCACCATGGGAACAACATCATCAAATCCCTTAATTGCATCTTCAAATAATGCCATGGGAACAAATTCCTTCAACCCCTTTGGGAGAAATAAATGACAGATTTCCATTCTAGGACCCCAACCTAATGTCAACACTTCATCACAACTCAACACCAACACCAATATCCCCCAAAGGAAAAACACCAACATTCTCCATGGACACATATACCAATTTGGACAAGGCAATCAAATTACACAACATATGACTTCATTTGGACACCAAAATACTCAAGGTCAACACATTTTGCAAATATTGACTAATACTACTGGAGTGCACATTCCTACATACGTGTCACACATCCATACCGAACAACACATCCCTAATCAAAACATGCAATACCAACAACCTCCATACCAAAACATGCCATACATTTCACAACACACATCGTCAAAAAAAAAGGGGACTCATGGGATACCTATCACTAGCATATGTGACGCTACAAATAATGCCATAATTGACACACTCACAACTCAAATTGTGACCTTAAAAAAATAGATGGAGAACATACAAATGGAACAAAAAAGACTCACTCATCATATGAATTATGTCCATACCCTTTTGACATGAGTCTACACATGCCACAGTTCCCTCTTGGATACGTGGTGCCAAACTTTACTAAGTACAAAGGCAAGACAAATCCCCTTGAACACATTCGAGAATTTACAACCAATTGCGTGGAAATCACCTATGAAAATATTTATTTAATGAGCCTCTTGCCTAGGAGTCTTGAAATTCCCGCACTTGAATGGTTTTCCACCTTGCCTAAGGGAATAAAATCATGGGAGGAACTTGCAGACATATTCGTGCAAAATTACACTTATAACATTGACACCAACATCTCCATTACCAATCTATGCACACTGACTCAAGAGGAAATTGGTGAAAATTTTATTCCATTCTTCCAAGGATGGAGAGGTTTAGCAAGTCGTTGCCATATTGAGATACCAGAGAAAGAAAAAGTAGACATGTTTGCCAAAAACCTCCTAGGCCCATTAAAATACAATTTGCAAGTTCATTGTTGCACCACTTTCACAAACCTCGTCGAAAAAGGAGTCCAACTTAAAAAGGCCCTTATTGCTAAAGGAGAACTCAAATATGGCAACAAGAACATGAACAAAAACCCACATGCTGACAAAAATAAATGTTGGGTCAAGAATAAACCCATTACCAATGATGGTGTTGTTGACGCTAAGGTGGTAAATGCAATGGGTCTTATACTCACTCTCAAAGGAGCTCAACCACACAATGCACCATTCCTCACTTTGACACCTATTGCAAATTCCCAAAATAATCACAATAATCAAAAAAATCAAACCCAAGGGAAGTCATGTCAAACCAGGCAATTTCCAAAGAGATGTACATAGACTGTCCTGCATGAACCAATTGAAAAGGTCCTTAAGAAGCTCCTTCAAAATGGTGTCATCACATTACAGGACCCTAAGCCATATGACCCAGGCCAATTCAAGCCATCCTGGTGGGATGACAATGCATTCTATGATTACCACTGTGTAAAAGGGCATAAAACTTCATCTTGTCAACAATTAAGAAATATTGTACAAGACCTCATTGAAAATCACACCATTGAACTGGGTGGACAACAATTTGCATCAAACGCAGACCATACAATTCATAAAAACCCACTACAGGACCACGGTTCAAATAATCCGTCAACATCAGGTCCAAAGAACAATAATAATCGTGTCAATTATACTCAAACCACCTTCGACTATTCTGGTGGACCCATTATTAATCATCTCTGAGCTACTAACGAATATGTCAATATGATTACTGTCAAGAAAGCACCCAAGTGTAATGTCACTACCCATGGTGGAAAAGTCACCATAGCTGGTCCTCCTTCCCCTAGATAGCCGAAGATCATGATACATGGTCCATCTACCAAACAATCACAACCTAAGGGACAATTCAATCTTATTGACCAATTAGGAAAAACACCTGCTCAAATCTCTATACTTGAGCTGCTACGCATCTCTCTTGCACACGAGGCCATACTTGATAAAACTTTACAGGATTCTTCTATCCCTCATGACATTGATGTCAACCAATTTGAAGCCATGGTGGGATACCTAACCACTCCCCATCACATAAATTTTTTTGACCAAGACTATTTGTCACTGAAACCCTCTCATAATGACGCATTGCATATCGAAATCTTTATCCATAAACATAAGGTCAGATGAGTTTTAGTAGATGGCAGATTAGGACTGAAAATATGCTCCCTAAAACTAATTAAAGCTCCAGGCTTCTTTGATGCTTATGTAGATGCTACCAAGAGCATTGTTATAAATGTGGATGATGATGAAGAACGCTCCTCTTGGTGTATTATCACACTTCCTATTTGATTTGGTCTAGTCATTGTAGATACAACATGTCAAGTCCCAGATCTTGAATTACCCTATAACATCTTGCTTGGTCGACCTTGGATCCACGCCCTAAAATCTGTTCCATCCACTTACCATCAATGCTTGAAGTTCTCTTTTGATAGCACCGAAATCACCATACATGGAGACCTCGATCCTTTCTAGTATTGCACCAATCTAAGGGGTATTTTGGAGCATCAAGTGCTAATAAATGGGGAAGCTTCGACACCCTCTTCTTCCAAATACATCGATCTGTCCACACTCGCCAAACCATCCACGTCCACTCCTTTGTCTTCCGCCACACCATCTCCCTCTATCTCGAAGGCTGATCCTAATATCAAGATCTAGGACCAAGGTTGTGGAGAATATAAATTGAACATGGCCTATTGCATCACTAAAATACCCAAGTCTCCAAAAGATTATGGTTGACCTTGTTTCAAAATGGAGCCTAAAGAGTTTTTCAAAGTTCCTCCAACGTGCATTTTTATAAAATGGGGTGACATGAGCAAATAAGACATTGAAGATTTATCAACATGGATTTATAAGGACCCAAAAGACCCATCCCCATTACCATTCTAGATATATGGAAAAGGCTATGACATGGTGAAGGAACAAGGCTATGACGGAGCTAGTAGCCTTGGTAAAAACAAAACTGGAATCTGAGAACCTATAATGCCTTCCCAAGAACCAAATATTCTTGGGTTAGGTTTTGGACTACTCAAAACTAATGATCAACATACCAATGTACCTTTAGGTGAGAGCGTGAATGCTTCCAAAAGTTTTGAGACTATTGAAGATTCCCTTACTGAAACTGACTCACTTGAATGGGAATTTGGTTCCCAAAGATCCTTGAGTAGTTGTTGCCGAGATGAAATGTTTCTAGAACCTAGTGAACTTTCCTTTGATGAACGATTCAGATAGATGTTCAAAGTTGACCTTCCTAAAGACACTCCTAAAGTCCCATTGAAGAGAGAAGAATGGGTTAGACTCTTTTGGCTTTGTGACAATGATAAACTTTCACCATCATCTAATTGTCATTCTGACACACTTATCTGGTCATTTGACCCTAATGACCATAATTCAGATTCATCTGAATTACCACATGACACTATCAACCGTGATTCCAATCCATTTGTTCCCTATTTTTCCAGTGAGTCTAACTTGTCTAAATTAAGTGAAGAAGAATATTGAATAGAATTTGAATGGGAGTTGGAAGATGACAACTTCATCTTTACCCTTTTTGAATCTGTTTGCATGCTTTCCACAATTTTACAATACTGATGATGGTATCTCCCTTGTCTACCCACAGCTAATTGATTGGGATCAACAAGGCCCACCAATTATGGACATATTTCAAAATGACGAAGCCATTGCAGAATTCATGGGACTCCATGAAGGAATACCAATTGGGGATCACAAAGCTGAATTTTCTATAGACCTAGATTATGCAGCATACTTTGGGGAGACTATGAAATCCTCTAGTCACAAAAATAAAAATAAAAGTAAAACAAAAGAAAGACACTTCTTTAGGTGAAAATTGAAAGGCACCTTCAAACATTACAAAAGTAAAAATAAAGGACATATTTGAGGGTGAAAAACTCTTCAAGGCGCCTAAGGATGGAGGATTGGACTTTCTCTTGATGACATAGGAAAAATCAGCAATGCTCATTGAGGACACCATGAAAGTTAACATAGCCACAATAGAAGATCCCAAAATCATTCTCTTTGCAACATCCTTGACAAAAGAAGAAAAACTTGAATTGCAAAAATTCTTTGCAAAACGTAAGATTAAATTTGTATGGTCCTATGCTAATATGCCTTGATTGGATCTAGATTTGGTATTGCACCATTTTCCCTTACTTCTAGACGTCAAGCCAGTGAAACAGAAGCTGTGAAAGATGTACCCACAAATCGCCTTGTTATTCAAAGAAGAGTTCAAGAAATTGCTAGATGTAGGATTCATAAGATCAATAGATTTGTTGGAAATATGTGCCTCAATATCACAGGATGAAACCTTTGGAAGAGAAAAGTCAGTATGACATTCATTATGTCTGGCCGACTAGCAGTTGTGAAACCTTTTAGTTTGTAAAGGTCACCAAGACAATGCTTCTATCTTGTCGACTGGTGTTGTCACTGTGACTTGTGGCGTTCACTGTAACCCTCTGCCAAGTGGAGATCTCTGGCCGATAGGCCATTCTTATCGGATATCGGGGAGACTTTGGGCGACAAGCGGTGTCAGGGAGACCCTTGGCTTAAAGGCTTGCTTCGGTATGAAGTCTTACCGATATGAAAAGTCTCACCGATAAGTATTCACTTGGAGTCTTCGGGGTAACATAGAGGCTTCACTATGAACTCTTGGCGACATATGTTTGTCTCACCGATGCTCATCGAGGTAACATGGAAGCCTCAGTAAGAAGTCTTGCCGAGGGTTGGTTCTCTCGCCGATAGGTATGAACATTGGTTTAATCTCCTGGCGATAGTGGTAAGTCTTGCCGAAACTATATGTTTCTTATCAGGTGTCTTCGGTGAAACTCATAGTGACTGAAGTCTTCGGTGAAAGGTGTGAACATTCAGAGTAATGTCTTAGCGATAGCCTAAGTCTCACCGACGAGTGTTCTTTTCGGTATGACTTGAAGGCTCGGTGTGATCTCTTGGTGAATGACGATAGTCTTGCTGATGGAAATGCTAACGTCTATGTGACTTTGGAACTTCAGTATGATGTCTCATAAAAAATGACGGTCTTGCCGAATAGCGATACAAGTGATGATCATTGGTATGAGGTCTTGGTGACAAGGCGAAGTCTGAGTGATAGCTTTTTGAACTCAGTGTAACCTCTTGCTAATAGTGATGACTCTTGGCAATATCGACAGTCAGGCCTTGTGGCATCGGGGAGACACAGTTAGTGTCTCACCGACATGTGAATACATTTTGAATGCCTCTAACTGATTGACCATCCTACGTGGTTTGTCCTCAACCAATCAGGGAGCATAATGGGAACCGCTAGCATTTGGACTGTTGCGGCTGTTACTGAGAGGAAGATCGACAGACCATGGGCATCATGGATATACTCAGGATTTGCAGATGTTGTTTGGTTTTGATGGTTCGTAACAGTTGGATGTTCAGTTCGATGAGTGATCAGTGAATTTAATTATGAGTGTATTGTAAGTTGAATATTTTGTACAAGGTTGATCATTGTGAATGCTACTATAAACTGACATCAGAAAGATAAGTCTGATCTCTGTATGTAATTATTATGACCATAATACAAAGTGACTTCTCTTGGTGTGGTGGGTTTTTCTCCCATAAGGGTTTTCCCACATAAATCTGGTGCTGATGTGTGTATGTTATATTCTTTGTTTTTGTTATTTCTTTCAAGTGTATCTTAATTGGACTGTAATTGAAAATTTAAATGTATCTATGCATTTTTCCCTGAGGTTTGACATTAGGAGAGTTGTTTTCACACCTTAGCTTTCCTTACAAGTGGTATTAGAGCCTAGCCAGTTGTGTTATCCTTCTGGGTACGTTGGGTTTTTTGTGTCATTTTTGTTCAGTGGGAGTCTTGTAGAATTTTGGTAATTTGAATTACAGGTTAAGATGGCAAGCACGTCAGGAAAGATTGAAATTGAGAAATTCAATGGCAGCAATTTTGAGTTGTGGAAACTTAAAATGGAAGATCTGTTGGTTGATCGTGATCTTTGGATTGTTGTGTCTGGAGCAAAGCCTACAGGCATGAAGCAAGAGGATTGGGACCTTGCAGATAGAAAATCTAAGGGGCTGATAAGGCTCTGTTTAGCAGACTCTGTTCTTCTGAATGTTCATGAAGAAAAGACTGCATCTTCCTTGTGGAAAAGATTGGCAGCTATTTATCAGGGCAAGTCCTTGGTGAATAAATTGTTCTTGAGGAAGAAGCTGTACTCTTTGAGAATGCAGGAAGGAGGGTTTGTTGCTGATCATTTGAACACATTCAACATGTTGATTGCACAGTTAACATCTGTGGGCATGAAGATTGATGAAGAGGATTGTTGTATGTTGTTACTATGTTCTTTTCCAGATTCTTGGGATCACCTGGTGATGGCTATTAGGAGTACGACATCCACTTTTAAGATGGAAGATGTTGTTGCTTCTTTGTTATCAGAAGAGATGAGAAGGAAATCTTCTGAGATGGCGAATGAGGCTTTTGTTGTTAGAGGCATATCGAAAGATAAAGGCAAGAAGAAGGACAAGAAGTCCAAATCGAAATCAGAGGGGAGATCAAAGTCTCCTGGCAAGAAGTCCAAGGTGAAGTGCTGGAATTGTGGGCAACCTAGTCATGTCCGAAAGGATTTTAAAGAGGAGAAAAAGAAGAAGTATTCTTCCAAAAATGATTCTTCTTAGAGTGATGTAGACGCTTTCATTGTAGCCTTGGCTACGCAGGCATCAAATGATGTCTGGCTGATTGATTCTGGAGCATCTTTCCGCATGACATCTCATAGAGACTGGTTCATGAAGTATGAAAAATACGATGGTGGAAAGGTGTATTTGGCAAGTGATTCATCATTGGAAATAGTTGGCCGAGGAAGAGTCAGAATTCAATTCCTTGATGGCAGAGTGAAGGGAATTAATGATGTAAAGCATATGGGTGATCCCACAATAGTGGTTTACAATTTTTGGCCAAACTAGACACTGAAATTATTTTTTTAAACTAAATCTTCACATTCGGGCACCTATAGCAGCTAAACTGTGAAGAATTTGAAGATGATGAAAACTAGAGTCTCGTCACATTTTGTCTGTAGATTCTAAAAATATTTTTTTGCAAAATTTTTGGAATCAGATTCCACTTCTTTTTCCATCTACCACGAAAATTGGTTTTTTTCAAAAAATAACATTTTTAAAAAGTGACGCAGACTGTATAACACATAAATTTTTTTCCATGAAGGATAAAATTCTAATTCTTTCAAATTTAGATTCGTAACTCCGATATTTAGTGCTTCCACTTGGTTAGATAGTTTTTTATTGAATATTTTTTCTTTAATCAAGTTTCAAAGTCAAACCAATTACAATTCAGACATAGCGCGACTGTATAACACTTTTGTATATATCAAAATTCAATTTTTTTTCTATTGGATCAAAGACTTCAATATCTGGTGCACTCATATTTTTCAATTTTTTTTTTGATAATCTGCTATTTTCCCACATGTGCAAAATAGACACCTTCATTTTCGATGAAAAACCTATGTTTAATAAAACCAAAACATATTAAAATTATATTCGTTGGATAGCTCGTTCTGAGGACTACCTGATTCCAGTTGGGTTTGTGAATATTCCTCCATTTTCATCCTCAAACCGAGCTCTGAAGTGCCAAAATTCAAGTTTTTTTCTGTCTCGGGGGGTGATGAGGAATAAAGGGGGTTCATTCAAACCAGGGTTCATTCGAACCTTGGTTCATTCTAACCCCCCTTCTATAGGGGGTTTTGATGGAATTTTTGGCGGGAAAGTATTAAGAGGGTTCGACCTAACCTAGGTTCTACCGAACCCCTAATTTGTTCGGTCGAACAAATAGGTTCGTACGAACCCCTAAAATCAAGTTTTATTCTATGCATTCATTTTTTGTGAGTTTTCCTTCCTCACTTCAATTGTAAACCACTATTGTGGCTTTACCCATATACCAGGTTTGGCTCGAAACTTACTTTATGTTAGTATGTTGAATGATATTGGAGTGCAAGTCACGTTCTCTAGAAATGACTGCAAGATGACTAGAGGCTCTATGGTGCTAGCAAGAGGTGCTCATGTTGGTACCTTGTATAAGATTGATGTACATGTTGTGCAAAGCAATAGTGTCTCTGCAAAGTCACAGAAAGATACTCATGGAGGAAAAGAGGAAAAAGTTCTTGATTATGTAAACTCTATGGAAGTTAAACTTCTAGCAGAAAAGACTATGCTCTGGCATCATAGGCTTGGCCACATTGGTGAGAAAGGTTTAAAATCCTTGAAAAAATAAAAACCTGGTTGAGGGGCTTGAAGATTGTAACCTCGAATTTGAATTCTGTGAACATTGTATATATGGTAAACAACATCGTGTTTCATTTTATTCCAGTCCTCACAAATCTTCTAGTTTGCTTGATTACATTCATTATGATGTTTTTGGTCCAGTGAATGTTCCTTCTTTGTCTAAGTCAAGGTACTATGTATCGTTCATTGATGATTATTTGAGAAGAGCATTTATTTATTTTTTGAAAAGTAAATCAGAAGTGTTTAGTCAGTTTAAGGAATTTAAGAACCTTGTAGAAAATCAGACTAGAAGAAAAATAAAATGTTTAAGGACTGATAATGGTGGTGAATTTTGTTTTGATGATTTCGAGAGGTACTGTAAAGATCATGGGATTAAAATACATAAAACTACACCTTAGACTCCGCAGCAAAATGGAGTTGCAGAAAGGTTCAACATGACAGTGATGGAAAGAGCACGAAGTATGCTGAGCAGTGCTAGCTTGGAGGAGAAGTTTTGGGCTGAGGCAGTTGCTACAACATGTTACTTGATAAACCATTCTCGAATTCTGCTCTTGTTGAGAAAACACCTTTGGAAGCATGGTCTGGTAAGAAGCCCTCTTTAAGAAATATTTGTTTTTGGCTGTGAGGCATATGCACATGTGTCGTATGAGAAAAGATCTAAATTGGAGAACAAGGATGTCAAATGTATTTTTATTGGTTATAGTGCTGGCATAAAAGGATACAAGCTTTGGAATCCTAATACGGAGAAGGTTTTGTACAGCAGAAGTGTTATCTTTCGTGAGCTGAAGCCTTCTACCTTGGATCTGCAGTTAGAGACAAAATCAAAAAATAAAAGGATGTAGTTGAAATTCCTCCTACACCAGATAAAGAGGAATTGAAAATTCAAAATATACCTAAAACTGAGGAGAGCTCAAGTAGTTCTCAGAGTTCTAATGAAGAAGAACAACCTCAGCCTCAACAAGTGAGGAGGTCAACTTATGAAAGAAAGCAACCTGATGGGTATGGATTCTCTTTGATAGATTCTACTTGTGCCTATGCTTTAATTTCTAGCACTGATGAGACTAGGACTGTGAAAGAGGCATTTAGAATGTCTGATTCAAACTGTTGGTTGGAAGCCATGAATGAAGAAATGGCATCATTAGAAAAGAATGATACTTGGAGTTTGGTGCCTTTGCCTAAAGGCAGAAAAGCTATGGGTTGCACATGGGTATTTAAAAAGAAAATTTGTCTGGATGGCAGTGTGGAAAAATATAAGGTGAGGTTGGTTGCGAAGGGTTATTCCCAGGTAGAGGGAATTGATTATGGAGAAATTTTTTCTCCTATAGCTAAGCTAACGTCCATTAGATTTATTTTGTCACTTGCAGCAACGTATGACTTAGAGGTCGAACAGATGGATGCGAAGCCAACATTTCTTCATGGTGATCTTGAAGAAGAGATTTATATGTCCCAGCCTGAGCACTTTGTGGAAAAAGGTAAAGAAAAATCGGTTTGCAAGTTGAATAAATCTCTGTATGGGTTAAAGCAGTCTCCTAAAATGTGGTACCAGAAATTTGACACTTTTTTTTTATCATTAGGATTTGTAAGATCAAAATCTGATCATTGTGTGTATTATAAAGCTGAAAGTGATCAAATTCTTATTATTGCTCGCTATGTTGATATGTTGTTCATAGGAAATAGTAGGTTAATGATTTCTGATCTTAAGTATCAGTTGTCTGCAAAGTTTGAAATGAAAGATCTTGGTGCAGCGAGGTATATTCTGGGAATGGAAATAACTAGGGATAGGAATAGTAGAAAACTTTGGCTCAGTCAGAGTAAGTATATCAAGACTGTTCTAGAGAGATTTTGCATGAATGACTGCAAGTAGCTAGTTGTTCCAATTTTGCAGGGAACAAAGCTATCTGTTGAAGACTGTCCAAAATATCCTACTGAGATGGAGGACATGACTAGTGTACCTTATGCTAGTGTGGTTGGAAGTCTTATGTATGCAATGGTCTATACAAGGCCGAACATTGCCCAAGCAATGGGAATACTTAGTCGGTTTAAGGTTAGTCTTGGAAGGACACATTGGGATGCTGTGAAAATAGTATTCAGATATTTGAAGGGGACTTCAGAATATGCTTTGTGTTACCATGGAAACTTGGTTGAATCACAGAGGACTCTCAGCATTTGAGGCTATGTGGATTCTAATTGGGCAGGGGACATTGACATTAGAAGATCCACCAATGGATATACTTTCATGTTGAATGGTGGTGCAGTTAATTGGATGAGTAAGTGGCAGGCTATAGTCGCTTTGTCCAATACAAAGGCAGAATACATGGCAGCAACACACACCTGTAAAGAAGCAATTTGGTTAAGACCTTTGTGTTCTAACATTGGTTTTGATGCAGGGAAAATAACAATTTATTGTGACAGTTAGAGTGCTATCTGTTTGGGAAAGAATCTTACTTTCCATGCCAGGACGAAACATATAGATGTACAGTATCATTTTGTATGAGATATGGTGGAGGATGGAAAGGTATCATTAGAAAAAGTGGATACTCTGGAGAATGTTGTAGATGCATTGATGAAGCCAGTGAGCACATAGAAGTTCAGGTGGTGTGCCAATTCGATGGGCCTCAGTGCCCATGAATTTTAGTAGTTTTGTTGTGCTTTGGAGGTGCCTATGTGATCTTCGTCAAGTGGGAGATTGTTGGAAATATGTGCCTCAATCTCATAGGCTAAAACCTCTGGAAGAGAAAATTCGGTATGACATTCATTGTGTCTGGCCGACTAGCAACTGTGAGACCTTGTAGTTTGTATAGGTCTCCAAGAAAATGCTTTTGTCTTGCCGACTAGTGTTGTCGCTGTGAATTGTGGTGTTCATTGTAACCCTCTGTCGAGTGGAGATCTCTGGCCGATAGGCCATTCTTATCAGATATCGGGGAGACTTTGGGTGACAAGTGGTTTCGGGGAGACCCTTGGCCGAAAGGCTTGCTTCGGTATGAAGTCTTACTGATATGAAAAGTATCACCGATAAGTATTCACTTGCAGTCTTCGGGGTAACACGGAGGCTTCGCTATGAAGTCTTGGTGACATGTGTTTGTCTCACCGATGCTCATCGGGGTAACATGGAAGCCTCGGTAAGAAGTCTTGCCGACGATTGGTTCTCTCGCTGATAGGTATGAACATCAGTGTAATCTCCTAGCGATAGCGGTAAGTCTTGCCGACACTGTATGTTTCTTATCGGGTGTCTTCAGTGAAACTCCTAGCGACTGAAGTCTTCGGCGAAAGGTGTGAGCATTCAAAGTAACGTCTTAGGGATAGCCTAAGTCTTTACGATGAGTGTTCTTTTCGGTATGACTTGAAGGCTCGGTGTGATCTCTTGGCGAATGACGATAGTCTTGCCGATGGAAATGATAACGTCTATGTGACTTTGGAACTTCGGTATGATGTCTCATCGAAAATGATGGTCTTGCCGAATAGCGATACAAGTGATGATCATCAATATGAGGTCTTGGTGACAAGGCGAAGTCTGAGCGACAAATTTTTGAACTCAGTGTAACCTCTTGCTAATAGTGATGACTCTTGGCGATATCGACAGTCAGGTCTTGTGGCATCGGGGAGACACAGTTAGTGTCTCACCGACATGTGAATACTTTTTGAACGCCTCTAACCGATTGACCATCCTACGTGGTTTTTCCTCAACCAATCAGGGAGTAGAATGGGAACCACTAGCAGTTAGACTGTTGTGACCATTACTAAGAGGAAGATCGATAGACCACGGGCATCATGGATATACTCAGGATTTGTAGATGTTGTCTGGTTTTGATGGTTCATAATAGTTGGATGTTCAGATCGATGAGTGATCAGTGAATTTAATTATGAGTGTAATGTAACTTGAATATTCTGTACAAGGTTGATCATTTTGAATGATGTTGTAAGTTGACATCAGAAAGATAAGTCTGATCTTTGTATGTAATTCTTATTACTGTAATACAAAGTGACTTCTCTTGGTGTGGTGGGTTTTTCTCCCATAAGGGTTTTCCCACGTAAATTTGGTGTTCATGTGTGTATGTTATATTCTATGTTTCTGTTATTTCTTTCAAGTGTATCTTAATTGGACTGTAATTGAAAATTAAAATGTATCTTTGCATTCTTCCCTTAGGTTTTGACATTAGGAGAGTTTTTTCCACACCTTAGCTTTCCTTACAAGATTACACTGAATGGATTTCAAATCCTGTACCTGTCACTAAGCTAAATGGTCAAATACACATTTGTATAGACTTTCATGACTTGAACAGAGTGTGTCCAAAGGATAACTTTCTATTACCAAACATAGACATCATAGTTGACCTTACAGTAGGATATGAGATGTCCCTCATGGATAGTTTCTCGGGTTATAATCAAATTTGAATTACCCTTGAAGATCAGCATAAAATGACATTCACATGTCCTTGGGGTACATACTATTGGAACGTCATGCCTTTTGGTCTCAAGAATGCAAGAACCACATATTAACGAGCAATGACAACAATTTTCCATGACCTCATGCATACTTTAATGGAAGATTATATGGATGACCTTTTGGAAAAGTATTTGAAATGAAAAGATCACCTTAATGTGCTAGAATTTTTTTCAAAAGGCTGGAAGAATACAAGGCCCGCTTGAATCCTAAGAAATGTGTCTTTGGTGTGACATCAGGAAAACTTTTGGGATATATAGTTTCTCATAGAGGCATTGAATTTGTTCCTGCCAAAGTAAAAGCAATATTAGACATGCCTCCCCCAAAAGGAATAAGTGAGCTAAGGACATTACAAGGCAGATTACAGTCTATCTGACGCTTCATTACACAACTAGTAGACAAGTTCCAACATTTCAATATCTCCTACGCAAAGGAATACCCTTTGTGTGGACTGATAAATGTCAAGATTTCTTCCAACAAATAAAGGACTATCTATTGTCACCACTTATCCTCATGCCACCTATTGAAGGAAAACCTTTGATTCTATATATTTCTACAACAACTTCAGCACTGGGGGCATTGCTTGCACAAAATGATCACGAAAAAAAAGAAAGGACTATATACTACATCAATCACACATTGGTTGGATATGAACTCAAATACACACCTATTGAATGCACTTGTCTTGCAGTTGTATTTGCTTCCTAGAAATTAAGACATTACATGCTAAATAATAAGACACAACTTATAGCAAAGATTGATCCCTTGAAGTATCTCCTAAGTCGTGCAACATTAACAAATCACTTGGAAAAGTGGGTTATGATACTAAGTGATTATGACATACATTATGTGGAACAAAAGGCCATTAAAGGACAAGTTATAGTAGATCAACTTGCAGATGCACCTATACAAGGCAATCATCCACTGGTAGTAGACTTCCCTGATGAGTCCATATTTCATACAGAGCCTAAATCACCTTGGAAACTTTATTTTGATGGGTCTCATACTAGTCATGGCTCAAGAGCAGGTATACTGTTTATCACACCACAAGGAGACTCCATCCCTAAGTCATTCCACATTGCTTTTCCATGTACAAATAACGTTGTAGAATATGAGGCACTTGTCATAGGACTCTGAATGGCCGTAAAATAGAAAATCAAAACGCTTCTAGTCTTCGAATATTCTCAATTGGTCATCAACCAGGTCAACGATGAATATGACACCAAGGATGAAAAGTTAATGCCCTACAAAACAAATGGTTGACAACTTTCAATATTATTTCCACATGCTTGCTTTTGAGTAGATTCCTAGGGCACAAAACAAGGAAACATACGCAATGGGTAGAATTGGATCTCTTGTAGACATTCCTAGCAATGTGCTGCAATTTCAGTTCTTGATGGAACAACTTCTGGTTCCTGCATATGATATTCCAGAGTCAAAAATTGTTTGCAAGCTTGTTGGTCCCAACTCTCCATGGTATCAAGACATATATGACTACCTTTAGTCTCAAACCCTTCCCCCGAACCTTTCCAACAACCAACGAAAATCCTTTATCTGCAAAGCTACTCAATACACCATCATCAGTGACACCTTATACTATCATAGCTTCAACAATACCCTTCTTCGATGTCTTGACATTGATGAAGCATGAACAACCTTATGTGAGGTACATAAGGGTATATGTGGATCTCATTCGAGTGGCCCTACCTTAGCTAAGAAGATCATAAGACTTGGGTATTACTAGCCAAAAATGGAGAAATATGCACTTGCGTTTGTCATAACATGTCACCAATGTCAAATACATAGTGATTTGATTCATGCACCAACACAAGAACTTTGGCCAATTACTTCTCCTTGGTCCTTCACACAATGGGAACTCGACCTTGTGGGAAAAATCCATCCTACTTCTTCCAATGGCCATAAGTTCATTATCACCACCATTGAGTACTTCACTAAGTGGATTGAAGCCATCCCCCTCACACACATAACTGGAAAGTAGATTTCCAAATTCATCCTCAACTATATCATCTTCTGGTATGGTATTCCACAGTCAATCTGAGGAGATTATAGATGCACAGTCCTTGAAGCTCCTGAATCTTCAATAAAGGACCTTTTCCATGAAAGATAATCAACCACAAAGGAAAGTGTTGCAACAATGGAATGCTGAATAAAGATTCTATATTGATATGATATGATATGATATGATGATATGTTACAAATGAACAAAATGGCTGATTATATAGGCAAAAGAGAAAACCTAAGATGCACGAGATGTTGGCAAGTGTTATGATCTAACAACATGTGACAACATGTGAACCCTATCTAGGAAATTATTAAATGTTGAGATAAGTTCTAGAAGGACAACTCATCTTCTAGAAGGAATCTTATCCCTACAAACAAGGAAGGGGACATTACCCCATTATTAAATGATTTATTAAAATGCAACCTAGGACTAAATGATGTATGACCTAAGTTAACTTATGCTAGTGTAATAAATAATTAATTACACTAACACCCCCCATAAGTTCAACTTAGGGAGGAAAATGCAATGATTATGCAAGAAGATGGGTCCCAGCTATGAGGCCATGTTAGGTACCCATGTACATGATGAGGATGCAAGAAAATATCCCACAACTAGAGAAAAGGGGAAAATCCAGTGGGAACAAAACCCCTCTCCAAAAAGGACATATAAAAGAAAAAAATATGGAAGAGTGATGTTTGGAGGACTCAACATTATCCCCCCAAGGACTACAACCATCACATATATACAAAGAGATAAAAATTATGTGTGGACTAGATAAAACCCCATAAAGGAGAGTAGTCCCTTCTAGAATTTCTTCAAGACCAGTGTGGAACTAAACAGCCAAGTCAGATAGACCTGAAGAAAACCCATCCATGTACCACAAGTCTCAAGAAGAGAATGTATCCATCTCTGCTGAAGAAAATCTCAACTGAGAGGTATCTAAGGAAGAAGATGGTTCCATGCAAAGAGTCAAGTCAATCTAGCCTCCACAACCTTGGTGAGGAGGGGGGGATGAGGGGCGAGGAGGGGGGGATGAGGGGCTTCCTACCCTTGAGTCAGGAGAGTCAAGAGTAGGTTGATCTTGATCCAAGAATTTGGTAAACTTGTATACCTTGGAGTGATGATCTGCTTGTCCATAGGCAACAAGGAAATCAAACCTATCCTTGATGATGGAAAGTTCTAAAGTGAACTCAATGCTCAAACCCTCCTGAGCAAGTTGATAGACAGAAAATGGATTATGAGCAATCTAAGGAATGTAGACAATATCTTCCAACCGCTTTCCATCAAGAACATCACAAATACCAACAACATATACAATATATGCATTTTCGGTAAACATTCTGTCAAATTTGGAAGGCTTCAGAGTATCCCACAAAATATGTTGTTGAGAAGAAGTGACATTCCGTGAAGCACCAAAGTCAAGTACCCATCTATCTCTGCTATCAACCAAAGTAGTTATCAAAGCATTCTCCTTACCAAGATTTTCAACAGTGGCAATTTCGGCAATACCTGATGATGAATCTTCATGAGAGGGGGAGTGAGGAGATTTTACTATTGTGGGAGGGAGAGAGATGTTGTGATCTCTGAGTATCTACCTTAGCTCATGTATCTCTCTCTTGAAACATGTATCCTCAATGTGACCAAGCCCATTACAGAAGTTACACTTGGGCCTCTCCCTCTTCGGCTTTTCTTCCTTATGTTGTGATGATGATTCAAAAGAAGCTCTTGCTTTTTATTTTCCTTTGTGCTTGACCTTTCCCTTAGGTGGTCCTACCACCAATGATTTTGTGGATGTATTAGCTGGTTGAGCTTGGATTGTTCTTGAGTCAACCGTTCACAAAATGTCTCAAATGATGGCATAAAAAAACTATCACCAAGACCATCCATGGTGGAATAGAAAGAGGTGGAAAAGTAGGAGAAGGAACCTCTTAACTTAGATAGGATTATGAATATACACTCTTTGTTAGATTTATCTTTTCCACACCTAGAAAGCTGAGTCCTTAAAGACTTGAATCTTACCAAGTAGTCTTTGATGGAAGTAAATTGATCAATGGTGAGTGAAGCAAGTTCAGCCTCCAATTGCAAAGCTCGTACATCACTAATAGAACCGAAGAGATCCTTGAGCTTGTCCCAAACCTCCTTGGGAGTCTTGCACCCCTCAATATGGAAGAATAAAGAGTTGGAGACATGTAAAGCAATGAGCCCCATAGCCTCTTCACACTTAATCTGATGCTAGAATTTTTCATATTCTTTGGTTAGATGAGGTTGATTCTCATTCAAAGTGGACCAGAGAAGTCTCTGCATACTGACCTTCCATGTGTGATAGTTATGAGGAGTGAGAATCTCAAATCCTATTTCAGCAATTGGAGGAGAACAATAATCCAAGACAAAATATTTCTGACAAAAAATGCTAAAACTGAATAATTGATCAACAAACAATTGAAGTGAATCCTTTGAAACAAACTGAAAAGCTAGGAATCACCACTAAACCCAAGATTAGGGTTTCCACTTCAATTGAGAATATTTTTTATAGAAGTAGAATCTAGAAAAATAGAGCATGCCTTTGGAAAGTAGACTCAGAGAGTTTTCCAACGGTATATCATTTGCATATTTTCGATATCGTATGTGAAAGTTATTCCCTCTAGAAGATTTATGCCTAATTGAACTATTGTTGGCTAACTGGGTGCAAGAATTAAGCACCTGGGGCTTAAAATAAATGAGCCCTTGGTTGTTGATATGATCATGGGCTGTGCTGGGGAAAAAAAAAATGCCCCCTAGAATGAGTGGCATCGGAGCAGCGTGCTGGTGGCGCGACCGGCTGGGTGGTGGCACCACTCGGGATAGCAGAGCTCTCGGTTGTCGATGGGACTAGGGCTGGAGTGGAGTCTGCAGCAATCAGTGTCAGTGGGAGATAAGTTGGGAGCAAATTCCAGTCAATAGAAATGGTTGGCAAGGGCCAGAAATAATGGCTGACAAACACACAGACGGTACCGGGGAGAGCACAGTCGATGAAGTCTAAAGCGGCCAATGGGATGATGCTGATGATAGCGATAGAGTGACACAGGTGGGGAGCTGACCGATGGTTGATGCAGATGGATAATAATTTTGAATTGCAACTATTGCAATATTCAAAATTAAAAAAAAACAAAACACTAAAAAAATACCCTATAGAAAATATCAAATGCCAACAAATGGACTATAGTCCATTGAAAAATAAATATGCTGACTGTGAATTTTAATTGGAGGTCACCTATAGATTTTTGATTTTTTCCAAAACTATAGGAATAGATGCCCAAAAATAGCCAGATTTTTTTTTTGATTTTTCTAAAAAAAAAAATTCCTTTGAAGAGGATTGAGAGGGGAGATTTTTTTCTACAAATTTGTATGGATAGTACAAAAAATGCAAACCCTAGATTGTATTGCAGAGGCTCTTAGATGATATAACTCTTATTTTGGAAAATGGGCAAGTGATCTTTGGGGTTTGAGGCCTTCTGGACGCAATGGAGAGGTCAGAGAGAGCCTGATGTGCACTAGAAATCAGCTTGGCTCCCAGGTAGAACCAACTATCCTGCAACATAAACTCCAAGCCTGCAAGAATCTCACACTCCAACTTCCTTGATCAAGGGTTGATGTTTCACTGGACAAGCTCTAATACCATGATGAGATTATGGAGGCACAATCCTTGAAGCTCTAGAATCTTCAATAAAGGACCTTTGCCATGAAAGATAATCAACCACAAAGGAAAGTGTTGCAACAATGGAATGTTGAATAAAGATTCTATATTGATATGATATGATATGATATGATATGATATGATATGATGATATGTTACAAATGAAAAAAATGGATGATTATATAGGCAAAAGAGAAAACCTAAGATGCATGAGATGTTGCCAAGTGTTATGATCTAACAACATGGGACAACATGTGAACCCAATCTAGGAAATTATTAAATGTTGAGATAAGTTTTAGAAGGACAACTCATCTTCTAGAAGGAATCTTATCCCTACAAACAAGGGGAAATTACCCCATTATTAAATGATTTATTAAAATGCAACCTACAACTAAATTATGTATGACCTAAGTTAACTTATGCTACTGTAATAATTAATTAATTACACTAACACAATCATCACAGACAACCATCATCCCTTCAAAAATCAAGATGTCCATGAACTTTGTGAATGCTTCCACATCCAACATCATTTCTCCATGCCATATTACCCACAAGGAAATGGTCAAGTTTAGGCATCTAATAAGATAATCGTCAAAATTCTTAAGAAGACAATCAATGACGTTGGCTGTGACTAGCACATATAACACAACCCTGCTCTATGGGCTTACCGTACTAGTATCTACATGCCTACAGGAGCCACTCCATTCACCTTGTTCTTTGGAGCTGAAGCCATCTTGCCCATCGAGGTTGAAATCCCATATTTAAGAGTCTCCATGAAGGGCTTGATTGATGATGAAGAGTATAGACAGTCATGACTACATAAGCTGGAAATGTTAAAGGAACCTAGATAAAATTCCTTAAATCATTTACAGGCATATCAAAATTTCCTTTGCTGCAGTTATAACAAGAGAGTCATGATCAGAAAGTTTGACATTGGCGACCTGGTCCTAATGTAAAATCCTAAGAATCAGTATGATAGAGAAGAACCTGGCAAGTTTGAACCTAATTGGCTGGGTCCTTATATCATCATGGCCTCATTCAGTTTTGGAGCCTACTAGCTAGCTACTCTAGATGGGGGAAATTTGACAGAGCCCATCAATAGTCTACATCTATGAAAGTTCTACACATAGCATCAGAGAGCTAGGCTGTAAACCATCAAAAATACAATAATAATAATAAAATGAAAAAAAAATGACAAAAATAGTAAAGATAAATAATTCTTCCAATAGTGAAAACTTGGTAAATAGGCGCTTTGGATAAGTACCATGGTAAGAACCTGGAAAATAAATGCCATGTGTAGTCAGTATTTGCTTCGCCATCTACTTTCACTCCATCTACCATAGTCCACAATAAACACCCACTTTTCTGACACCATCATGATATCTTCTCACAAAACCCCACCATTTATTTCCATGGCTAACAATGGTTGACATCAGGTTTGGCATACCATCCACTTGTCATCCCAAACACATCCTTTTGCACATTCTTTGAACTTGGCTAGTCCTAGACTTGACTGGAGGCAATCCTTTATCACCTGATTGTAGTGGGTATTGTACATGGTCCTATAAATCCAAAATGTCCTGAAAAAAGACAAAAAAATCATAAAATGTCCTAAAAAATAAATCCAAAAACAGAGTCATAACTTGTCAAGTCAGTTATGTTAGTTAGTCCATGTCATTGTCGAAATACATTGTTTATGCACATTTTATATGTGGGAAAGGCTCATCTTTGAGCCCCTGAGACATTAGGTCAGTCCTTTTAGGTTTTTCCAAATAAAATCATGACTCAATCTTTGATCAATCAAGACAAATTCATTGGTTGTGTCGAACTACAAGGTCTTTGAGTGTATGATGTAGGTAAGGCCATCAATCGATGAGCCCTTGAGGCTGCACTAGTTCAGTCCATTAGGGTTCATGACATTACACTGGCACACACGTCAAATATCTTCAAGTCAAACAAATTATTCCAAAACAGACAACTCAAACAAACTTTGACAATGATTTAATCAATATGTCAATTACATTTTGCAAGTCAATGAGAACATGTGGTCAATTCTATCAACACCAGTCAAACTTAGTTAAAATAAGTCAAACTATCAACTTTTGGTTATTCTTTGGATGTTTCCTTCCGAAGAACAACCCTTGTCATTTATTTATGCCATAGGATGTGTCCTTGCTAGGCATCATCACTATCATTTAACATTTTGAGGGATCCTTGTGACATTTGAAGTTCGATCCTCTTGACATCAACATCATTCAGGATGTGTCCTTCCTAAATTTGACATAACTTAGCATTCGTCATCTAGACACTATCAAAACCTAACATATCAACATCAAACACCTGGCATTTTGACATCAAATCACTTTAAATTTAGACACACTTGGAAAACACTGTCTTGTCATTTTGTCCTTTGATTTTTCATCATGCTACTAGTTCCTCGAGGATATCTTGACAATAGGATTTAGAGGAGTAGTGACGTATCATGTTGATTGTCTTGTATTTTCTTTTTTGAAAAGTCATGTTGCTAGTTCCTCAAGGATGTCCTGGCAACAGGATTTAGAGGAGCAACAAAATTTCATGGCTTGTCTTTCTTGACTTTCTTGTTTGTGGTTGGTTATGACAAAAAGACTAGGGAAATTTTTCTCTTAGTATGAGTTATGATCATCCTTGTCTATGACTGCTTGTCTCATGTGATGGTACGACCTTGCACACCATTGATCTATGCCATATCATGGTGTTTTTTGGCCATCACAATAATTCGCCCAATGATGATTAAGAGCAACAATTACTAGTTCTTTGGTAATATGTTGAAGGATTTTGTCTCCACACTAACATCCATCTCCTTCTGTCTTGTCATTTCTCCTGTTCCGTCTCCTGATGATATCCTGTAACATTCAAAAATATAAGTGCATACATGATAATATAGAAATTGCATTAGTTAATCACAAATCTACATACATCCATTCACTTAGTTGCATTACACATTAAAAAATTCATTAATGTATACATTAATTAAACATTCATTTGCATATTTACATCACTAGCATATAACACTTTCATTCATTTGCATTCACATAACATATAAGTGTATTTAACATTTTCATACATTGTCCATATTAGTAATGCATATACATCATAACATAAGGCATCACATGTCACATTATCCACATATATATAGTCGTACATTAACACATCTATAATCATAAACATGAAATTCATTAGAATCAAAAACATCATGCATGCATATAGAAGATCATTATCATCATCATATAACCATCATACATAGCATAATATCCTCATGGCATATAATCATAAATAAACATCATAACTACATACATCACATAACATATAAAATGCATCATCATAATCATCATCATAAATGCATATATCATAGACATAATCAAATCATAATGCATCATCACATAACATAAAGTATATAGTCTATGCCAAAACTGCATCATATATATAATCTCAAAAATGATGTCACAGGATAAAGTCATGAGATATCCCAAAAATAGAGCTCGCGGGTTCGATGGTTAAAATATAAACATCTCAACATAATGTCTCAAGCATGACAACAAGATAATAGTGACAATTCCCTAGTTTGTGCTCTCCTCATCCCCTCGTGGATAAGAACAGGGTGACTGGTGACCCATAAGAGGAACTAATGGTATATGGGAGGACATGGCTAGTAGAGTTTGTGAAGCTGATGGATCTGTAACTGGTGAATGGTTGTGCTTTGACCTATGCCTTGAGGTAGATGAACCATGACTATGGCTAGATCTATGGCTTGAGGAATGCTTGTGACTGTGATGGGACCAGTGACTTGATGAATTCCCAGAGGAGGTAGAACCACCCACACTACTTTGACTATGGCTACTGTGTGTCTAGCTACTACTCCTTGACCCACTCTTTGTCTTGCTCTAAGATCTAGACAAACCAGGCTCCCGCCACTCGGCTGACATTTCTCTCTCATACAACATCCAATACTAGCCCCAACTAGCACTAACCCTAGCTAAGTCCCTGGCTACATCCCCAACTGGTCCAACATATAACTCCACAAAATCTGCACACCAGTTGTGCGTCTCCTGCCGTCGGATCTCAGCCTAATCCTTCTCTACTTGTGTGACCTCTAGTTTTGCCTCCAGGGATTTGATCTATGTTGTGGCCTCATCTAGTCACTATTGCATATCTAAAAATCTCTGATCAACAGTAGCATCATGTGGCAAAGGTGGTCCTCTAGGTATATCATCCTTTCTGTCCACCATGTGCTCCCACAACTCTCTCTCTTCCTCATCCATATCATCCTCACCACCAATATCCAACACCTCATCATCACCTCCGACCTCCTCCTCACCCCCAACTATCTCCTCCCCTCTGCCAACATCCAGGGCCTCCTCCTCCTGCCTAGCCTCTACCTCTGACTGCTCCTCCTCCTGCCTAACCTCGGCCTCCAACTGCTCCTCCTCCTATTTTAATCTCTCATCCCTCTCCTCCTCCTTAGCCACCTTGAGAATCACATCTAAGGGCACCCTCTCAACATGCTGGCATACTCTACTGCCCTACCTTTTGCCATCTCCTCCTCTCCTCCTCCCTCCACCCCCACCATCTCCTCCATCACCTCCATCATCACCTCCACCATCTCCTCCACCCCTCCCCCCATCTCCTCGACTTCCATCCCTCCCCCTCCCCTTGCCACCATCTCTGCCTACTTGGCCTCCTTAGCACACCTGTAGTATCATTGATCGTTGGTCCACTGGTGCTAGCCCATTTGGGTCTATCAATAGTTGTGGCCTGTGAGCCTGCCACCATGTATCAAACTCCATTATTGTACTAGTATCTGCTAGACGCCCAGTCCAGGCCCACTACTATGCCACCAACCCATCAATCTACTGCTCTGCCAAGGGAACTGATATAGATGGTCCCCATATAATCTATTGGGATGATCTAGCATACTCTGTTTTTCGCACTGGCACATCTTTCTACTCACCAAATTTCCGCAATACCTATTGGGGGAGGTATATCTCAATGATAAGATGAGACCGAACAGTGCGACCAATAAGATACTAGAGTTGTCTATAGAAGGCTAAATGATCACCCTCTCCAGCCCATTGTGCACAGTCCCTATAAGGCCTCCAAACAAATTCCATCAAAGTATCAATCCGATGCTCCCAGTATCCTATCTCCTCAACTCTGGTTTGTTGTACGGTACCAACATACAGATAAATATATGACATCCCCTCAACTAGTTGTGGTCTCTGAATAGGAGGATGAAAGACAAGGATATGCTCCCAAGCCTAGATCATAAGTAGTGTGGTACCGCAATTGATACTGTGTGCACCTTTGTACGCCACCTCATGCAATTGATGATAAAGCATGCCAAGTAGACATGGCCCCCAGGCAAAAATAGTCCTATCCCGCCTCATCCTCATGGGCACATCTCCCCATCCAATAGGGAACCCATGTCCATGGTGGTCTGCTATAAGTACACTAGCAATCAACATGCATAGCATCACATCCCATTGAGGATAATGCTCTGCCATGAACTCCCACTGAATCTCATATCCCTCGATGCCTAGTCCTACGCCATTAGTAGCCTCATAATACTTTGTAATTTCCTGTTGTCCCTAATGTGGATCATAAACAACATGCTCTCCTCAGATCAGAAGGTGCAAAATCCTGTACACATCCTCGAGTGCCATGATGGCCTCTATTGTCGGCAAGTGGAATGAACACATCTATGAGTGCCATCTCTTGGCCAATGCTGTCAATAGCCCCCTATTTTCCTAGGAAATGGGCATATAGATCACATAATATAGTCCAAGCCGCATTAGTCATCTCTGCTCCCTGTCTCATAGCTGATCTCTAAATGCATATGTAAATGGCTTGAACTCGCATGTGTAAATGGGTGGTAATCATTTATGCACATGTAGAAATGAGAGTTAGCACATTAGTAAACATCATTATTACCATCTATGTAATCAAGAATAAGTAGAAACTGGGCCTAAACAAAATTCAACCCTAGTCAAAGTCAAATGTGTCGCGTCAAAGGAAATTGCATTGTGCTAATTCAATTGTGTCGTTTGGCACTTCACTTGCGTCGCAACATGATGATTGCATCGTACAAGCTCACAAATGTGTCATCCTATAACATATGTGTCACTTACTCTCTCATATGCTTCATTGTAATAACAATTGTGTCGAATGGCCTTGTGTTTGCATTGCGACAGAGCAATTGTGTTGCTAGACCTATAATTTGTGTTGCAAAGTGGCGAATGCATCGCACTGGTTTGCAAATGTGTCACTTTAAACCTAAACCTAACAAACTCGTTGTGTTTATGTCACGATGCATCAAATGTATGCAACACAAACACTAATGCAGCTTACGTGAACACACGTGTCGCAATGCATTCATTGACCTAACTTCAAACCCTAGAAAAGCATGCAAAATGATAAAATTATGAAGGGGGTAAGGGGTACTTACTGGTGGCTCTACACCCTTTTTCCATCTAAAAGTCCACACGATGTACCCGCAATGCTGTCACTAGAATCACCATCGTTGCAAAGTCTCCTCTCTCTTTGAGCTTTCAAATTTCAAATGGTAAAAGTGAAAATGAATTAACATTTTACCCATGATTTTGAACCTATTTATAGGGTAAAAGTGGGATTTTCTTGAAAATTTTATTATTGGAGGCTCTTTTGACCAACTTTGACCAACCCGTTGACTGCCCTAAACATGTCGAAATCCAAAATCGATCGCACTACTAATTTTTTGATCAACAAATTAACTTATTGGGATACTTTCCAAATTTTTCTGTCACCAGGCCAAAATTTGAAAATTTTCCCAAGGGGGCATAGATACTCCATAACTTCATTGGGGCATGTTTTGACTGGATTTTCTTTGTCACAATGTGACATGTTGCATTATGACAAAAAGGGGAAAAATGTTGACACATAAAATTGACCTAGGCCTGCAAGTTCTATTTTCTCCATATTTCTTCCTAACATAATTAAAATATTTAATTATGTCCTATGGTCCAATTTCAACTATTAATTAAATAATTCATAATTATTTAATTAATTCATGTCTTTTTGATTGTTTAAATAAATAAAATTTATTTATTTATTTAAAGACATCACTAATTCTCTAATGTCTCTCTATGATTAAATAAATTCTTAAATTTATTTAATTATCTTTGTCCATTATTTTCTCCTTATTATTTAAATAAATAAACTTTATTTATTTATTTAAATATGTCATTAATTCCCCATGTCTTTCTATAATTAAATAAATTCCTATAATTTATTTAATTATTATCCACTTTGGCTTTTTCTAATTTTAAATAAAATCATTTATTTAAAATTGTCCACTTTCTATTTCTTCCTAATTATTTAAATAAATAAACTTTATTTATGTATTTAAATATGTCATTAATTTCTAAATTTCTTATAATTAAATAAATTTTTTAATTTATTTAATTATTGTCCACCTTGGCATTCTCCCAATTTTAAATAAAATTATTTAAAATTGTCCCACTTTCTAGTTTTCTCTCTCTCTTAGTAAATAATTTGAAAAATCATTATTTACTATCACATGACCCCACCTTTTTGAGTTAAATTAATTTTTAATTCAAAATGACAACTTTTCTCCATAAATCAAATAATTTCTAATATTATTTGATTTTCTAGCTCTGTCTCTTTCCGTGCCATTCTTATCTTCTTGTCACATGCAATCTTGTCCTTTGACTTGATTTCCTAATATCAAATCTCAACCATTCATTTCAAATTCTAACCTAATGTTGCCCTAACCCTAATTGTGGGTTGTCACATTCAATCTCAACCATTGATCCTAGGACATTTGTCAATCTTCAATCTTGGCCATTCATCCAAAATTGACTTTTCTATAAAATGATAATTTTGGTCTCATTTGGACACTTCATCTCTTAGCATCTTGACATCTTGGCATTTCTAGACTTCATGCTTTAGACATTTTTCATTCTTTAGGCTTGCTTCATAGTTGCTTCATAGTTGCATTGTGTAGCATTTTGATAGAATCCTTCAACATTTGCTTAGGACATTGGCATTATCATAAGTTGCTCATCATAAATATGAGGGAAAACATAATATTACAACAAATAGAGAAGGTACAATGGAGGTTAATCATGGAGGTTGAAGACATTTGGTAAAATCTTTCCCTGTTTTCATGTTTTTACTCTGTTCTCCATTGCTTTGCTTTGGGTTATTTTGTTTCAGCTCTAATTTGCTAACCTAGGTTTTTCCCTAAGCTACAGTATTCGTCCAATTTTCCATGTATGTAAACCCTAGTGTCCTCAATAGGTAAAACCCTATGTGGAATCTTTGGAAAAGCATCGTTGGGGTCATTATAAAATATTTTTCATGAATATCTCTTAATTTTTTGTCTAGTTCTTTCAGTGATGTTAACTATGGTTAGTGTAGCCATTATAACTCCAATTCAATCTCAAATTCTTATAAAATTACTACTATTTCAAACCCACAAAGCACAAATAGTTGTAAATACCTTTTATAATGTGTGCGATAGGATCTAGGGTTTACACCAAATTTCTTTGGATCACCTTCAACTCACTTTCAATTCTTTCAGCTTTCTTCCAAATTTATAAAAGTGATTAGAATCAACTTAGAAACTTTTTTTATGCCTTTCATATTTGCTCTAATTTTGCATTAATTGATCCAAATTCCAAAAAGCTAGTAAACACTCTACTGATACATTATAAACCCTAAAATGCTCTAGATTTGCATATTTTCTGCTGGATTCTTTTTTAGAAGCTTAAGCTTTTCACCTGACACCATGTATCTTCATGTCACTCCTTGACACTTCATATTTCCAGGGGGTTGTTAGATTTTTCTTTTATCACTCCCCCTAAGCCCATGCCTAGCTTTAATTTCCAAGGGAATTAGTTGTACTAAAGGGAGGTACAAATGCATTTGATTCATCTTTGTTCTCAGGTTCATCTTTCTTTCTGCAAATCTTCTCCATTTCATTCTTTACTTCAGTGGGGTCAATTTTCTTCACAGGTTCATTCCTCTTTCCCAAATTAGTTTTCCTTCCATTCTTACTTTTGCAAAATATTGAAATATGTCCAGGTTTGTTGCAATTGTAGAATACAACATTTTTCTAACCAAAATTATTTCCATTCAATCTTGATCTGTACTAGTTAGCTTTATGTCTAAATACATTGCATGTTTAACAACAGCCATTGAAAGATTGAATCATTCTACCAGCATTATATCTATTCATCATATGACTTCTACACTCAATAGCTCTATGTACAAATTTCTTGCATGCAAAGCATTTTCTAGAGAAGGATTTAGCATTTTGATTCATTCTACTTCTACATTCTATTTCCTTATGTCCAAATTTTATTGCATGAGAAGCAAATACCACTGAAAGATGGGTACCTTTGAGCATTTGGTTGTCTGATAGGGGGTCTTCCAGCATTGCTTCTTTGACTTTTGAATTGTTTTCCATTTCCTTGAGTATTCTTTTGATTCTCAACCTTGTTAGGTGTCTGATTAGCCTTTGATATTTCTCTTTCTTCAAGTCCTAAGCCACCTTTATCTTTAAATGGTTTTTTTCCTACAATTAGTTCATCAAGCATTGTAGTACTTGTTTTAAATTTTTCCTCATGAGCTCTTGTTTTTTCTAGATCTGATCTTAGAGTTATTACTTCTTGTTCAAGTCTTGTGCATTCATCAGTCTTGTTTTGTACCTTTACATTTAGACAATCCTCAATTCTTTTCTTTTCTTTCACTTGTACTTTCAATCTAGTGATGTCTTCATTTTCTTTCTTCAACTATTCATTGACTTCTCTATGTCTCTCTTTGAACTTTTTGATTTTTTCTCTCAACTTTTTGATGCATTCATTTGCTTCCTCTAGGTTTTCCTTTATACTTTTGTTTTCACCTTCATCTCTGTCAAGATCTTCAAGAGCAACTTTATGTTCTTCTTTGTCAATCATGAGATCATCTTCTATGCAATATTAATTGCAGAAATTTCTTCCAGAGGAATAGGATACATTTTATCAGCCATGTGTTCAATCTCCAAGATCTTCCTTGAGCTATTAGGATTCTTAAAAGGAACCAATATCTAATACCAATTGTTGAACACCTAGAATACTAGGAGGGGGGTGAATTAGTATTCTATATAACCAATTAATCACAAACCATCCAATTAACAAAGTACATCTAACTGCAACAATGAATGAAAACATGAAAGGGATCACAAGATCACATAACACATGAACACTAAGATTTTTATGTGGAAAACCCAAAAAGGGAAAAACCACAGTAAGGATTAGCTCACAATATATTATAACCAATTATAAAATCTTACAAAGGCTCACTGTCAGGACACATTGTCCAATAAGGCTCATAGCCAGAGATAGATACAAAAAAAAAAGATGGATACATAGCCAAAATGTGAACTAATATAAATTATAACTTCCTTGTGTTGAATTCAGTTTCTTTGAAGCTCTGAATACAAAACTCAACTTTGCTTTATAGTCACTTAACATTTGTAGCAATTCTGCACTAATTCATATCTCACACATATAAATTCACATGTCTGCACAATATCATACCTCACACATATCTTATCATAAGCCATGTCCCTTACAATTCAAAAATGTCTCACATATATACCCAATTACATCTGCATACATCAATTAGGTCGAGCTAATTGGATGTAGCCCTATTTTAATTCAAAATTACCTTACTAGCTCCATACTTGATACAAAAACATCTTCACACTCAAACCAAATGTGGAACACTTAATTTAGGTAAGCATGGATCTAAAATAGACCCCCTTAATGTCCATAATACTTAATTAATATCCACAACATATATCAGGCATTAGATTGGCCAAGAATTAGACCTAATCACAAAATAAGTTAATTGATCACACCATCAATCCAACTAATCATATAATCACTCACCATTTGGAATATATAGTGTACTGACATCTATAAACCATGTCCCAAAATTGTAAAGTCAAATTCCAATTACCATAGGAATGCAGACCAGATAACTCATACCCATTTACACTGCATAAAGCCAAAAACTATGTGTTGAACTATCACTTGTAACTTTCAGCCTGTCCAACCAAATTTGCTGAAATCATGATTATAGATGCATATAATAGCTAGGAATAATATACTATAACCTTATAAATTGATCTTATTACATGAGAAATTCTGAATCAAATTACTGGATAAAGATGTCTTCATTCTATTCACCGAATTAGAGAAATTGTCAACAATTAATGTTGACATCAATGAGAACGCATTAAAGGGGTTCCTTCTTCATTATTTCAATAGGGAGCACATTGTCATGCTCAGGCCCTTCATTGCATTGAGAGATATTGATGAGGAGGAGCCACTTGTATACAAATGTTCTACCATGAGTACACTCCATCACATAGGAGTAGTAGGTATAACATATTAGAGGATGGTAATAGATGATATGATAGTATTCAGGTGGAGACCCTAGCTCCAAGTGTAGCCATGGTTTGATGATCAAGAGCATTTATTCTATGCTTGACACACACAATGGATTATGGGTCTCTAACATCATATCATTGAGAGGTATTTACCAGATAGGGTGGCTCAATAGTTCGCTCACCAACAGGATGTATTGGCACCAGATTATAGGCTTATCTATGCATGCACTACCAAAGAGGTGGCTTGGGGAGAGTAGGTAGATTGATAAGTTTCCATTCAATATTTTACATAGCTTGTTCTATTTCCCTGGGTTTATGTAGGAGGTCTCGATGAGACCTGATACCACACTAGCTTATGATGTGTGGTTTTCTCAACATGCTTTTGTTAGATTGGATAGATACCTCAACAACCTCCTTAGCATGATGGGTAGGTTCTGAGACAGGTTCCGAGTCAACACGATGGACATATTCTCATAATTGGGCAACAAACAAGAGTGCATCTAGTAGGACCACCCCCACCACCACTACAGTTACAACAACAAGGTCTTGATCTCTAGGTGTTATTATAGTAGAGGATGGTCGAGAGAGACACACCCATTTAGGAGAGTGATATTGTGAGGGCTAAGTGAGATAGATAGATACAAGAGTGCAACCAAGAGTGCCAACATAGCCAACAATTAGAATTACAGATTGCATAGGAGACCACACAGAGGTAGTAGCTTAAGGCTACTACTTAGATTCAAGTGTAGGCATAGGCACAGGCCTAGGCCATGGTACCAATAGGGTTATATGGATCAGCTATGGATAAAGCTAACCAGTGCATTGATCTCTCGATGATGTCTAACCAAACCAATTTAGAGAGATAGGGATGGGGCATTGATCATTACTTTCGTTTGTTGTGGTTGTTGGATATTCTTGTAGTACAACCTTAGTGAATACTTATCATGCATGTGCCAAGATAGTCCCAGGTGAAAAAATGGCTACAACATATTAGGTTCTTTATACCTTTTGTTTTTTTGACCTCTACAAATATTTGAATGTTTTTTGGTATTTTTGAATTTTACAAATGTTTTGATGCTTTTGGATTTTGAACTTTACAAATTTTTGGATGTTTTTGATATTTTCACAATTTTTTTGATATTTTTTGAAGATTTTATAATTTTTTTGGTATTTTTGAATACAAATGATACCTAGATCACGATGTTGATGTCACATTATGAGATATAAGACATGGATCAAGAATTATTTGAAAAAAAGAGTGCAAAGAACGTACCCCCAGTGTCTAGCAATGTTTCATACTTCATGAGCCAATCAAGATCAAGATAAGAAATTTATAAGCATGCAAAGATTTTGAATAGATTTGTATCACACAATAGGACCATTGGGAAAATGTGAGATATAGCCAATGAGACTGCATGAGATAAAATTTTAAAGGCCATGTCAAGATTTCCATCATGAGCAAGGTTGAAGTGTACCCTAAACCTTTTTCAAGATCAAGAATATTTTGGTTAGACCTAGATAAAGATGGATTGGATAGATGGAGGGATCTTTATATTTATCATGAAGGGGATAAGATGATTCCATCTGAAATGGTACATATAAATTCTCAATTGTACTCATGATTCTTGTTTGCCAGGTTTTCATTATATTACTTTCCAAAAGCACCACCAAAGTAGTTTTCATTAGAGGATGGTTTTTATCTTTACTATTTTCTTAGTGTTTTTTTATAAAAAAATTTGAAGACTTACGCTCATGTTGAACCACCTAGTGGTACTGATGTAGAGGAAATTGTCCTAATGTTCCAACAATATCCTACTTGAAGAAGTTTCTTTTCTAAGATATATGCTCTTGAATGTAATTTTTGAGAATCCTAATTTTCCTTGTTGATATCGGAATTAACCTCATCTAGGTGTGCACGTTGCAATAGAGTGTCATCAAAATCCTTATGATGAAGAGTAGTTTCCAACACACAGTAAATGTGAGAATTAGATATCATGAATGGAGTGGATGGTTATGTGCATGAAGGGATATGAGATGGATTGGTTGTAGTTTGGAACTTTTGACTCTTCAAACTTGAGAAGATGAGCAATGATGGGTGGAGATAGAATTTTGATTGGAATCAAGACCAATTGCTTGATATAGTTTGTATGTCGCCTAAGGAGTCTGCTTTTGTATTTGCATATGCCTTTGATGGATATATTTCCTTTTTTTGTTTTTTCCCATAGTTTCTTTGACTAATGTATTTTGATAGGGATGATTTTTTTTATATTCTTTGGTATCCATTTATATTTATTTTTTCCATTATTCTTTGTTGTTTCTTTTGCTTCAAAAATTTTCTCCTTTCTTTGATAGGAATCTATCTTTTTGTATTAGTCCCAATTTTTGGATGGAATAATGGGTGGATGTCGATTCATGATACATATGGCTAGTTGTAGCATTGGCATTGGTTTAATCCTAAGGATCCTTAGTACCCCCCATGTTGGTGTTTACACTAGAAAATTTTTCCCCCAAGATTATGGAGGTGTTACTGACATTCTTTGATTCTACTAATGCTGAAAGACCAATTCCTTATATTTTCTCAAGATTATCTACCATCTTTTCTAATTTCAAGATGGCATTTTTAGCAAGGTCTAATACTTTTCCTTGATAATGTATCCTCTGATAAATTGATACTGAATATGGCTTGTCTTGGAAACATGATATTACCATTGCTTCTTGTTGTTTAGGAATGTTAATCGTCTATTCTAATTTCAAAATACCCTATTCATGTAAACATATTCTTTTGCTTGGACAATATTGGATATCTTCATACTCAATTTCTTCAACTAGAATTTGGGATGTGTCATTTGTTGATGTTGAATCAAGAGATTTCGATGATTCATAGTCATTGTAAGAATAAAAAATCTCTACCATTGCTTGCTCTTGTGTGATAATGTCAAGAGTGAAAGACTCTAGTTTTGGATGGAGAATATCTATTTTTCCATCAAAAGGGAACATCTTAGGTGTAGTATCTGGTATATATCCTTGAAATTTTGAATGGATTGGAAGATGTTCATCAAATCACGATAATACTTTGAGGAAGTGAGCTCCTCATCTTGACTTATGACAAAGCAACTATCACTTACAAATTGATTTTTTTTTTGTAAATCATGATAATGTTGTGAGGGTATGAGATCTTGATCTTGACTTGATTCAGAGCCACTTTCATTATACTCAAAAGAACCCTCTTAACATGATCCTTGGGTAGATGGTATAACATTAGTATAACACTCTTCACCAATGTTAGTGGGTATGGCCATAGTAAGGGATGTGTCTTGTTGTCTTGGAACTTCTTTGATATGTCCAATCATAAAGTCATATGAAGGAGGGATATTACAATTTGAGAGATACTTGATTCCATCTCGATATAAAGAATTGCTAGACACTATTGATGGATTTGGACTTTGGTTTAAGAAGGTTCCTTGATGAATGTCTAATTCCTCATGTTGTGATGGGTGAATAACAAAAATGTGTCTTACCATGCGTTGAATCTTTTGTTTTTTCATGATCAGGCATAAGATTCTTATATATCTCTAAATGTTGATTCCCTATTTTTTGATCAACATAAATTTATCCTTGTTCAATAAGATCATTCATGACATGTTTGAGTCTAATTTTTTTTTGCATTTTATGACCCTTATATTGGTGGAATTCACAATGATCTTCCTCTCTATACCAAGGAGGTTTGACTTGTGGTTCTTCATAATTATTGAATTCTAGGAGCGTGATAATATTTGACTAAATCAACTTCTTCAACACTATTTCCATATGAAGGAACACAAAGACCACTGAGAGGGGGGGAGGTGAATCAGTGGACTACAATTTTTATCTTTCTTTAAGCAATATGAAAATAAACACTGAAAGCATATATGAAGAGCAAAAGAAAGGTAACTAAAACAAACTCACAAAATGCATCCCACAACACAAGATATACAAGGAAAACCTAAGATGGGAGAAAACCTCTGTGAGAATAGATGCTAGAGATTATTGCTCTAATCTAGCCTCACAATAAAAATGTTTTTTTTTTACAATTTATGGGAACCAACCCAAAAGAACACCAATTCCAAGTTTATGAGCACCAACTTAAAAGAGCTTCTACCCCTAATCTGAGCACCCACTTAGATGATTATACAATAAAATATTTCAAATACACTTTCAGTATCATGTTACAAATGAAATTTTATAACTCATATAGATTTCCGCACTTATGAAGACTTTGATGATTTTGTTGTCCTCAAACAACTTCTAGTCTTCAATCATTAACTAACTCTGCAGGTATTCTTGATTGCCCCTTTTCTATTCTCTTTCAACTTCACAACAAAATTTGTGATCTCCTCTACATCCACATAATAAGTCTCTTCAAAACTATCACATGCCTTCACACCCTTCTATAGAAATAAAAGCATTCTTCACTTAGAAATGCATACTCTATTTTTATTACAAAGTTATCTTCTCTCTTTCTCTCCACTTGTACCCTCCCTCCACTCTCTTCATGCAAAAACCCATATGTATATACACATCTCCTCTACATAATAATGAATAACTATCTTGGTTACATATTACTCCTGTAGAACAAAAAAAAATTGTAGCCCTCACTAAAAAAATATTTCTGCAACTTTCTGACATCAACATTCTAACATTCTTGTAGCAACATATTTTTAATTGGAGATATCTTATCCTCCTCCTATTATTATATCTGCAAGATTTTAATTCTCTTCTTGAGCAACTAAATTATTCGAGGCTACTACACCTATTTAAACTAGCTTCCATTAATTTAAATGCCTCTTCTATATATTTTAATTGAAACAACTATCAGATTCTTTATACATCGATTTTCCTAGTTTAACTATAGCTTGCAAATCTGATTTCAATATCTAATCTGCAATAAATAAGAACTTTATCTAGGGAATCACCAGACTCTTCAAGAGGTATTTTATCTAAACAAAATATTTGAAAAGCCTTTTCATTTAGCATTGCTACAGAAAGAAACTTCACCGCCAAGCAAAGAATAACCTAAATCTGATTTTATTCAAACCATGCCAATGCAACTTGAAGACAAAAAAAAAGTATTATAAAACCTGATGAAAATTTGAAATGCATTGATCAGTGATAACTGCCTTGCTGAATGGAAGAGAAGACAAAAACATTGATGTGTCGACTTAGGGTAAAACCACGATACCTCATGTTGAACAAAAGACAAACAAGAAACTTTGACTTAGGGTTAAATATACTACACGTTAACTTGTAGTTGTCATAATATCTGAGCAATGACATAATACAACCAATCTCCTTTAGCCACATAAAACCCTAGAAAAATAAAAAATGAGTTAATCGGCCAAACCTACACATATTCACCAAGTCGTCATTATTCCATAAAATTTTTCCACGTGTATGCCATGTCAGTACTCTCTAATTGGCCCAAGTTGCAAAGTTGTGTTTTTGCATATTTAAATATTAACTAGCATTGACTTTGATTTTATATATTTGAACTGTGAAGTTCTTGTCGCTGTGAGGTTTCTGTAGCATGAGTTGCACACTGCTATAGCTGCAAACTATGAGGTTCACATAGCTATGCTTGTTATCCTGTAGTTGCACACTAGTTTCTATACCATGAGTTGACATCAATGGAAATCTAATGCCAACCAATAATCTCAATGCCAATAATCTCCATCTAATGCCAACACCATAGGATCCCCTAAGGGAGTAAATTGTCATCGAGGAGTATTGTTTTGCGTTGGTACGTAATTGTAGAAATGTAAAATTGACCTAACACTTATCGCACATCCTAAATGAAATTTTCTCATCATCAACATCATTATCATCTAATATCACTGCATTTCACATCAATTACATTAAAAACCCTAATTTCCTCTATTAATTGAATAAAATGACATTATTTAATTAATTCACTTTTTCATCATTTTCAAAAAATTAAATAAATTTCATTTATTTAATTTAGTCCTAATCTAACTTTTTTCCTCCTGATGAATTGAATAACATCAATTATTTAATTATGTCTCTAATTTACCCTATTCCCCTAAGGCAATTAAATTATTGATACTTAATAATTTAATTAAATCACTTTCCCCTAAATTTGAATAATTAAATAAATTATTCGAAACATCATCCAAAAGGTCAAATCAAATAAATAAAACTTTGTTTGTGAAAGTAAAACATGATTTTCACGTTCAACTCAAAAGGATTAATTAATTAAATCAATTAATTAATTATCCTCATCCACTTTTATGATTGAGCAAATTACGATCCCCTGATTGCTTGATCTGATTGCCTGACTGATTCATCTATTTTCTAACAGATCAATCTATTCTTCAATCCCATAGACTATTCAATCTATTTCCTCAATCCCACTGATGTTCACTCAAATTGATTTCTTCAATCACACTGATTCCATAATCAGAATGCACTAATTATTCCCATCTAAATCCTCTCAACAGTTTTCATCAACAGTTTTCAACCATTGATCAAGATATTCTACTATGTGATCTCAAGTGTTCATTTCGAAACACAAATTCTATATAACCTCATTCCTTCTAAAAAAACATTCAGATAATCAACATATTTTCCACAATGAAGTAATGCCAAAGTCTTAATTGATATTTTGACAAATCTTTACACATATCTTCGATCAACACACACATGTTCTTCAAGCTTTTACATACACAATGGAGACTTCACATTGATATGAACAACCCAACATCTTCGTGAACACACTCTGACATGGGATGGTAAAGCTATGCTTATGAATTCATGTTATGTTTTCTCTTTTCATTTCATTCTTTGAGTTTGTTCTTCATAGTTTCATTTTATGAGTAACGGTCATGATTCATCTTTTTGTTTGATTAGATTAGTTTCAATTCATTCAATTTGATCTTATCGCATCTTCCTGATTTCCCCCTTACATAGTAATATTTTAATCTTGGTGGTTTCCCTCGTGAAGTGTTGGTATTGTTGACATTTTGTTGATTATTCTAGTGTGTGTTTTGTTGATTGTTATGTTGTATGGTTTGTGTGTTTGATGGTGCCTTAACCATAACCTTCGCATCTACCACACCATCATTAGTAACTATCTTACTTTTAGCCCAAAATCAAGGTTTGTCACTGAAACTAGGCGGTTGGTTTTGAGTTTGTCTAGGTTCCCTAACAATTAGGGCTCATTTCAATGTTGAGACCTTTTGATAGGAACTCATCAAATGTTGTAACACATTACATTCTTAATTGAAAGGCTAAATTGTTTTCCACATTTCATGCCACAATTTCAACTTGTTGTCTGTCAAGAATAGGCCATTTACTTCTATTTTCTTTATGTCTCCATCATTGTATAAATGATTCAAATATTTCACCCTTATTTAAGGGTATAGATTTCTTCCAAGGTTACATTTGCATCAATTTTATACAAGAAATGTGTGACAAATTTTTCCATGATCTCTTGGAATGTCTTTATTCCTAGAGTTAAATGTGAAAACCATTCCATGGCTAATCCACCCAAGATTCTTGGGAATAATCTCATAAGATATGAATCATTGTAGGAGACTTCCATACAAGCAACATAAAATTCCTTTATGTTTTCTTTTAGATTTCCTCTTTCCTTATACTTATCAAATTTTGGGATCTCAAAGTTTGGAGGGGGAGTATCATCATGATTCTCCTATCAAATGGATAGGGGGATAATTCTTGGACCGCATACAATTTCTTTACCTTTCCTACCTGAAAATCTTGTACTTTTTGGGTCAACGTTTTTAATTGTGAGGAAATAGCCCTATTTGTGTTAACCAATGATGGAGCATATGTATATTTTGATATGAGGATGTATTGTGTGAATGATTTTGTGGAGTTGAAAGTGGTATTGGAGGTGTGTTATATGCTCCACCATATTGATATTGTTGTGTAACATTTCCTTGAGGTTGAATGTGTTGTTGACCTTTGGGATTAAGATATTGTTGATTTTGAGAACCAATATATTGTTGACCTTGTTGTTGAGAATTTTTTTTTGTGTTTACATTAGTTGAGCTTGCATTTGATCATGATAAAATCCTTGATATTGATTCATGTTTTGGTTGGGAACCATGTATTGTTGTGAAGCAATGCTTGGATTTGAGATAACATTTTGATTAGGAACAATACTTTGATTTAGCATAATATTTTGACTGGGTACTATGTTTTGATTTGGAACATTATTGCCTTGAATTATAACTATGTGACCTTGATTTGGATCCATATTGTTGCCTTGGTTTGGAACTATGTGACTTATTGGAATGTTTTGATTTGCACCCATGTTGGGATTTTGACCAATGTTTGTATTTGGAACTATGTATTTGAACGAATATTTTGATTTATACCAATGTTTGGATTTTGAGTAATGTTTGGATTTTGAACAATGTTTGGATTTTGAGAAATGTTTCAATTTTGAGCAATGTTTAGATTTTGAGCTATGTTTGTATTTGGAACTATGTTTTTATTTGAACCTTGATTTATATGTAAAATCATGTTTGGATTTGAACCTTGATTTTGACTTGGAATATTATTTGGATTTGAAATATTTTTTTACTTGACACCATATTTTGATTTGGACCCATGGTTTGAGTTTTAACAACATTATGATTTTGACCCATGTTTATATTTTGAACAAAGTTTTAATTTTGACCAACATTTTGATTTGGTTGTTGAACATTAATGTATGATGATGGTTGTAAACTTTTTTTGTGACATCAATTGTTGTTGGGGACTTTTTTGTTGTTGCAAATGTTGTAAAGTGGTGTATTGTTGATGTTGTAAGGGTTGACCTTGATGTTGTATTGATGGTTGATTCAAAGGTTGATTCAATGATTGTTGTTGAATAGTGGAAATTATTTGATTAACCACATAACCTTGATATTTTTTACTATTTGCATAAAATATAGGGGGGATTGTAGCATTTTGATAATCTATATTTTCTACATTTGTTTGAGTACCTCGTGTATTCATATGTATTGTTAAAGGTTGATCTTGTGATTGCGTCCCTTTTTGAAGAGGTTGTTCCTTCAATGTATTAACATCAAAGTTATATGGAAGTTTAGCACCCATTTGTGCAAGTTTTAACATGTATTGTGTAGGGTCTTGTTTGATTAACACTTTCATTTCATGAAGGAAATATTGGTCTTGTTGCAACTCTAGGAAATTTTCTTGAGTAATTTCCTTTTGTTTTGGTCCCTCCTCAATATAAATAGTTTCCACTTGTGGTTTGGTTGTGTTTTTTATTGGAGGTTTTGTGGTTGTTGTTGGACGAACCTCACTTGTTTGAGGATGATTTTTATCTTATACTATTTTCTTGTTTCCATGTATAAACCTAATTGACCTATTAAAGCTAAATCGAATAATATTTGCAAATCTAATGATCAATTAAACATATAAATCTCAATGAAATTGTTTACACAAGCAAATTATCTTTCAAAGTATGAAATATCAAATGAAAGCAATCAAACAAGTGCAAACCTTAATACCATTGGGGGATTATGTCCTTCATGGATGTGGAGTGTTGCAGTTTAGACAAAATACATGATTATGCAAAGAAAAATAGATGAAATTGAGAATTCAATTGTCACACAAGCTCTCAAATTGATCAAATTGTAGATTAAATTTGAGAGAGTAAGTTTACTCAAAGCTTGTTGATCCTTAATATGAAGAAATGTCTCACTATTTATAGATTTTTGAAATTGGAATCAATGGTGAGGATAAAAAGGCTAATCTGTGGATGAAATTAAATTGAAGAAGTGAACATGGATCATAGGATGAATCCAATGGCTGATAATCCATAAGGCATTGATAAGAGATTAGATCAAGGGCTTAGGATCTATGAGAGACCCAACTAATTCCCTAATTTTTAGGAAATATGTTGGAGGAATGTTGGGAGATATTTCCATTTGGGGTGAAATATTTGAATTTGAAATTGATGTATTCCAAGGGAATATTCATTGTTCAAGTGGGAAAAGTTGGAGGATTTGAAAGAAATTAGCCAATTAAAATTATTTAATTTTACAAATGAATGAGAGAAATACATTAATTAAATAATCATGAATTATTTAATCAAAATATGAAGACAATTAATCAAATAATTTAAATTATTTAATCAAGTGAGAGTGAAATTAGTATGAAGAATAGTGAATTAACTAAATAAATTTGATTTATTTAATTAATAGAGGAAAAGGTGAATTTAACTAAATAATTGGCATTATTTAATTAAATGGAAGAATTAGGTGAAATAGACTAGAAAATGGTATTAGTATGCGAAATCAAGTATGTAATATTATTAGGATAGTTTTAAGTGTCTACATTTTTCCCCTCTTTGGATCAATGCACTTGCTGTGTTGTTTCAAAGACCTAATGTTGTTGGAATCAAAACTAAAAAATTTACCAATTTTATTGATGCCCCATTGTGCCCTAGCCAAAGGAATGACTACTAGTATACTGCCCCCTCAAGAGTTCGAGCATAAAAGAGTTACTTTTGCTTGGGATCGTGACATAGCTATAGGATTGGTTCAGCTGCATAAAGGATAGAAAGAAAATCTCCAAGACATTGATAAATAGGTCACCAAGCTCAAAAATAGAGAAACTAGAACAAATCCCTAGGTTTGCACTATGTAACTAGGTCAAAAAACCCTAATTTTCATACATATAAGGGTTAGGGGTCATTTTCCAACTCATTTGCATCCTTTGAGTTTGAGAATTTGAGTGATCTTGAGAGAGACCCTACAAAGCTCCTAACACAATGGATGATAGTGTGCTCCCTCTACATCTCGCAAATTGAGTCTGTGAGTTCCAATACCTAGTCGACATAGGACCACCAGTATGTACCTCAAAAAATTTCTTACACATTGTTGATGGCCAAATTGACACAACAACATGTAGGCAAGATGTAATCACCTTACCTCTCTTGAAAGAAGTGAATGATCATTAAATCAAACACTTCCCAAGGTCTTAGGTGTTGGGTCACAACATACTATTTTGTTGAGCAGTCAATGAGGTTGTAATGTTCAAGAGGCCTACTGTTTATTGAGCTTCTTGGTTGCTGCAAGATCGAATTCCTATCTAAACCTACTCTAATTGATGGGTAAAGAAAAGAAAAAAGATAGATCAGGGATGCAAGAAAGAACAAAATGTTGATTCATCTAATTAACTAGACCTACTATTCTTCAAGGAATTTCTAAACTAAACTATAGAATAAGCCAACTTGTAATCAGTACAAACCTTCATTCATTCATAGTGCAGACATTAACAATAGATTTCAAATCATAATTCGAACAAAAGAAAAGTTAAAACTTCATTCATTCCTCCAAGAACTTCAAATCTAATAGTTAACCAAACAAATATCATTTCAGAGTATAAATCAAGACATGTATGAATAAACTATTTCTACTATGGTAAAATAGATAAAAAAAGTATTTACAATTCTGGAGAAACTTCACTAATATACGAAAACCAATATCCTCAAATTACCTTGGCTAAACTAAGAAAGAAAAATGTATCATCTATCCTACTACTAAATTCTAATCAACACTAAACATAATGTCTAGCTGATTTTCCTAAAATTCCAACCCTTTCAAATGAACCTGATTTGATAGTTTATAGCTTAGCTAATTTCATAATTTCTACTAAAACAACTCCTCAAAAGCTATAGCAATCAATCATTCTTCAAAAGAAACATTCTATTTTAGCTCTCTATTTGAATATGGTTGACTTTAGTTAATTATTGCAACTTCTGGTTTCAGCTTAAGTTTGACTTTATTCTCCAACTTGATTTAGGTTGGCAATTGCACTTTCCAGCTTGATTTTGAGTTCTCTTCTCATTGCATGATGTAGAGAAACATCCTTTTCCAGAAATTATGTCCAGTGCCCCCCCCCCCCCAATGACTCTAGTTCACTCCCAATTGATTGATATTCTTTGATTTGCAAGTCATCAAAAATAGAGAAGAACTTTGATTTGCAAGTCATCAAAGATCTTTCCTTGAAAAGAACCTAAAAATCAAGCACATTCATTTAATCCATAGCATTAATTAATTAATGTCATTTCAATTAAATACATGCAAAATTTAAATTTCATAATTAAAACATTAATTAAATTCAATTTTAAATTAATGTTATTTTAAATAATAAAATAACATTAATAATCATTTCTCTGCATGATTTTAAAATCTTCTGCCCAATATTCAATCCCAAATCTAGTACTTGCACAAAAGAAAATTCATCGAATTAATATTTGTAACAAATACACAATTAATTCAATTATAATTAATTTACAAAGGTTAAAACACATGGATCCATTGCTTTTTAGTGAATTAATGGATTTCATTTTTTATTCATTGAATTAACTAATTTGTATTTGCCAAAGAAATTATGAACTCAAAATCTAAGAAAATCTCCAACCCTTTGCATCTTGGTGAATATCCATACACCCAAATTAAATTCAGGATCATGTATAAATCCTGTCACTAACACTCATCACATTTGGTCACAGATAGAGGATTCTGGGAGAAGTTGTGGAATTTGGCTTTATATCTGTAGAATGACATTTTCTTGAAAGCTCTTAAAATAAATTCATCAAATCCCCTTATGCAAATTCTGTCATCATTTGTATTTTGTTGAGATGAACTCTGTTTGATACGTTTTGTCAAATAGTTCCCATGCCTTGTCCAAGAAGATCAATCATACAAGCATAGTGATTTTCTACAAGTGTAATGTTATGATCATGAGTCATGGAATGAAAATATTCATAACCTTCATGCACCAATCTTGAATGACTACAAGAATTAAGGAAAAAAATAAAGGTGATGTGATTTGGCTTCATGCCTACCTTTAGCATTTGCTCAAAAACCTACAGAGCTTCCTTTCCAAACCCATGGTAAGAAAATCCTCCAATCATTGCAGTCCAGGAAACCAAGTCTCATTTAGACATAGCATGGAACACTTGGTGGGAATATTCAATGCATCCAGATTTAGCATAAGTGGTGACAAGAGCATTGTCCACTGATAGGTGTGATAGAAAACCCCTTGCCAATGTGTGAGCATGAATCTACTTGCCTAATTTCAAAGTAGCTAGATTTGCACATGCACTTAAAACAAAGGCCAAAGACAACTAATCTAGCTTAACACCTTCCATTTTAATTTGAGAAAATAATATTCAATGCCTCCCCTACACATCCCTACTATGCATAGGGTGATCCCACAATACTGGTTTACAATTTTTAGCCAAACTGGACACTGAACTGATTTTTTCTAACTAAATCTTCACTTTCGGGCACCTATAGCAGCTAAATCGTGGAAATTTGAAGATGATGCAAACTAGTGATTTGTGACATTTTGTCTATAGATTCTAAATATATTTTTTTCAAAATTTTTGGAATCATATTGCACTTCTTTTTCCATCTCCTTCGAAAACTAGTTTTTTTAGTAAACACCATTTTTAAGGAGTGATGCTCACCATATGCAACATAATTTTTTTTCCATGAAGGATAAATTTTATTTTTTTTGAATTTAGATTTGTAACTATGATATCTAGCACTTTCATTTGGTTTTATAGTGTTTTATTGATTTTTTTTCCTTAATCAAGTTTTGAATTCAAACCAATTACAATTCATACATAGTTGAACTGTATACAAAATAACTTTTTTTGTATGTATCAAAATTCAATATACTTTTTTTATTGGATCAAGGACTCAATATCTAGTGTACTGCTATTTTTCCACATGTGCAGAATAGAGAGTTTGATTTTTGGTGAAAAACCTACATTCACAAGAAATAAAAAATAAATATAATAATAAAATAAAATTTATTTAAAATTATAATTTTGGGAAGCTTATAATAAGGACTACATACATGCAAAAAATAAACTTTAAATGAATTAATTTGATTCCCCAAAAGGTAAATCAAAAGTGGTTTTTTATCAGCATTTTGATAGGTGTAAAGGAGACTTTGTTATAGGTATGGTTTAAAACTAGCGGGGTTCTATCCAAAGGGGTTTGATCTAAAGTGGTTCGATCAAAACCTCTTCAATTGGAATCCTTTAAATGTATTTTTTCAAGGCTTAAATCATTATATTTTCTAAAAATATGTGATTTCAGCAAAAATTAGGATCTCCCAAAAATTGTAAACCAGTATTGTGCGATCACCCCATAGCCAGTGATTATCACATTCCATACAACCACATCCAGGGGTATTTTTAAATTTCTCTATATTTCATCAATCTCCTGTTGGATATTGCTGATATGTGGTTGTCATTGATTTCAACACTACTGGCATTAATGTCTTTAAGGTTGTATATGTCAAGGATATTGAGAAAATTGTAATAAAATAAGTTGTAAGTTGTTGGTGATATAGTGAAGTTCAGTATGGTGGCTAGCTCAATATATTGATGATAAGAGAATGTGAATTAAGGGGTCTATTGATGAGTATATCTAGTTTATCCATGTGAATTTTTAGAGGTTCACATGAAGATTTGATTGAGTTATGAGTATCTGTGTTCTGACAGTTGTTTTGTTGCTTTAGTTGGTGTTTCTGAAAGAAGATAATGTGATTCTAGTTTAATTTGAGTTGTTGTGGATGCTTCTGTGGTGATTCATGATGCTTGTGGATATTTCTAGACTATTCTCTATCTATGTTGTTGGTTCGCATTGATCGTTGTGCTTGTGATTGGTGATTTTATTTTGTGAGATCATGTTTTTTCATGATCATGGCCAACAAGGTTATTGTAGCATGTTATGGATCTTCGAGGCATAATTGTTTAAGGTGTTTCATGTTTGAGACATGTTTTTTTGGGTCCTTACTATGTTTTGGATAACATTGTTTGGTTTACATTGATAAATTGTTTATTGTTTTGGGCTGACATGTAGTTGATGTTATCCCTAGTTGTAGATATATATGATCGATTGTTTATACCAGTTGATGGCATGATGTGCGAACAATGTTCTAATCTTTCGAAGGCAGAAGTAAAGTGTGAAGAAGAGTGAGAAAATGAAGAGTTTATGTGCTTAACTAGAACTGTAATCAGGCATTAGAAGATGTTATTTTCTTAGTTCAAAATATTTCGGATGTAATCTAAATGTTACTGTAAGACAATGAGTCTTCCTTTGGGTAGTAAGCCTTTTGTATTTGAGCAGTGAGCTCTAGGAAGTTTTCCTGAATGCATGTGCATTCACCATTTGTAATACTTTTAATAGAGTATAATTTTGTGGAATAACCTCCACCGTGGTTTTTCCCCTAACAAGGTTTCCATGTAAAAAAATCTTGGTGTTATGTGTGTTTTTGATGTGGTGATGGTTTATGATTTCATGATTATTTATTATATTTGAGAATAATTTTAATAAGTATAATTTCTGTGACAACTGATTCACCCCCTCTCAGTTGTATTCCCTTGTGTTGCCAACAATTAGTATCAGAGCAGGTTCCTCAAAATAATTTTAATAGCTTGAGGTGATTCGGGATGGCGACATATAAGAAGGATAGTCCGAGATTTGATGGAACTAATTACTCTTTGTGGAAGAATCGAATGGAGTGTCATCTGAGATGCATTGGTGAACCGTACTAGACAATTACAAAGAATAGGTATATCATCCCATAGAATGGTCCTTCTATTGCAGGTGAGATGAAGGGAGTTGAGTACAATATTAGGGCTAAGGAAGCATTATTGAGTGCTCTGATTGATTCTGAGATGACAAATGTAATGGAGTTGAAGACTACTCATGAGATCTGGAAAAAGTTGGAAACTTTATATGAAGGTGATACCCATGTGAAGATTTCTAAGCTACAAAGCTTAAAAGGGAAATATGAAATGTTGAGAATAGGTGAAGATGAGAACATCACTTCTTTTATGCAGAGAGTGAATGAACTTGTGTGTAGTATCATATGTGCTGGTGGAACATTCGAAGAATTAGAGATTGTTTCTAAAGTGCTCAGATCCTTGCCTGCTGCATACAAACACAAAACTACTGCTATTGAGGAGATCCAAACTGTGACAAATGTAACTAGACACATGTTGATTGGTAAGCTTACTGCTTTTGAGTTAAGTGAGTTTGGTGAATCTCTTCCTAAGACAAAATCTACATTCAAAGCCATTATCTCCGGAAAAGATAAGAAAATATATGATACGGGAGAAATTTCTTCTAGAAAAATGTCCAAGTATGAGCAAGAAATAAGAGAGATTGAAGAAGAAGAGAGAAAAATAGATGAGCTTGAAGCACTTATTGTCAAGAGGGTAGCCAGAGGAGAAGGTAAGTATAAAGGGAAATTGAATCTTAAATGTTTTTCTTGAAATAAGATAGGTCATTTTGCCTCAAGGTGTCAAGAAAGAGTTCCTAAGACAAGACCTGACAAGCCTAGATTCCAAAGAAAGTGTTATTATGCTGCTGATGAAGGTGTGGAAAATGATGAATATGATAAAGGGAATTTAAGTGAGGATGAATGGGTATTTATTGCTATCAAGGAAAATGATCCAGTACCTACTAAATTTGCTAGTTGCATAAATGTGGAGAAAGCTCTCGCTGCCAAAGTTGAAGAAAAAGATGAATGGGTGATTGACAGTGGATGCTCTCATCACATGATAGGTGATAAAAGTAAATTTGTGAGCTTGGAAAAGTATGATGGTGGTGTTGTAAGATTTGGTGATGAAAAAGCTAGTGTAATTCATGGCAGAGGATCCATTTCTCTTGATGGTAAGCATAATACTGATGATGTTCTATATGTGGAACGCTTGAAGCATAATCTCTTAAGTGTTGGACAAATGGTTGACAAGGGATATAATCTTCAATTCAAGAATGGAAAGTGCAGAATATTGGTGAGTTCTGGAAATGTGATTGCATCTAGTACAAAAACAAAAGGTAATATCTTTCACCTAAATGCTACTGGTAAAACTTGTCTGATTTCTCAAGTTGATGAAAGTTGGTTGTGGCATAGGAGATTGTGTCATGTAAACTTTGACAATATTATCAAGATAAGTTCTACTCAGGCAGTAAGAGATCTTCCTGAGTTGATAAAACCTACTAATGCTATATGCAAGGAATACCAGTTAGGGAAGCAAACTAGATTTTCATTCTAGAGAAAACAACATTGTTCAAATGAAGTGTTGGAGCTTGTGCATATTGATTAGGGAAGATTATAACTACAACATTTGAAAAATTCTTCTTGCTTGAGTTTTGATGGATATCGATCTACCCTATTCACAAATCAAATTTGTGCACCTCCCGCATTTATTGGTGTTCCAAGACATCTCTTTGAGGTACACTACCAAACAGTACATATGCTTCATCTATTCTGTTCTTCCATATTTTGTGTCAAGGAGGACGTTGTCAAAGGTTTTGGAATTTGGCCTCACAACCAAGACCGATTTGCATTACTTGAGGGTTTCCAAAAATACTTTTAGCTTATCCAATTTATGCATATCCCGTGATCATGTCATTTGAAACCACCTTTCTTTTAGGAATTATGTCATATAGTTTATTTGCATCACCAATGCTCTTGTGAATTGCAACTCCTTATTTCATGGGACCTCATCTCTTGGAAGCAGACTGCCAAACAGTTCTCGGCCTTGTTGATGCTCCCATATTTTTCATCTTCCACAATGTGTTTAAAACCTTCAAGCACCCCTTTTCCATCAACCATTTGAATCTAGGAAAATATATTTCTTTTGGCGGCATGCTTCTTCAGAGGGATCTACGAACAATTTTCTACCTTTGTCCATGTTTCCACATTTTGTGTTTATTTTTCCAAGGCAGATGCAACTATAATGTCTGATTAATTTGCTCAAAGATTATACATTGATGGGTGCCCAAATATGTTTTGAAGCTCCAATCTTAGCTCACACCTTAGCACGGGCATTGTAGGATGCATGAAGATTGTGGAATATGGCGAAGCCTCCAACAAAAGAATTTTGTGCATAACCTTTAAGTCTTCATTCATGCACAGGAATCAAAAATTTGGTGAGTGCGGGTTGTCGATGCTAGGGAGTCTTGAGTTATGAAGAACATTTCAATTATTTCCCTTTCAAATGCTTACTCGAGTTGAGTGTGGGATCAAAACTTTCACTGCACTTGAACATTTCACTTCGTTTGGTTCCAACACTCACTCTGATTCTGAAATCTGACCAGTTTTCCCTCTAATTGTTGTGCGAGAATTAGGGTCAGGTTTTCACCTATACTTGAACATTCTTTTTAGCTAGTTCCAATATCTTACCCAATTTTGAGTTCTAAAGGAAATTTACTTTGTGAGTGGCAGAGTTTGAGGTTCGGGATATTTCCGAACATGAGACATTTTTAAATTTCTCCTTTAATGTTTTCCCCCGACCCGAACTTCTTGAAAAGACACCTTTCTTTAAATTTCCTTTTTAAATATCATGCGAGAATTGGGATTTCGAAAGAACCTCATCATATTTTTACTTTTTTTTTATTTACTTTTTGGCTTGTACCCCTTTGTGCTCAGAGCGAGAATCGCGTAATTGTTGAACCCTTTGCATTTTTATTTTTTTATTTTCTGGTTTTTTTAAATCTTTTAAATTTAAATTTAAAAGATTTTAATTTAATTTTTATTTATTTTGAGTTTTTTATAAATTTTATGTTTTGATTTTAAATCTTTTAAATTTTAAATTTAAAAGATTTTTTATTAAATTTTAAAGATTTTATTAGATTCTTTTAAAAGATTCAAATCTTTAAACTTTGTTAAAATATTTATTTATAATTATTTATTTATTTTAAAGTCTTTTTAAACCTTTTAAAATTAAAGATTCATTTGTTTATTATTTTGTAACTTTTTAAATTTTAGTTTTTAATTTTTTTTGTATTGTGATTTTTGCATTTTCAAAATGTTTAATTTTGATTTTTTTGATTTTTAAAATGTTCTAATTTTTTGTATTTTTATGATTTTTTGACTCTAAGGCAAGACAATGCGACAAACATGAATGAAAGATGAGAACCAAAGAAAAGGTGTGAAAAACAACAATGAAGAAGTGGAGGAAATAACAAAGATGCGATGAGAATGAGCAAACGAAAACAACCAAAACAAACAACGTGAAAATAAGAAAGAAATGAAATGGGAAGACGAGGATGAAGATGAATGAAAATGACCAAAACAAATGAATGATGCAATGACCGAAGACAAGACAAAGAAAAAAATGCTAGAGATTGGGATTGGGAACAAACTCGGCACAGGAACCTTCAAAGAGTGCAAGGTTTCGAGAAAGTTTTGAAACCCGAACCTAATAGGAAAAAAGCACAACAGACACAGAAATCAGGATTGGGGAAAAACTAGGAACAAGAACCTTAGAAAGGTTATTGGTTCTAGTTGCGGTCTGATACTCGATTCTAAACCAGACAAAATAAAAACATGGAATCAAAGATTGGAGTCAACATGGAAACTAGGACTTGAAACCCCGAAAGGTGCCAGGTACTAATTCCATTCTAAAACTTGATTCTGACAAAACAAAGATGATAAGCAAGTGAAGATTAGAATTAGGATGGAACAAGAACTTGAACCTTTTCCAAGTGCAAAGTGTCAGTTCTAGTCCAAAACCCAAATCCAACAAAGAAAAATAAAATGAATAAGGCACGAGAAAAAAAAAACAAAACAAGAACGAAAAAACATGAACACGACAGACCAAACCAGCAAAACAAAGGAAAATAGAGGGGGTCCTTGACTTTTCCAAGAAAAAATTTGGGGTGTGTATCCAAGGAATAACACACTATTTTATGCAAGTTGATTTTAAGCCAAAAATTGTCAACAAGTACATCGCTATTTTGGTGGCACACTTGTTATGATCGTTGACACACTTGTCCAGCCCAACAATGCACTTGCAACAAGTGTGTGAGTATTTAGAATACTGGACAACATACTTGTTCACACACACATGCACTTAAATTCTAGAGTGACACACTAGTCTAATTTCAGAGTGACACACTTGCAAAACCTTAAGCACACTTGTAGTTTGGCCACACATGCATTTTAGTGATGCAGTTGCATAATATGACAGTGTGACACACTTGTTAAAAGTGTAACACAATTGCAAATATGATAGTCTGACACACTTTTTTAAAGTGGCACAATTGCTTTTTTAGGGTTTAAACTTTAAAAAAATTCCATTTTTTTATAAATTTGACATTGTGCACATTGTGCATGTAGGAGAGCTTCCATCCTCTACAGTCATATGAGAGGAGACCTAGAATTTTATCATGGATGAGCATATTTGGGGATGATAAGGGTTTCTTCCTAGGTACCATCAACCTACACTTTATTGCACACATTCTAGAGATTCAGACACATCTCACAATGATGACTATGCTCATAGAGTGGTGGCATTCAAAGACCTCTTTATTCCACCTCCCTATCGACAAGGCTACTATCACACTCGAGGATGTTTGGTGCATCCTTCAAGTTCCTATTCATGGTGCCAGAGTTATTTACAACATAGACCTCAGCTTGGAGGCCATGTTCTAAGTGCTACATGTTGATGGTCTAAAGGTGGAGAGTGTTGGTGTAAATAAAGTCTTGTACCTAGTTAATTTATTACTAGGGGACTTATTTACAAGTTAAGTTTACTTAGGTCTTAGGAAGGAATATTTTTAGAAGGTGTTAGTTGTCATTAGTTATTATCTTATCTTTTGACTTGTAACACATGTGAACCTAGGTAGTTATGATTAGATGTCTCATGTCATATGATTAAGAAACTTGTCATAATCCTATGACATCTTGTATCTCACCTTGGCTATATAACTAAGGGGTTTCTACTACATCCCATCATATCATTGAATCATATTAATAAGAATATAGTTTATTCTTGTCACATTGTATTCTCTTTCTTTGTGCTTTCCATTTGGTCTCAAGATCTTGGTAGCCATAGTCAATTCTAACATGGTATTAGAGTGGATTGGGTGCCATTGGATAGTATTTTTTTGAAGAGAGATGGTAAATATTGAAAATTTGAGTATGCTCTTCTCTTGCATCATATGATGATATGGAGAATTAGAAGAACTTGATAGAAATACCAGATTTGGGGGGGTTCCATTTTTGGCTCTTTATTGCAGGTTCAAATCAAAAATTTCTTGTGCAAATCTAAGGTCACCATTATGTCTGAAAGGTTCAAGATAGTCAATTCTACCTTTTCTTATTTTCAAATGTTGGAGAGTTTTTGTGCAAATCTATTAGGGTTTCAGGTGTATTTTTGAGTTCCAAATTGGTGGTAATTGTGCATATTGTAAGGGCAGATCTATAGGCTATCCAAAGTGAATTTTTATAGGCTGTTATGTTGCAAAATTTTCTATAGAACTCTCATATTTATTGCTGCAATAAAATTCTAAGTGTGGTTGGTTTCATTGGTGCAATTCTTAGCGCACCCGATTTCACAATTTTTACTTGTTGCACATAAAATCTCAGAAATTGATAAAGTATTGCAAAAATTAGATTTAATAATTTTATTGGGGATATTATAGTGGTATCAAAGCCATGATCCTACCTTCCTGAGGGTTTTCTCATATTTTTAAAATAAAGAGGATTTAAAAGATGGTTGATCATATGGAAGATTTGGCTAGGGATCTTGCAGCCATCAGAGAAACATATCTTAATCAAGATGAAGGATTTAGAAATTTTTTCCCATATAGTGATTATATCACTTAGATATAAAACATGATAGAAATGAAGAGTCATAAACAATATTCAAATGTAGGTGGAAGAGATCTCAGGAGAAAATTCGTGAAACCTTCAACTTCCACTTTTGATGGATCAAACCAACTCTCAGTTAGAGCTTGGTTATTTGAGATGAAAGACGGTTACTATTCTAGTTCCATGGAGGAGCAAGTTACCATTCAATATGTGATCTTGCACCTTGAAGGAGCTTCCCATGATTGGTGGTACCAAGGTATGAACTGTTGGCTTTCTCTTTGTGGTATATTGTCCTTGATGACAAAATTGATTAGTGCTTTGAATACTTGGTGCTCTTTGTGTTTAGTTTGGCGATCATGCTTTGGGTTGATGTATTTGGGTGCATTTTTTCATCACATAATGTGGTACTGATCATGTTGAGCTTTATGTGCAGATAAAAGTTATTCAGGTGGTATTAGTTTTCAAGTGATATCATGGAATAGTTGAATTCATCTTGACAGATTGGTCCTTCTTTATTATACAAAAGGTATATTATTTAAGTTGATCATTTTTGTTCATGGAATCATTGAAAAGATTCATTATGTCTTCATGGAAATTCTATTGGTGATCTTCATGGTTGTCTCACAATTCTTTGATTAGTTTGGTGCACATGTTAACATGCTATACATATATTTCACAAGGGTTATTGCATTTTACATGAGGTGGAGGTGTTTGTACTATTACTCAGTCAATCTTGTATCCTTGAGTTGGTTACTATAGCTTCATAAGCAATGGTATTGCTTAGAATTTTCATATCATTTCTTATAAAAAGTATTTTGACATTCTTGGGCCTTCACATGTTATATGGATTCACATTTCATATTTATTTATATCTTGGCATATAGTTTTTGTTTTGGAGTTTCGATGAAGAGAAAAATAGGGTAAACAAAAAGAACTAAACCCTAGCACCGCCATGCTGGAATTACAGTTGCATATTGAGCAAGGTTGTTGTGGCATTCTGACTTGGTTTTCAGTTATGTTGGTTTTTGATGGATGGAAAGATAGTTGGTGGTCTTCGCTTGAGCTGGAAGCGGTAGTTTGGGCAGTTTTCATGAAGAACTTCAGGGATTTTGTTTGCAAGTTAAATCCACCATGAAAAAGGTAATATCTATGCATTATGTTTGATCTTTCAAAGGTAAATCTAGTAAATGAGAAGAAAAAGAGGAAAAAATTGTTTTAGTTTCGAATAAATTTCTTAACTAATCTGAAACTACCTTGAACCCAAGTGTAAACTCAAGGGTTTCATCTCACAGTGGCATTTCATCTTCATATCATTGATTTTTTCTTAAAAATCCTTGATTGGCATCATGATCAAATATTATGTTTCTTACCAGTTCAAAAACTCTGGTTATTGAATGTGGGTTTTTCTTGACAAAGATGTATAACCGTTTTACAAACATTGTATATATGTATCCTTGCAAAAACACATAAAAGATGTGATGTGAAGAGAGGAAATTATCCGGAAAAAGTATTTCTTATTGTGAAATCATTTTGTAAAAAGAGAAGAGTGGGCTCATATTGTTTTTATCTCTGATTGTATTACATAGATTATGTTTTGAGTTGAGCATTATTGCAAAATCATTTTGTATCCTATTGTAATTTTATGACTGCAATGAATTATTGTAGTTATAAGGTTCTAATGGGTTACAATATCTTGAATGTTTGATGAAGTTGGTGCTTCAAAAGGATTATGGGAGTTGGTGCTCTTTGATTAATAAAAGGGAAATTTTAGCTAGTGGTTTTTATAACCCCAAGAGGGTTTTTCCACTAAGGAAATCTTTGTGTTATGTGATATTATTTGTCTCTCATTTTTTTTCATGTTAATGTGCTCATTCAGTCAATGCTCTGATACTTTTAGAGTGCTCAAAAGTTTCTTATTTCAAAAGTTTGTCATGCATAGTTAAAAAAAACCTTTTGTTAAGCAAATTAAAAGTGCTCTGGGCAAAGTTGTTCTGTTACAAAAGCACATACAAGATTGTTCACACTCTAATTGAAAA
>VDFB02270651.1:532412728-532441814 GCA_007258455.2 Sequoia sempervirens
TGGCGGGATTGTGTAAGTGGTTGGTGGACTACTATGTTGCAAGTTTATGAGAGGTGATGAATATTGAGGTGTTATGGGTGATGTAACAAAACTATAAGGATTCCCACTAGGAAGACCTAAGCTTGGAGTTAGGCCATTACCGTGTATTGTATCATTGAAGCTATGGTTGGTGGTGTAAATATAGGAATAAAAGGTATGGTTGTGGGAAGGGAACATTTTTTTCCTCCTTGATTTTGAGTATTTGTGAGTGCTTGAGGATAACTAGTTGTAATAGGAATGTTAGCATCCATTATGTGAGATAGACTACACAACACCTCTATTCCTTGAGAATCATTGATCAATTTCCTAAGGTTATCCACAATAGGTACTATTTGTCCTACTAAAGATTTAATGCTTAAATAATATTGAAAAACTTCTAAATATTTATCCCATTATTTTAGTTTCTCATCAGGAACATGGGCAACAATGGTCTCAATGTCCACACAAATATTTTATTGTGAGATGGTCATGGGTATTGTAGGATTAGGCATGGAATCCAAAATGGGGTGGGTATTAACAATACCTTGTGTGAAAGAGTTGGAGGACTCAAGCTCCACAATAGATGTAATTACAACATGATATTCCATGCGTCTACAACTACATCTCACAGGGGTATTAGCAATAGGACACTAGATTGTGAAGTTCATACAAGTTTCAAAACACTTCAGGGTATGCTTACTATGAACATTAAAGCATAGAACAATCACGAAAAAATACGAAATCCAAAATTAGAGTGAAGAACCACATAGAAAACACAACACATCTTTGCTAAAATTTTGAGCCAAAACTAGTTGGTCTAGGGCACTAGGATGCCCTAGATTGGCAATTTTTTGTACTAAATTCAAAGTTTTGATGTTTACAACTATGCTTAAGTGTTCTGTTATGTGATAGTGTAGGTATGATAGTGAATAAATTTCCAAAATTTGATTAATTTGTGATTATGCAATGTAAATGCAATTATGCAAGCAATTTTCAAATGCAAGAAGAAAATGAGATTCCAAATGCAATTTTTGTATCTAAAGTGCAGTAGTTAACTAATCCTAATGTACAAAATATGGAAATGAAGATCTTGATGCCTATTTGTAACAAAACAATACAATTTTTCACCTTTTAACTATATGCAAAATGCCTAAATGAATGCAATGAACACTTTCAAATTTGATTTTAGATTTTATATGACCTAATGTAGATTAGCAAATGCAATTAAGATGTAGATCTAACCTATGATGACTTAAATGAATCCCATTTGAAATTTGAATGCAAGATGGTATGCAATTTTTTTTAATTTTTCAATACTTTTTATATGAAAGGATAGATGCCTAAATAATGAGTACAAAAAAATGCAAGATTAATCTTAGATATAAGATGATATTCTTTAGATTTTAGAAGATCTATAATGTAAATCAATCAAGTTCACCAAAATGTAATGGTAGAAAAGGTGATCCTAATTCTAACCACTAGAACCAATTCCTTTTCCAGATTTATGTGTGGTGTATGTGGGGGCACCTTAACATTACATTAGGGAATTCAGATCTACACAAGAGATGAATAATTTACCATCAACTATCTTTCCCTTTGACTTGAGTTCTAATAATTAAGGGTTTTGAATTGGATTTTTGATGCAATTAGTTAGAATATGCAAATACAATGTTCTTCAAGATGAATTATGACTAATTCAAATCACATAGACAAATTTAAGTTCCAAAAAAGTGGAAGGAAAACACTAATGCACTTGTGATTTGAATTTGAGCCTAATCTAGGTGGTCAAGGGTGCCAAGATGCCCTAGACTAGGGATCTAAAACCTAAATCTGCTTTCACAAGCTTGAGGTCCCTAGTTTGTATCTTTTTCCTTCTAGGTTCCATTGTCGGATCTTCATTTGTTACTAAGATAATGCAATTTTCATATCTTGTCAAGTTGTAGGGCTAATGATGTATGAATGAGAAAATTGTCTTCAATCTTCCTCCAATGTTCTTTAGATCTACAACCTACATATAAAGAGGAAGAGGAAGGGTTGTGCCATATAGGGGCTTCTCTTAGTCAGACCTTGTGTTGATATTTCTACCTCACAATGGAAAAATTGATGATAAAGAGAGTGTATCCCTTTTGAGGGATAAAGGCTAAATAATAAAAAAGTAGGGAATTAAGAATTTGTTGTAACTCACCAATCAAATCTAATTACCTTGTTGGACTAAAGTCAAGCTTGTCACCTTCAAGGATTACTTGCAATTTGACTTGATTTGATTTGAAGACCTTCAAGCATTAGTACTCAAAAATAAAATAAAATGCATAAACATGAACAAACTCACATAAAACTTCACATGATGCTTGAATGATGAAATGCTGCAATAATTCTATAAATTATGCTCTTGACTACTTTTAGGATACTTGATTTGCTCAATAGATTTCTTAATATATTTCTCATCTTTTAAAATGATGAAAATACTAAATATTTATATGCAATTCTTCTAATTTCCCAAAAATTAAATCCTATTCGCTAACAATTAAAATTTGAGTTATAAATAATATTACCAACACCAACATATTTAAATTTGGAGCTATTTTAAGAGGTCTAGGGCATTGAGTGCCCTAGACTAGATCCTAATTTTTTCGGGATCCAAAGTGTTAGGGGAAAGATATTAAATGCATACTTTAGTCTTTCACTTTTGATTTTCTAATAAATGATAAAATGGGCCATAGAATGCATAATTTAAGAAATTTGGGGCATAATTATGTCCAAGCACATAGGAAGTAGCAAAATCTAGTGTGAAATTGTCAAGGGAGACAATTTACGGTGCTATATGTTTGTTGAATAATGAAGACGGATTTAAAATCTTTCTTTCTATTCTCATTTAGCTTATCTTGTTGTACTTGAGTCCAAGTGACATGAACTTCTATGTCTATAAGTTCTGAGTAAAAACTTTCAACTAAAATCCATGAATTTTGAGAAATAAACATCTTCATATTAATACTCCAAAAGTCATAGTTTCCCCCTTTAAGCAAAGGTATCTAGGATTGTGATTGATTTAAATCACAAGAAGTAGCAACCATATCTTAAAATCAAAGAAGAAGATGAAAACAAATATATACTTGTATGTTTTCATAATGAGACTTTTCAATTCTAGAACTTTGTTCTTAGCACTAATACATTTCTCTCTCCCCTACCTAACAAAGTAAGTTCATATTATGAAAAGAAAGAAACCTACTTTGATACCAATAGTTGAATTTTAGAGAGAAAATATAGCAAAATAGGAAATATCATAACAAAAAACAAAATATGAACTTAGAATTGTTGTTGCAAATAAATTCTTAATGATTACACATATAATGTTGGTACAATAACTATATTTATAGGCTATATATACCAGTGCCCAACATGATGGTGTAGAATGAAGCAATGACGAGTAGAGGCAAGGATAATAAGAAGCTACGTAAAGAAATGGATAATAATGCCATTGATCAAGGATAAAGTGGTGATATATGATGGTAAGAATAAGACGAAGAATAAAAAGTAGAAAGATAAGGATAATATTGCAAATATAGATAAGACTATTGCTTAAGAGCAAAGACGATGACATTAAACATTATCCGTATCGTTTTGCTCTCTACTATGAGAACTCATGTCTAAATTAATACCTTTTTAAATATGAATCAAGACTTATACGTGGTAATTCCACCAACACCCCATTCTACCAAAGACTTGAAAGAGACTTCAAATTTTTAAGTTAAATACAAGACATACAATATCCAAATATTTATTATTTGTCTAGATATATAAAAATTAAAAATGTTTAATAATAAGTTTTTTTCTTATAAAGTTAACCCTAGCTCCATGAAGGGGACATTCCATGTTCTAGACCACTCCAACGCCTACTTAAATTTTGTTTATAATTTATACTTCAGCTGCAGATTCTTAGAGTATGCTCTTAGATCTATTTGTTGATTAATGATAGTTTGGGTCATCATATTTCTACAAGACCAAAGTGATGTTGTTACGTTCTAATTTGGATGTTATATGTAGAATTTCTTAACTCAATCCTTGTTTGTAATATACTGTTTGATAGACAGAGGTTCCATGACCTTTGAGACTTTACATTGTAATTGTTTGATCATTTCTCCTCCTCTTCACAATTCCCTTTTGAACTACTTTTTTATAATTCAACTTTGATCAATTAAAACCGATTAATCCAACGACCAAGGCTTCTCCTCACAAAGCCACTTTTGAAAATTCTCACCGGATTATGGGAGGCTTTCAATTCAATCGTACTGATTCAAAGTATTATGAAAATGGATGACAGAAGAAGATATTGTTTGATGTAATTACCCACCAACCTTCTGTTGTATTGCCGGTGGAAAAAGGCCTGATATGTCCATGTGCAATGCATGAAAAAGACAATGGACAAACGCCTGCCAACAAGAAGCACAGGCCAAGTCGCTTTCCCTTACAAACAAGATGACATCATTGCAAACTCTAGCAGTCCGGAAATGAAAGTATTGGGTTTGGATGGACATATATATGTTCTTTTATCATCCATTGAACGTACCCAGCAAGGAAAGATCATCTAAATGGCCCACAATCAAGCTTGCATGAATCAGAATAAGCATTTCAATTGGCAGATGTTACTTTCAAGTGAATGGCTCTTCGATCTTGGGAGAGACGATACAAAGTTTTTGGCCACAAAACTGGAAGCATTTAATGGGAAGATTCAGATAAGTGTGATGAATTAAATGTCAGAGAATTGGTATGCAAGACGTCAAAATCTGTGAGAAAATAGCAAATACCCACTTTACGTCCCCAGTTCACCATGTGACGTGGGGGTGTATGTGGGATCCTCTTCTTTGTCTGATGGGTTTGTTCAATCTCTGTTAAAGAAAAACTTTACTGATACATGCTACAAATATTTTTTATGGAGTGAGAATAGGGGAGAGGGGTAATTAGTCATGCAGGTTAATTTTGTGAGCGGTTGTATGGAATGGTTCTAGGAAAATTCACCATCAATGATTCACTGATGGAAAATTTACGGTCAATTTGTCATGGCGGTGAATTGCTGGTGATGAATTTGCCATATGTCATATGAAATGTCGTAGGTATTTGGTGAGTGAGTATCTGTAAGTTTGAATTTTGAGATCTTTTGTATTGCGACAAGTTAATATAGGAAAAGTGAAGTTATAGAATTGTGCATCTTAATTTCAGACATAGAGAATTTTTAGGTATATTATTAAATGGTAGTTAAGAGTTTAGAATTATTGTTTAGGATTGTTGAGCTTCTGTTCATTTGGACCAGCTAGGATTCAAACCTAGGACCACCTATTTGTCACTATATTAGTTATATTTTTATTGGGTTGTATAAAACACTTCAAAAAATTATATTAAATATGTGTATTAACGCATGTATTATTGAACATCTTATGTATTATCATGTGATTGGTTGTTTCTTTAATGTGACTAATGAAAATGAAAACTCTTATCCACTTTTAAGTACAAACATAATAGCTATTGATATTTAATATTACAATTAATGAGTCAAAATATATTTTTAAAAAAGTCATTATTACACCACACTATAGGCTCATCTATAAGATTCTCTCCTAATAATAGATTTCTAAGATTGATCTCTTCATTTTGTGTGAGATCAATCAATACACTATTTAGAAAGAGGCTCTAAATTTCACAAACCAATTTTTTTATTTGCTATAGATTTAGTGGGTATATATTTATTTTCAATTCCGTAAGATGTTTTTATAATAATAATTATTTTGATGCAAACAACTAGATTATAAAGATATTGTATCTATATATTTATATAATAGATTAAAATATTATGAAATATACATCTAAATTAAAATTAGAAAGATTTAATACATCAAAAGTCACTTAAAAATCAAACCTAATCCATCATACTTTTAAAAAATAACATTTACATAAACTACATAATAAAAATATATATTATTATCTTATCAATTAAATTATAACATTTTATATTGTTCTAAAATATAATAAACAACCTCTTTACAAATATTTCTAGTGGATAATCAAATGTTCAATCAATACAACTAAAGAGCCCCCACCATATCATAGAACTATTAATTATATTGTGCAAGATGTCATCATAGAAATTGATAATGATAAACATTTTTTCCTAAAGGTGGGTGGCTTATTGCTTTCAAAGTGTATTCATGTGCTTATTCGTGTCACATATGATGCCAGATCATAACATTATATGGCTTGTAAAATTCTATGAAAGAAATGCTCTTAATGGGAAAAGAATAAAGATGAGAATAAAATATGCATATTACCCAACGGGAAACATGGTAACCTAATTATTTATGTTGGAGCATGTGATTGGTGTGTTAACTCAAAAGACATTGTTGAAACCTAACATTTAAAGAGGGGGGAATATGCCTCTTTACTACATATTGAAAAGCAAAGGTAAATGCCATTTTCATTTGTGCATGTCATCTAAGTTCGCTCTAGAGTTTTTTTGGCTATAATATCTCAATAATGATTGGTAGTGTACCAACAAATAAGGGATACATGTGTAAGGTAATTTTTTTCTTCATGCGATTAGGTTTTAATCAATATGATGGCTTATGAGTTACATAATGTTGCCATTTGAATAAATAGTGTTATATGATTATGTTTATCATTTTGAAGTTTGAGATTAACGAGTTTATGACGGCTTGTATTTTTATAAGGTAGTTTGTATTTCATATTTTTGGAAGATTGTATATCATAACTTAGGAGGATTATGATAACTCTTTTCAACTATGATTATCATCATGACAATTGCATATACCTAAGGTGAAATGTGAGTACTCTCTTTGGCCTATAATATTATCATGAGGATGGTATATATCTTAGTTGGGCATGTATTGAAGGACTATGTCACATATAATGAGATAACTATGATACATGCATCATTAGGACAATAAACATTTGTTTATAGGACTGTATTGCACAGATGAATAATATTATGATCATATTTTCTAGGGACTATGTTATGTGAAGATGAAGGACAATGTTACAACTATTGCAGGACTATGCAACAATTATAGGTAGAACTATGTTTATTTATAGGATTGTGAATGGACCTATGAAGAATATTGTGCTCTTTTCATTAGGAGAATTTTTTTGATTGTAGGATGAGCATTAGGCTCAATGTTATGAACAATGCATTCACTAAGTTGTAACATTAAAGTTAAACAAAGGAACTTCTATCTATTATTTGCTATTATTATTAAATAAGTATTCCTTGATATGATATTAATTGGGTTACTAGGTATTGCTTAGTGTATGTCATGCTGATTTAACTTATGTATAATGATTCAATTTGTATAAATAACATAGACTAAATAGTGAGTTGTTATGGGAATATCTTGACCTAGGAGGTTTGCATTGCCTTATAGGATAAATACAACCTTATAAACACTAGTTCATTAGATTCCACATTTGGAATATTATATTCAATTTGGGTTAAGTAGTGTGAGTGTGAGTAGGGTATATTTCCCAACTAGATCATTTCCTAGCTAGTTTCCCACTAGGTCCTTTTCACACTAGGTTAAGTTCACTTAGGGACCTTTTACACATTATGCCACATTGATTCTCTTTCTAGTACTTACCATTAGTACATGTGTAATCACTTATTCTATATTATTTTGTATTTTTTGTTGAATAGAATATAGTTTATTCTTTCAATATTGTATTTTTTATCCTTTCCATTAATCAATTAGATTTTGGGTGGGTTCATAGCCAAATATTACATGGTATTAGAGAAATTTTTGAGTTGTGGGTTAGCGTTTTTAGGAAATCTAGGAGTGCCGAGCTATTTTTTTTCTTGAAGAACTAAGTTTAATCTTCTCTTGCATCCTTGAATGATGTAGTGAATAAAATGGTATGCAAGTGATTTTAGTTTTTGGGGGTTTCCTTTTTTTCTTTCCAATTGTAGGTACATTTTAGTGGAGAAAATTTGAGCTCACCATTGAGTTCAAAGTGGCCAAGAAAGTTAGTCACCTATTATTTAATCCTAGCTGGACATCTAAAGTGAAATATGTGAAGGGTTGAAGAATGGTGTTTTTCAATATAGACCCAACAAAATACTAAAAATTGACACATTTTGAGGCCAAACAAACCCTACCATTTTCTCCAAAAGACCTAGAAACCTCTATTTTCATATACATCTTATCAAATTTGGATAATACTACCCCAAAGGAAAACTTTTTGGTTCCAAGCTATATGACCCTTACAACATCATACCATATGGAATCCAAATTATTTTTTCACCACTACTATATCAGTGGTACCACTCAAAGTAGCCACCACTACTCATAGTGTGACCTACATAGCACCAGGGTGAGCGACTACAAACTCGTCACCACCAATGGTGGAAAAACAAAGGTTGTGCCACCAGGTGAAAATACCCACTACTACCTATCATTCACTCTAAAATATTCTGGACATTCTTTCAAATTTTACTATTTCCCTTGTGGCAATTTCATGCAAAAAGGGAGTTTTCAAAATCTAAACAAGCAGTTTTAATGTACATAAGGCAATTTTGAAGAATTTGATAGTGGTTTGGGAATATTTTTGGCACATTTTGGTATATTTTTGTGATGAATTCATCATGATATCATATTTATTTTAGTAAACTATTCAAAAAAATTGACCCCCCTTTCCACTATAGTTTCTTGATTTGGCAATTCAACTTTAGGTCATAACTCGAGTACGTACAACCTCTTTTTTGTTTCTTCTTTTTTAATTTTTTAAATTTGGGGCAAAATTTCATGCTCTTTGCATTTTTTTCTCAAGTGATATTTTTCATAAAACTAGTAATGTCATCAAATTTGACAGATACTCCTCATCTTTTGAACTTTAAATAATTGTAAATTTTACATACAACCTCAAATTGATGTGATTGTTTTTTTGAAAGTGAATAAATATTTGTACACTACAAATTAGTGTTAATTCAAACTAATGATTTTGTTACCAAATATTAATTTTTAATATTTTTCCCTCTTTTGGATATTGTATAACTCTAGATACAACTCCAACATTGTAAACAAATCAATATATAAAGTCCAAATATCACTTCTTAGGGGGATTCTTGATTGAGTGACTTATGGGGGGTGTCTTATTGTGTCCTTTTACATTGTGCATCTCCTTGAATTTCATCTTGTTCTTTTATTTTCTTCATATATGGGTAATCTAAGCTTCCTTTGTTAACTCCATACAACTATGAAAAATATATCTGGAAAGTATATCAAGATTCTCCACACAAATGGTGGACGAGAATATGTGAATAATCAGTTTGAGATTTTTTTCACCCTTAAAGGGATTTATCTTCATAATTCAATTTCCTACACACCTTGAAAGAGGTCTTAATGCAATATCTAAAATAGATGGTTGGCTATATAGTCTCCACACACTCCCTTGTACCTAAATACTTGAATGAAGCTACCAACTATGTTGCTCACATTTAGAATAGGGTTCCCCATAAGGAATTGAACAAAATCACTTCCTTTGAAGCTTGGTGTGGCAAGAAACATGTGTGGTGTTTCAGAGTTTGTATATCTCTAGCATGGACAACCATTCCTTTAGAGAAGTGTAGGCCCTTGAAACCTCATAGTCGACCTTGCATCTTTAATGAATATCTAGATGGTGTCAAAGGATATTGAATTTTAGATCTCAAGACACATGAAATATTTATTGAGTGTATTATACATTTTGAGGAAAACTTTCTAGCTCATCCTTTCACATTCTTCCTTCCTCCATAGTGGATTCACATGATAGTGACTCAAAAGGATTTTCCTCCAACTTATTCTACTCATAGGGTTCATCATAAGGGTTCACCTCCCCATTTGTCAAGTTCAAATTCAAATTCTAAGAATGTTGTCCTTCATATCCTTCCATAATGCCTCTTTGAGATCATCAAACACTTTAGCATATGAGAATTCTTGTTGGGAATAATTTGGACACTGGGAGGACTCGTTCATATCACTAGGATATTCCACATTTGTACATTACAACTTTAGATTCATATTCATTTTGTGAAGAATCATCCATTCCTAAGTGGGATTTAGTCATAGAGCAAGAGTACAACTCTTTGATTCAAAACAACACATGGGAGATTGTTTCACATCCTAAGGGAATAAAATTGGTTTGATGTAAGTGGATCTATCAAACCAAATTTGTAGTGGATATATTAGTTGACAAGGTCAAGGTAGGAGTGTGGACAAAAGTTTCTTGTAGGTTCTAGGTGTAAATTACACTAAGACCTTTGCCCCTGTCATTAAAATGAACTCAATTTTCTTGACTCTTGCTATTACTATAACTCATGGTTGGGTTGTACATTAGATGGATGTGAGGAGAATATTTCATCACAACCTGGTCTACAAGAAGATATTTGCATGGAAAAACCATAGGCATTTGTTCAAGATTCTTCACTAGTTTTTCAATTAAAGTTTGCTTCTCTATGGACTAAAGTAGACTCCTTGGGATTGGTTTTCTAAGATAGACTCCTTTCTTCTCTCCATTGGGTTCTCTAGATTGAACACTTAGATTTGAATTCATGCATCTAGATATAATATTAGTCTCTTCTCTTCTTGGTTCTGTATGTTGACAATTTGATTGCAATCATAGGAATCACCTTGTCCATAATAATTGGAGTTAAGACTACTTTTCATGATATATTTTACATGACTAATGTGGGTATTTTGCATAATTTTCTTGGGATCAAGACCACTCATAACTATTTTGAGATCTCTATTTCCCAACCTAAGTAATATGTTGTTGATCTTCTAGCTCATTTTTGCATGGTTGATTGTAAGATTACATTGACTCCCTTTTTGTTTGAAGTGAAGATTGGGGTGTTCAAGTGTCGCACTTTTTGATGCCACTTTGTATTTTCAACTTGTTTGTAGAACATCTACCTAATTCATACATGCCCCAATATTTCATCTGTATATGACATGGTTTAATGCTTCCTATAGAGGCACATGATCTTTATTGGAAGGAAACTAAATGCATTTTGCATTACATATAGGGCACTAATAGTTATAAGATTCACTATGTAACAAGAACATGTTCATATTTTATTGGATACATATATTTTTATTGTTATAGTGATCTTAGCCACATCTAGCTACAATTTTCACCTTAGTTCTATTGATGGGTGTTTTTGCACCTTCTTAACACAGGAAGCACACAAGTATGCTACCTCTCTTGAAAGGTAGAAATCTGCAAACGAGTTCCAGATTACTACCCCAAGGTCTCTCAAGTGTCAGGTCATGACTTGCTTGGAATATCTTAGTTGGTTCATGTGATTTGTTGGTAATCACAGGGAAGCCTTGCGTATGTTAAGTTGGAGGGAGATTGGTTCCTTAAATGGAGTTTTAAAGATATTGGAGTTGATGTTCAATTTTCGCAAGTTCAAAATAGCAGTCTAAAACTCCACTCTTATCATTAGATTTGGTTTTACAATGATGCTCGAACTTTTCCTAAATTACTATTTCAAAGAAATGTCAAAAGGGAAGGGAAAGGAGGAAGTTACTAGACCTACAACTACCAATGAACAGTGATAATGGAGGATGCTATAGTGGAAAACCTTCCTGAAATTAAGTTCCACTTAACCAAACCAGTTGACAGTATCATGAAACCAGTGCTATCTTCTAAGGTCTGCAGATTTTCAATTGTTCATTCACCATAAAGCATGAATAAAAGATGAATTTTAAGTGCAACAATGAATTTATGTTCACACTAGCTTTACACTGTTGTTTATCATCAACAAACAACAAAAAGCATAAACAAGGAAGGGCATCAACATAGCAGTAATCTTCAGCATCAGTGAACAACATTCACTAAACTACCAAAATTATGCAAAATACATAGAACAAAAAATTAAATCTACTCAGATCTATCAACTATGAGGAGATGAATCATGTAACATGAAGGAAACTCAAGAATCCACCCAAAAACAAATGAATTTCTATTATAATTTCAGCAACATGTCTTTACAACAACTTAACTCTCTCTCTAAAAATGAGAGGAAACCCCCTATTTATAGTTTTCAAAAAGAAAAATGAATGGCCAATATTTAATCTCATTGTGTGGCCAAGATTCAATACAAATTAGGGTTTCACCTACCCCTAATATTTTACAATTTAAAAATACATTCTTTGTCTTTTTCTTATTTTGTCCTCTAGTGCCTTGTCACTATAGCACTTTTGTCCTATAGTGATTTTCCCTTTTGGCTGTAGCTACATTGTGAGGAAATCATCATCTATGATAGGTTTTCCTTTATTTTTCTGGACAGTGGCGTACTCCACAAATTTCCCCATTAGCTCTTGAAGTTTATTCCACTCTATTATATCTAATTGGAGCACTTGGAAGGATAGTTTCTTGGACCTGCTAGTGATCAACTACCAATTATTTGTACACTTCAGTGTGTTCTTCATCACCTACTCTGATTGGGCGAAGGATCGGGCACCAAAATCCATGAAGTTCAGCGTTACGAGTCTATAGCCCCATTCTCTATTTTCTTATGAAAATATGGCCTAATCTTCTCAGGGTCTAGCTCAATGGCTAGCATATCATATTTGTCATGAGCTTTAGATATTCCTCACAATCTGTCTAATGTTCCTTGACCCATTCCAGATCAAGCTCTACTTCATGGAGCACTTGCTCCAAGACTTCTCTTTTGTGGGCTAGGCCCATTTTCCATGTCTCGACGAGCCAGTAAACATCCTTATTATGGCCAACTCCTTCTCCTAGGTTCTCTCAGGCATCTTGAGGATAGCCTTGAGTTTAGGATATGTAATCATGTATAGTTCGGGGAAGTTATTGCAAATTCTCTCTATGCCCTCTAGTTGTTTTTGTACTTCCCAGAATTTGTTGGTTGTTCGGATGGCATGGCTAATGCCCATATCACCATTATAGATCAGTCGCTAGAACCACTCTTCAGTAGCCTTGGTCCAATTATTTCTCCTCTCTAACTTGCCTATGTGTTATTTGGAAAGCAATAGAGGCGGGGCCAATGAAGTCATTGGTAGTTCCTTTGTAGAAGACCACTGCTGAATGTAGGTGGTGAGGTCTACTACTTGCACCTTCAACTCCTCCTTGGAGGATTGATCCTTGCTCATCTGATGGAAAATTGTGGCATCCAACCCCTCGAGCTGATCAATCTTTTTCTCCCTCATAGTAGTACCTAGGTCAATAGTAGAGATATTGCAACTTACTCCTCCCTTGTCCATTACTGGAGTGGAAATTTGTATTATCCTTGATCCAGAAGCATTCATCATGATCTGGGATCGAACCATCAACTTCTTTTCTTTCTTTTCTCTTATTTGAGCTCGTGCTAGGAAAGACTCTAGCCTTTCCTTAGGATCCATGAGAGTGGAGGTCTTCTTCTGTAGTTTCTTCTCCAACCACTTAGGCATTTGAGATTTCTCCTTTAGCAATTCATGATCGCCTTCTTCTCTTTGATTGTGTTGGATCTCCCTTTCCTCATGGTTCGAAGCTTCTTGCTTTATTTTATCTTCTTCTTCTTCATCTGAGTCCCAAATGAATATGGTGTTTTCTTCGAGCAACCTAGTAGTAGCTACATCTTCCTTAGGGTTTTCTTCCCCTTCAGGTGCTCTTTCTTCTTCTTTCCTAAGCTTCGTATAGTGTTCTAGCTTGGGACCCCTTTTCATTTTAGCCTCTTTTTCAGGCTTATTTTCTTCTTCAACTTCAGTTTCTTTCTTTTCCTCCTCCTTCTCAATGGGTATTTCTTCTTCTTGATCGGGGCCTTCATCTTGTCCCTTTGTTGGAGGCTTTGTAAATACTTCCATGTCATCACTAGTTTCCTCCTTTTCTTCAGAAGATTGCCTCTCAAATTCCTCTCTGACGTCCTTGAGTTGTTTGGACAACTCCTCTTTGAGCTCTTGATTGGAGGACTCTACTATGTACTTGGCACTAGGGTCCTCAACATCTTCCGAGGACTGTGACCCTTCTTATTCTTATACCACCTCATTGATGGTCACATTCTGATGTTCTAGGTGTTCATGATAGTCATCCCTAAAGGGATCTTTGAATTCCTTAGCTATCTCCTTAGTAGCCTCCCTCTTTTGTCTCTCCATTTCCTCTAATATCTGCATGGTTGCTTCCATCTTTGGTGGTTCCATCAGAGGAGGGACAGGGAGACCAGAGACAGTTTGAGCCATAGCAGCCTAAACAACAAGATTCATCAATACCCTAGAGAGTTCCATGGGAATATTTTGCATATGCCTAGTGAAGGCCTTCAGAAGAGTGAGATTAGGCATTATAATTGTGGATGCTGGAGGAATTACAGTTGAGGGAGACATTAAGGAGGATGAGAGTGGCTAGGTTATAGTGGATGAGGAGTCTCACACTATAATTGAAACAGTTGGCAAGGTGGAGGCAAGGTGAACTAGGATTTCCACCGCAGGTGGAGAGGAAGCAAGTAATGCTTGAGATGATGGGGGAGTAGTGGTAGTGACAGTGGTGGTCATGGCAAGAGAAGAGGTGGTGGTCATGGCAAGAGAAGAGGTGGCAGGTGGTGACTTTGGTTGTTCAACCTCTTCTTCTTCTCCTTCGTGTAGTGGGTCTTCTTGGATTGTCGACATTTCAGAGAATCCACTTGATTTATTGGCCCTTTTCAAAGTCTCACCTTCTAAGGCCTTCCTCAAATACACCTTATGCTTAGGTTGGAACTCAATCACCTCTTTTCTTTTCCTTGAACTTGTGGCAGGAGGAGACTTGGGAGCTTCCTCAGTTGGGGCAACAATGGTCCCACTGTCTATTTCACTCTAGAGCTCATATTCTAGCTTGTCATAGGTCAAAGTGGCTCCTTGGAGCTTCAACTGAGCTATCTATGCATCGATACATTGTCTTGTTCTATGCTCCACATGCTTTGTTAGAATGTTGAGGTCATTGAGCTCTTCTTCATTCTAGTCTATTAGGGGTAATGGCGGGTTTGCGACAACATCATACCTCAGATCTATGACAACGTTTTCATCTTCTATATCTGATCCAGTATCGAGAACAATTTGAACATCTTGAAAAAGTAGGCGGTCATAAACATATAATGTCTCATGCGTACCTCCTTATCATCCCGACAGCTAGCCCAAAAAACTTCAATGTTGTGCAAATGGGTGTATTCCCTTCTAACAAACTTCTTCAACTTGTATGGATCCATCCTAGGTCGAGCAGTGTGGAGACCTAGATTATATTCAATAATTTCCTTCTCAAAATATTCTACATATTGGGTGGTTGTGAGGGCATACATTCCCTATCTAAAAATAAGGGGATATAGTATTGTTGCCCGATTTTTTCCATTGAGGAGAGTGTGCACATTTTTACAATTTCCTAGAGACTTCTAGCAAGATTATTTGGTCATTTGGATACTGGGGCAGCTTGTATGGCCTCTCAAAGAAACCTTTTGTTTGGATGTAAATGAACTTAGGGAACTATATAAACAAGAATCTAAATCGGTGAATGAACACATAGGCACTGTGCATGACTCTTCTCTCGAAGTCCCCTTCAAGAAGTCTAATAATATACCCTATAAAGGCATCATTCACCCTACAATAGTCTTTCTTGAAATTTTGATATTGGAGTTGCGGGTGCTTATCATATACCTTCAGCTCCCTTCTTGTAGTTAGTCTTTGTGCAACAAATAATCCTCTATAGGGAAATGGATCAGCTAGAAGATACACCAAATAAGATATCATATAGAATTGGGAGGTCTTCTTGACCACCAAGAACTGCTGATGCAAGTTGTTACTGATCATTCCAACCCAGTGAAACTTAGTTTTCCTCTAATAATTTCCTCTATGAAGTAAAACATCCAATCTTGGAAGTAAGCTACAATAGGGATGCCCATGACTCTGCTCAACAAGTTCAATAAGTCATGATAGTCCTCATAAAAGTCGCTCTTGAACAACTCTTGGGGCACCTTGTTAGCACTACCCCTCTTCTCCTTTTAACCAGTATTGGTTGATTAACTTTTTTCATTTAAGGGGGTCAACTTTCCACATACTTTCTACATATTTCTTTATTGTTTCCAACATAGGGTCAAAGGTAGGGATGTGGAATGTTTTCCCTATGGACCTGGCAGATAGGTCAACCAATAATTTACCCTCGTGATCAACTATCCTTCTACTTTTTTCATGATAAGCTTCTCTGCAAGCCATCACTAGCTCTGGGGCCACAAGAGTAGGTGGGAAACAAACTGCCTTAGCCAAATCACTCTTTTTGACTCTCTTTGCATTGTATGTGGTGGGGTTGGTGATGACCCTCTATATGAATTTGTCTATATAAACCTATCCGAGATTAGTGTCTGTGATTTTGTCCCAAGCGAAAGTAACCCTGGAGGTGACTTCTACTCCCCAGAATTGGTATTTCATTTGATCCTTATCTTCTTTCCCTCTTAGGACCTTGGTGGTTTTCTTCCCTTTGTCTTTCTCTGCAGAAGCCCCTAATAGTCCCACAACTAATTCCATAAATCCTACAAACAAAGGCACATTAAGCATATTCATGTATAAAATGAGGGGAGCATTAGTGAAATCCTGCAAAATGGATGTTAGATCAATCCTTTCATCATAAAAGATCATAATATTCTTCAAAAATCATCATTTTTCTCTCGTTTGGGGAAGATAAAGCAATGCAAGCCTAGGGATGTGAGTTTCCCTGGGCTAGTAGCTATTTTGGAGAAGGCAACAAGGAGATGACAAAGAGGGCACTGTGGCCTGCATGCAGCCACCCGCATCAAGATTCTCGCACTATAATTGGGGCCCACCAAGGTGCTAAGGAATTTGGGGACATGGGTCCATCATTCTTGAAGTCCTAGAGGTGATTGTTCAACTACATCTCATGCAGGTCAAGAGGGTGCAAAGGCAAGTGATGTCTTGGCCATTTGGAGCTCCGATGTTTGGAATGAAACTGGCATGGCATAAACTCACAAATAAAGTCCCATAGGGAGGGTCCAATAGGAGGCTTGGACAGTTGTGGCTAGCTCTTAAGGTTTAATTCATTCAGAGTGATGTGGGTGAGGACTAGTGGGAAGATGCTAGGAAACAACCATTTGGAATGGTCGAGATGGGACGACAGTCCACATTGCCAAGTCCACATTAGTTTTACTTAGACATTTTGCTTTCTAGGGCCGAGGGGGAAATGGAGGGTGCAGGGTCCACAACCTGGATGGACGGGGCCCTACAGTCATTTGTGAATAAGCGGAAGGAAGGCGACACCCCACAATGGGCGACCCACATAAGAAAGTCTGCAAAGGATCCAAGCACCGATCATTTGTTCTTCAACGGGTCTAGATGGAAAAGGCCAGTTCGGGCCTTGCCACACAGAATGACAGAAAGGCATGGTCATTTTTATGACAGTATTCATACAGAGGTGGGTTGTAGGCAGCGGCCCACGAGGAACCACCCACAAGGGTATCTTAGATATTTTCAATGAAGGCTCAAGGAAAAGTCACCGTCAGGGCCCGCAAGGTGGATGGGAAAAGATCATCGGTTGTTTGCAAATGGCGACAAGGAGGGGGCGGTCCGTAGATGGACCCCTGTATGGTTAGACCCGCAACAGATTTATACTTGGGGTTTTTGTCATGCGAGTTTTGAGGGCGAAGGAGATCACGGGACCCATGACACAAAAGAAGTATGAACCTAGCCATTTGCGATGATGTTGATGATGACAATCGAGAGATGGCATAAGTCTGTAGAGAGCCGCCTATGATGAAGACCTCTAGATTTTGGTGACTTTAACTGATGCAAGTTTTGTGAGGCCCGCAGGGTGGGGCAACGAAGTTAAATGGAAATTTAGGGAACAATGATGGGTGCAGTTTCATTTGCACATATAAGTCTGCAGACGTGGACCCACGGGGGCTTTAGACTCCCTTGTTATTCAGTTTTCTTCCAAATTTCAATGAATCACAATGGAGGGATGGTGTTCGTCTACATGTGTGGACTCGCCAAGGGCGAAGGCTTTAGGCCTCATGTTCTTAAGTTCATATGGTGGAAGGAGGGTTGTGGGTTGCAAGGGTATGAATTCCCTGGCGAAGAATAATGGTCAAAGGGTCATGTCCACATGGCCCTAGACAACTGATTTCAAAGGTTTTTCAAGTTTTGAAAAGATGGGTTTTGTGTGGGACTTGGTGCTCTAGCTAGTTTTAAGGTTTTCTCTTCAATATTTTAATAACTTTGTAGAATCTACTAAACAAACATATAACCAGGGTGGCGGTGGAAAACTCACCAAAATATCCCATAATAACTTGCAAATAATTTGGTTTCTACAATGCTCAAAGTGGCGAAATGGTCACGCAAGCACGGAGGTAGTGAAAGCTGGCAGAGCTTTGACAATTTTTTACCAAAGGAATGAAAATGATAGGTCAGTTGGGCTATTTATAGGAAATTCAACATTAATTACCTGCATTTAATTCCCATATAATAGTCAGTTAGGTTGGTGGGCACAATATTTGAAAAGGTTGGCGACGAGAAAGGAAGAGCTCGCGGAGCGGGCAGTAGTGAAGTGATTTCCATTTGGAAGGTTAGTGAAAGGGATGGTAGTGATGGAAGCGAGGCCCGCCATGTGAGTGGACGCCCCGACTCAACTATCGCAAAAACGGTGAAGACATAATGGAATCCTGCCAAGGGCGGCCTGCATGGGCAAACCTGCAACTAGGGAAGGATGCTAGTTTCAAGGACTTAAGGAAAATTACCAGAGGAATTCCGCAAAGGGAAAAGACTTGAAAATTTCAAGGGTGGTGAAACTTGGCAACTCAAGGTGATAACGTTAGGACTCCTTGACCAATTGGGACTCAAAATAGGGGGCACATAAAATGAGAGGAAGGAAAAATTGACCTGAACAAAGTGAAAAAGAGAGGGTCCCCATTCCAATTGGGGCATGTGTGCTATAGGCACAAAAATTTCTAGTCCCATTTTTTAGTAGACATATATTTTTATTGTTCCAGTGATCTTGGCCACATTTGAACTTTCACCTTGGTTCTAGTCCCATTTTTTGGTAGAGCAAGTATATGATAGGGAAAATTCTGGTTTGATTAAAATGCCCTTATTTTAATTGTTATCAATAGTTTTGCACCCTGTTGAATGTAATATTCAGCAAACTACTGAAACATGGAAACCTCTTTCAGATGTGGGTGATTTTCAGAAAGAGGAATCTCCAGAGTGAGTTGGTTCTCCGAATGATGAATTCTATTCTAAGTGACTTTCCAGAAAAATGATAGAAGGATAAACTGGACCTAAAATCTAAAACTGAAATTCTATCACCCTAAAAATATTGATCAACTGTAAGAAGACCCTGATAATAACTTACCCTCGTCAACTCTTTAAAATTAAATTCCCACAATCTCACAACACATGTAGTTCAACAGTGATTTATGCAAAGGTTAAAATAACACAAGGCATAACCTGAACTAACATGTAACTCATGCAAATCTCTTGACAATACTAAGAAAAGAAAAGGATCCAACAAATTTGAATCACAGGACAAATCAAATTACTATTCCAAGTCATGAAAAAGAACTGAGAAAGGTAAACTCTGCTATTTTATTGAATGATGGAGTGGAACTTCTCAGAATCTGAGCACACATAAGTTTACAAGCTCCCCAAAATGTGTAAGGGCAAGAAACTCTAATCTAAACTGCTGAGAATGGAGAGCTGAAAAGACTAAGTCTTTGAAAAGAACTCTCAAGAAAACCCTAATCCGAGCTCAAAAAAAATCTCAAGGAAAAAGGTTTCAAACAATCTCAAAAACTGTTTTAAAAGCATAATGCTTTCATGATGAACCTGTCAAGTCTCTAAAAATAGGTTGAATCTACTTTAAAGCTCAAAAAACACCTTATCTCTCCAAGATAAGTCTCAAATCCGACCAAGAGGAAAAGTTAACCAAAGATCTGCTAAAAATAGCAAGAAAACATAAAGCAATTTATAGAATATCGCTTTTATGATTCTGCTTTACAAGATGCAGATTTTTACAAATTGTCTATTTTTGCAATTTAAAGATTGAAAATATTTTGCAAAAATAAATATCTCCTTATTTCTCCATTACAATATTCTGATTTTCTTCAAAAATCATAAAAACATTAATACATATCAATTATCCCTTCATCAAAACTCCAATTGATTTCTCTAAAATCAATTAAAAATAAAACCCTAAAATAGATAATTTGACCTTTAAACAAAAGCACCTAGGTCATATGGCATTAAAATCTAAACTTAGATCACAAGATATTGATCAACATTATCTCCAAATCTTAATATCTCACCAAGGCTTAAAAAAAAACAACACTAAGTCCTAACCCATAGACCAACTTAGGAATTCGGCCTCCATGATATACATTTAGACTTAGATTTAATAAATCACAAGGCATTATGAATTTTGACCTCCATTGGAATTCACCACATGTGTTTTGATTGAAAATTCTAGAACATCATAATGCTCGAATTAGAGTTTGGTCAAAACAAAATCAAACCCTAATGATCACTCATTCTACACTCCTCAACTTGCAAGAAAGAAGCTTTGCTGCCCTCTACCACCGCCATGACTCTGTCAAGCTCGAGCTCGAATGCTTGGAGGAACTATTCCATGTACTTCAGATATCTGAAACTACAATGACTTTGTTTGCTTGGCCAGCATGTGAGCTTGAATTCATCTTGAAAGCTCTTTGCACTTGCTCTCCTTTAGCCACAACGAGCTCGAGCTCGACCTCTGTAGTTCACTCCATGAAAGCTCGACTTGTACTTTTTCTTACCTTTACTGTGCAGAGGTAAGCTTTATTCGATGATTTCATAACCTCTATGGCTCCATACTTAAATATATTCAGGCCTTAAGGCCGTGGTTATGCATACTCCCTAATGCTTTTCTTTTGAACTTTATGTGTCTACAATAATCAATGTTGTGCTCTATTCTCACTATGAGGGCTCGACCGTTCTTCAAAAGCTCGAAATCCTGCTTTGGGAAGCTAAACTGGAAGTTCTAGCCGCGGCTATAGTGCTCCATCAGAAATATAGACTGGTAATTTTTCTTTGTTACATTTTGCTATCCAGAGACTTAAAAAATTCTCTTCTTTACTCATGGATTTTGGCCATATCAGGCCGTGCCAAATGCACACTGTAGGAAGCATTTTTTTTTACTTTTGGGCTCGACCCAGAACATAAAACTTACCATTATGTCTTCCTGAGAGTAAATTTGTTTATGGGTGTCATAGAAATTTTAATAAATCTGCATTTTCTTCCTTCTATTCTTCGACCCAACTCAGAAACTTGCATCTATTGTATATTCTTGCTATTTAATTCAAGACTTCACATGGGTTACTACTACAATTATTTCTTCTGCACTTTGAAGCTAACCCTGAAATGGGTACTCAAAATCTTTAAGGGAAACTGCATTTTCTGTATTTTGATGCTAAACTGAAAGTGGGTCTTTGGGATTATTAAAGAAAATTGCATTTTCTTCTCTTCTGAAACTTGACCTAGCACAAAAATCTTCATATTTGTAGTCTACTGCTGTTTTTATGAGAAACCCATATAGGTATCATAGATTATCATATATTTGTATTTTCGAAAGCAAACCCTCATGTGGGTACTTGGGATTTCTGAAGAGAACTATATTTTGTTCAATCTGAAACTTGCTCCACAACTAATGGCCATATACAGGTCGTCATAGTTATGCATCAAAATAGGCCTTCTATTATTTTCTAGGCTTGACCCACTATTACTAGTTGTGTTTCCTCATTCATGTTCAAAACCCGACATGGGTATACTGAAAAATAATGGAACTCTCATTTGAGTAATAACCCTCATGCAGATACTCATTATCTTGAAGGAAAACTATTCATTTGTTATTTCTGTTGGAAACCAGTATGACTCTCCGTGATGTTCACAAGATTCTAAAAAATCTATCTTGAATTTAAAAAACTCATATGTGTATTGAGTTTGAAATTGTACACTCCATAATGGTATTTTAGAGAAAAACAAAACCATGCCTTTTCTGTAGAAGACTCGACTGAGTATCAGGAACCTTTGAAGAAAAATATGTTATAAACTCAAGCCCTAATATGGGTGTATGAAGAAAAATAACAAAACTGCACATTGATTTGCATTCAAGTTATGGGCTCAACCCATGATGGCTTCCAACTGGTTTCTGTTGCTTATCTTGTAAATATGGCAAAACTTTTACCTTACTGCTCTGACAAGATCTCAACTAAATAATCTGGAAATGATGAAAATCCTGTTTATTTGTTGTATTTAATATTAGGATTTGATTCAAATAACCAGTGATATTTTTCTTTCACTTCTGTTACAAAAGGATGCCTTGAATATTTGTCTTTACTTTTAACCTCCTTAGCATTCTGTACGTCTCAAAAGAAAGCAACTCAATGCATCACTGCTGTTTGCTTTAATATGTCTTCAAAAATATAAAAAGAACATGATGGGAACAATAAGAATCTGTATGCTTATCCATATTGAGTCTAGGGCTCGACCATTATTGTTTCTTTTGCACTTCCAGTTGCAAAACTCATACTTTAGTAATTGTTATTAAAGCTGATCTTAACTCCTCTCCAATCCATGCATCTTCATTTTATCATGACAAGCTAGGCTACTTAAGGCATTTTGAACTTCTTATTTCCAGCAATCTTGTTTGTTCATGAAGGAAAGGATGCCCTCTTAATGTATATTGTTTCCATGCCTATAATTGTATGCACAGTAGTGTCTTTTTTTATTTTCTCTCAACCTTAACAAAGCAATATCTATCTTCTACTTCAAACATATGTCTTCATAATCTGATTTTGGCAATTCTGCCCATATGTTCCTTGCTTGACACCTATAACTTACTGAAAACAAAATGGATGTGCATCACATTAGATTGTTGTCCTTCACTAATCATTGATACACGATCCCGTTTGAAGCACCATCCCAACCAAAAAGAGTTAACTGTCCTTGTTGTAGCTTCTAATAACCAGTACTCCATATTCAGGTATTGTATCACTGATGCTTGTTACTGTATCAAGCTACTTCCCTAGTCTTTTGTACTTAGGCATGACTGACACCTCACAACTGCCTACTCTTTCTTTAGTATTCTGGAATGATCACTTGCTTGATATTCATAATACTGTGTTTACTTTAACAGTCAACTTAGAACTAGAAATTCATTCAACACTCAAATGCACTATCTGTCCTTTGTATTCCTGAGCAACATGGTACTCTTCATGCATTTTTATATTTCTACTTATCAAACTGCTCTTAAAATCTGTTCTCTTTGATGATGAAAATTAAATCAAACCATTAAGGCATAATGTATGCCTGTTCACTATCCGAGAAAGAATTGATGAATTGAAATTTACATGACATTTGATTACAATCAGCACAGAAAATGTAGTTATTCAGCAATTTATGATGTAAATGTACTCAGTTAAATTTATTAAGTGAACTAAACTCACTGTTCACCTATAGCCTTCAGAAAGAAATCCTGATCGTTATGAATGAACAGTTGGTTTCATTACTTGATGGATTCTCTGTTTTACTATTTCAGTTGTTCTCATTTCATTTGATGAATATGGTAAAGTATCTTTTAAAATCATCCCATTTAATGAATAGGGTAGCATGCCGAGCTCGACCCTTATGGGAGCCCATTTTACTCCACATGCTTGTCTTCAAATAATGTTTAGCTTCATGATTTTACCTATACCTGGACAAGGAAACAAACAGTGTTAGCATAAAAATGGAACATGTTGATCATGATATTGCTATTTCTTCAGCTCACTTCTTTTATACTGCACTTGATAGGATTTGATTGTTTCAATGCATTGCTAATAGTATGTTGTACTATTGTAGGTGCTCCATATAAGTTTCATCATAGTCGGAGCCACTGACACCCCTATTTTCCTCCTATAGGTCGACGAAGCTCGAGATGACGAGGTGCACCATTCAACATCAAGCGTCGATAATCAGGCAATGATGATTATGTTGTTACTTATATGTTTTCCTTTCGCATCTTCAGTAGTGCAATGTGCTATTAGAAATGTGTTGTCATAGTTATATCCACGGCTTGTGTGGATCTTTGATTTCAATTTTTCTTTGCAATTGAAAATAAAATGCATTTTCATGCAATGTTGTAATATCATTCTGATTGTGAAATCAAATGAAGCCTTGTAAAAATATGAGTTCTTTACAAAATGAATAAAAGCATCTGAAATGCTATTTTGCTCATGTACTCAATTATGTATTTCTTTTAAATCTGTAACATTTAAATGGCACTCTGAAACTCTATTCTTCTTTTAAATGCATAGTTGTTGTTCAATGAAAAGTGACAATAATGCGAAACAACATTTGAACATGAAACTGCAATTCCACTTAACATTAAATAACAATCAACCAGCTCCTCCATTTGAGCTGAGGCAAAAAATATGTAACATTAATAACTATTAAATTCCTATTTTAATTCAAATGAAAGGGGATATTTATATTCATCTACAAAAAGAAAACATTACTAAATAAGAGAAAAAAGGTACTTATAATGAAATGACTTGGTCTCTTTTATGATATAGAATTATAAAGAGCCTATGAAAATATTAATTTACATAAAGCACTAAGAGTACTAAAATATTATTACATCAAAAAATTAAAATAAGACCTAAGATAAACCTAGAGACCAAGAATGAATCTCTTTGTCTAGGATGCCAACATAACATGTGCAAGTCCTCATGTCACATTGTCATCCTTCACCAATCACTCAAAAATATTGTAGAATGTATGACTCATATTCCATAATCACTCTAACCTACAAGTACAATGAGACAAGAAAAATTGTTTGGTCTATTTAGGATTTTTCCACTATCAAACTCCCATTTTGGTCTTTTGACCTCCATGGATAGCCAAAAGGAAAATTATTGATAAAAAAAATGTTCTTGTAAATCCTAAGTGTATTAAGGACCAAAATAAAATAATAAAATGAAATGATAATTGTGTTAACCTTGGTCTATAGGGACAACCACCATTGGATGCAAGTAAAACAATAATAATATATGTATTCACTTTTATAACAAAGAGATTGTCTCACATTAAAGAGAATGTAGAATAATAAATGAAAAATATATAATTATTACCAGTAGAAGAAGACATCTACAACAAAGGTTCTAAATATAACAAGGAATACCTCTTCTTGAGAATATTGAATTGCTAAAGGAGAGAATAGTATGATAATAAAGCACTAACTCAGATGGTTGTGAATATTTTGGAAAATTTACCCTAAGGATTTTAGATGGAGAGCTTGTGAGAAAGAATATAAAAAACTCTCTTAAAAATGACAAGGGTTTGATTTTTTCTTTCTCTAGTGAGAGAGAAAGAGATGTTACTTTCTCATTCAAGAGTTAGGACATGTGTCATAAACAAGCTAGGTAGAAAGTATGCTTTGAATATTGGTATTTTGTAGGATGCTAGAGCATCATGTAGATGTCTATGTGTCGTGCTATCATCCAAAATAATTATGCTAGAATTTTTCATTCATCCTTGAAATGTATCATACTATTTGAATGTGAATTAAAATATTTGTTATAGAAATACTAAGATTTATTATCAAAACATGGGATAAGGTGAGTTCAAAACATAATGTGAAATTACACAAGTACACAATTCTAGACAATACATTTTTCCCCCACTTTAGTGAGTTGATTGCAGTAAGAAATAAGCTACGCTAAATTAGATGATGACATGTAGGGAACATAAAAGATGACACCTTAAAAGTATACTATAGAGGACACAAAAGTTTGTTAGGTGGACTAATGATGCCCCTAGACTTGGATTCTATAAAATCATAATATTCAGCTTCATATTCATGTAGGATTAAATGTTAGGAAAAATTCATACATATCCTACAAAAGAAAATGTACCAATCTCGAAATTGAAAGAAAGCTAATACAAAGAGAGGAATGTTTTAAAGAAGAAAGTTAAAAAGAATATTTTGAAAAGGGTGAATATGTGCCCCCTCATGTTTTTCTTAATTTACAGAAGGAAAAAATAGGAAGGTAAATTCACCATTAGAATGAAATATTTGAAAATTTTGAGAGAATATTTTTATAAATATAAAAATTTATAAAAACTCTATTCAATTTTATTAAATAGGCATAGGAAAACTGAGAGGGAGGGTGAATCACTTGTCACAAAATTCAAACTTAATACTTCAACACTTATCAATTCCACAACCACACTATTTTGTTATTAAGAAAGAGCATGAAGCACAAATAATAGAAAGTAAATCAACACAATGAACACCAGATTTTTAGGTGGAAACCCAATAAGGGAAAGAACACGATGAGGGTTAACTCACATTATAAAAAGATTATAAAACTGAATATAGAGGCTCACTACCAAGGGTTCACTACCTAAAAGAGGACTCATTGTCGAAGTACAAAGGCTCACTGCCTACAAATACAAGAAAGAACAAAAGATCCACCACAACAATTAACACACATCCACAACTTGAATGAGGATTGTAAGAACCTTTAGCTCACTACAATTATGAATCCAACACAATGAAGAACTACTATCACAACTCACTCACACACACACTTCTGCTCTTATGATTTGTGGCTCACTTTCATCACTTTGCATCACACTATCATACATCTCTTCATAATTCAACTTGATTTTATACCATCCTCAACCTTAGAAAATTTCTCCAAGGTTGGCCACAAATACCTCATTTCATAAATTCAAATTAGGTCAGCAACTCATCATTCCCATAGTGGAAAGGAATGAGAGTGGACCAATAAAAAAACATTTTTCAAGATTATAAATAATATCTCGAATCAACCACATGCCTCCTTAATTAAATTTTATTCTTCAAATGAAGTGTAAACACCAGGTCGGCCAAACCTAATGAAAACACAAATGAACATTAATGTACATGCTTCCTAATAATAAGATGACACACAAACTCCACAACACACTTCCTTGTGCATGAGAATATATCTCGGATTCCTCTAGATACATCCACAACAAAACAACAAACTTCAAATACTGAACACCTTTCACCAATCCATCTGAATTTTACAAACTTACACTAAAACACTGAAACATGACTTTTGGATCACCAAACTTTAAACCTATTTTCCAAGGCACAAAAAATACCTTCACAAGACATATCCCAGACCTACAAGATCTGAAACAAAATAGTGGAGGACTGCGAAGAAAAAACATTTCTCCCAGTCCACAGAAGATTAGCTTTGCCAAAACAATTCACATATCAGTGAATGTAACTTTCACATACCATCAAACCAGAAGGTAAAACTCAGGAGATATCACCACTAGATCACATCACCATTATCAAATCTTTAGATCCACACAAGCATAGGATCAACACAAGGGAAACGTGGAGCACATACTAGAGCACATTCTGAACACATTCATCACTCTGACTTCTTTTCTTTGTTAATTTTCTCAAAATCACTTGGAAACTCATCAAATCAACACATCTGCAACACCATAAAGATAGCTCCATGTACTCACAACATCTCAACTATACACGTACAGTATGCAACATACTGAACTATGTTGACATCAATGACAACATTAATGACAACACCATCAAAATTTGCTCATACTTGCAAAAATCTCCCCCTTTGTCATTGTTGGCAACACATGATGTGAAAAAAAATCAAAGACAAAAACCTATACAGTATTTCAGGAGAACACCTTCTCTTCTTCTGTAATTTTTTTTCACATGACTTTCTCTCCCCCTTTGACATCAATAGCAAAGATCAACAACTTTGATCACTCCCCCTTATGGGCACACTCATACTGCAACAATGGAAACCTTTTCTACTCCCCTTGCAGAGTAGAACCATTTATTAGTCCAGATAAATAAAGAATCTATGAATTCACTAGACCAATGCACCTTCATGTGCACTTAGTTCAAAGGGACAATGACCCCCAATCTCTCCCTAAGATGCTCAAAAGTATCTTTTGGAAGAGCCTTAATAAATATGTCTGCAATTTGTTCCTTTGTTGTCACATACTCTAATTTGACTTCATTATCTAGGGTATATGCAGGATCATGGTGGGCCAAAAAGTGGCAATGAGGAAAAAAACACGTCTTTCATCGACCCAAAACGCAAAAATACCGTGTTGACTTTTTTTAGGTTCGGGTGTCGATACACACCACCAAAGCAAACACCAATCCTAGTTTTCCAAATCGGATATCCGATTTGTAGAAAGCATATATATACAAAATCTATCGATGTTTTAAAGTCATTTGATAGTCAACAACCCGTGGGTGCACAGTGAGGAGGTTCTTCGCGTAACGGATATCCGATTTCGCCAATATCCAATTTGAAAAGGTAAGATTTTTTATTTCTATTTGCTTTGATTCAATTTTGAATTAGATTTGGATAATTTCAAATAGTTTTTTGTGGATTGTTTTTTTAAAATAGAGTTTTTGATTGAATTTTTATGAAAAACTTGAGTTTATAATGGATTTTGATAATAAAAAAATGAATGTTTTTTGTGGATTTTTTTTCAAAATAGGGTTTTTGATTGAATTTTTATGAAAAAATTGAATTTAGAATGGATTTTGATAAAAAAAAATTGAATGTTTTTTGTGGATATTTTTTCAAAATAGGATTTTTGATTGAATTTTTATGAAACAATTGAGTTTAGAATGAATTTTGATAAAAAAAAAAATAATCTTTTTTTATGGATTTTGATTTAAAATTTGTGTTGCTTATGTATTTGTATTAAAAATTAGAGAATTTTATAGATTTTTGTTAAAAAGTAGGGTTTTTTTTGGATTTTTTTTAAAAACTAGGGTATTTTTATAATATTTTCTTTTATATTGTCTAATTTTAATTAGATTAATTATTTTTTAACTCTAATCAGGCATTATGGCTGTTGAGAATGAGAATGCACAAATTTCACTAGTTGAGAATGAAAATCCACCAGCTGAGAATCAAAATGCAGAAATGCCAAATGCTCCACCACCTCTGTAGCCATCAATTGGAGACTTAATTCATGAAAAATTAGAGCAATTGAGG
>VDFB02270651.1:532441914-532478723 GCA_007258455.2 Sequoia sempervirens
ATCTAATGATATGACTAATAGTACCTACAATATATTTTCTCAATAGGTAGCTAATAAAACTTGCATTGCATTTTCCCAATAGACAATTTATAGAATATGCACTACTTTTACTCAATTTTATGTAGAGATGAACATCTGTAAACTATTTCAAAAGTGAAATCACCCTTAAAATTAGAGATAGAAGATGAAGAAAAGAAATTGATTATGAAAAATTCTTTCAAATAAAACAATATTTCTCACATTTAGCCTCTTAGTGTGTCACACTAGATTTTAAGTGAGTTATTTTGGGTTGGTGTTGCTCCTTTCTATCATTTTATTGTTCAAAATGACCTAACTAATAATAATTCTCTTGAGGTCAAATAAGAGGGGTCTCCCTCCCATTCCTTTCCACCTTGTCCATAGTAAGATATCATTCCTTTCCCCATCCTTCGTAGTAAACTCTATCTAATAAGTGTAATGTTAAACTTTATTTTTTAGGGATTCTATCCAAAAATTCATATAGCAAATAAAAACCGGATTATTATGAGCAATCTAGGGAGCTAGTTCAAATTTCAATATGAAAAGATGTAAAGTGTGACAAGGATATGTTACAAAGAGTTTTGAAAAATTGGATCTTATTTTGGATAAAAGTTTATGATTCCTTGTAAGATAGATTATATTGAAGATAAATATGAAAAAATGAACCAAGTTAAAACAACAATATTGCTTCACAATACTCATTAGATCCTACAAGGAAAAGATGATAGCTTTGATTATAAGCTAAGGAATAGAAGATTGTTTAGTTGGATAGTTAGGTTTTCCCTCCTTTAAAGGGACTTAAGGCACACTTGAAGTATTTTTATTTATTTTACAATAGGAAAGGGTCTTCAAGTCCCTCATATATATATACATACTTACACACATACATGTGTACACATATATAGACATATATAAATATATACATGTACATATATGTATATAATATAGATGTATATACGTATGTATGTATGCATGGATACACATATATACATGTACATATATGTACATGTATATATGTGTGTATGTATGTATGTATACATATATGTTTATGTTTATGTATGTATATATGTATATATATAATTAAGAGGAGTGAAAGTACTTAGTTATTTTTTATGGTTAATGGTAGTTTTCTATTGTTTGGATCAAAACATTTGAACCGTAACTTAGATTTTTTTTAATCTCAGATGTATTGGAAGTAAAATTATAAAATACGGATTGGGCCTTTCTTTGAATTTGTGTGAAGTAAATTTTACATGTGTAGATTTGGCTTTTCATTTGTAGAAATGATCTTTGACTCCAACAATGACCTTTAACCATAGATTTTGGCCCTTATGTGTACAAACCTTGTGTACTTGCATAGATAAAGTTGTTTGATGCATGCACTTGTAACAAAAAACTAGTGGCATTGATAATTAGTTTTGAAATCTTGCTAGATGATAATTTTCTTCTTATGACAAACCCTTGGATCTAATTTAATAGTTTTGATAAAAGTTAGAAGACAACAAACAACAATGTACGTGATTTTGATGTGACTATGATAATGGTAAGTGATTGTGATTGTGACTTAGTGTAATGGAATTTAGTACAAAAAATGGAGTGGCCAAGTACAATAGAGAGTGTTTCATCATGTGTTGATACAAAAGTTGATGTGGAAAGTTGAAAAATGATTGGTGAGTGATCCCTTGCACGATTGATTAATATATTGGGATTATCCTTACAATTAGCAGAGCCTAGATACTTGATGAATAGTAGACGATATTTAATAATTGATGGATACAGGTGATATGAGGGTGACTACTTCAAATATACACCGTAAATATATAACTCAAGAACTTTTATAACTCCTCTAAAAATATAAATATATATACACAACTTCTCAAAAAAACATAAACATATAACTAATTTTAAAAGAACCCAACAAAATCATAAACATGTACCGAAACGAACATAAAAATAAAAATAAAAATGCTAAGGATCATTTTACTTTGTGGTTTAGTATTTTGATTAATAGATATTAATGAAAAAAATTCCAATTAAAAAAAGGAGCTCTGGACAACCTAATAAATTGTGAACAGAACTCAGAAATTCTCGAAATGTTAAAAAGAGTAGTTGGCGTCAGTCTGAATTATATACACGATTCACTGAACTATGCAGGACCACCATATTTAAAGGGATGAAGGGCAATGACAGCTGTTTACTTCAATGACAGATTGCACTTCTTTTTTACTGTTGGACGCATTTGGAGGCTTCCTTGTATGGTATTTGCTTCAAATGAAAGCTGAAAATTTGTACGAGCTTTTAACTTTCTGTAAGCTTGGCTTTATTTAATTTTAATCACTTTTCCATGTATTGTTGCCCACTTCTGTTTTAAATCTTTGTTGGTACAGTTTTGGCAGACTATTATTAGTTCTTCCTCTCAGACTGCATCATCTGCCTCTTCCTCCTTTTATATTAATTTTGGTCCCTCCTATTCTGATATGTCATGTTCATATATTAGTGGCTATGATGGCTTCTACTGTCACCAATTTATGATAGTACATTGCCTCCAGGAAACAACATGAAAGAGCCATTCAAGATGATTGTGCTGTGCATACATTTCAAAATTATCTTATATATCAATTGAAAGGATAATACTATGGATATAGATAAGCTGGTTGTTTAAGGATAATATGTTTTGGGCTAAGTAAAAAATTGTAGCTACTACTTCATCCCAAAACATATTTGGAAGACTCTTAGCCCTTAGCATGCTTCTAGCCACATTTCACATTTTTAGAGGGGTATAAGTTGTAGTCAATTATCTTTAAATACCACTCTTTTTTTAAAAAAAATATCCCCATCTCTTTAATAAATTACTCTTTTTTTAGAAAATCTTCAACAGTATGAAATTTAGAAAAAAAAATTGAATTTTATTTAATGCAATATACCCGAATTCTTCTACAAACAAAAAGTGTAAAAAAAAAAAAAAAAAACTATTTTTTTTAGTGATAATTTTCGCATTGGACCACAAATATCAACATGCACTAATTAAAGTGACACTTTCTCTCTCCAATATTTTATTATTGGAAAAGAAACTTGATGTTGTTTACTAATAATATAGTCTTCACAAACTTGATCATCTTGCTTAATAAATGATAATTATTTCATTATTTACTTTTGATAAAGTAGTTTTAACCCTAAAAAATGTAGGTGTCCATGCTTTTGTGCCATAACCATGATTTATCATTTAAGACACATACAATACTTGAGTTTTTCCATATACAAGTCTACAAGGAAAAATTGTTTCTTATACTAAGATTTTCCATAGTCTACTTGTTAGCATTATCTTTAACACATTCATTATTTTAAAAAATAGCAAAATATCTAGCAAAATATCGTCTTTTAATAGGATGTCTGGAACTCAATAGATAATGAGCTAATATTGGTACATATAAAATGTCATGAATATATTTTATCACACCTTGTTTTGTCTTGAGTACAATGGTTTTTTTATCTATAACGTCAACTTCTTTATCATCTCTAGTTGTACTAGTGTTTTGAGAGATTCATCCATTTTTATAAAGAAGTTTTTATTGCTTGTGATACAACTACTCCAACTATTATCCAAAAGCCGACATCAGGCAAATTCACCGCAACAATTGAATTTTCCACAACGATGAATTGTTGGTGGTGAATTTTCCTTGACGTGAATTTGTCATGGAAAAAGCCACATATTTTTAGAGATTTATTTTGTAATGCCACATGCAAAAATAAGATGTTTGTTCTTCTTTTTCTTTAGAAAAAATAGTACATTTCTATGATTTTATATCCGTCATGTTCATAATAGCTTTTTTTTTTTGCAATAATAATAATTGTATTAACTCTTTTTCATTTTTGTTTGAAATATTAATCTTTGGTTGAAAAGCTTGATCAATAGATTTTTTAGTGGATCAATTTGCCTTTGCTTATGAGTTTGAAGAGATCCCATAATCTCATTTGTTGATAATAGAGTTAAATCGTTATATTTTTCAATAGCAACCACAATAGGATCAAAATGTGAAGGAAAACATCTCAATAATTTTATGATCTGTTGAAATCTCTCCATAAGATCTAATTTAATTTACTAGCCCCATCACTCAAATAGAAAAAGTCTTACATAGCTTCATAATCTTACATGATTTTTTGTAATATGTCTAATAAGCATTTGAAATTTGATGGTTTTTACCTTTTTTGTTCCCTAAAATGCATTCTGCAAAAATATCAAGCTTGTTTTGATATGGTTGTCAAGTAGTAATTCTTGACAAATATGAACCATGTATTGTTTGTTGAATAATGAAGAGGGATTTAAAATATTTCTTTCTATTCTCTTTTAGATGATCTTCTTGTACTTGAGTCAAGTGGCATGAACTTCTATATCTATAGGTTCTAAGTAACAACTTTCAACTAAAATCCATGGATTTTGAGAAATAAACATCTTCATTTTAATACTCTAAAATTCATAGTTTTTCCCTTTTAACAAAGGTATCTAGGATTGTGATCTAGATTTAAAACACAAGTAGGAACCATATCTTAAAATCAAAGAAGTAGATGAAAAAAATATATACTTATCTATTTTCACAATGAGGCTTTTCAATTCTAGAACTTTGTTCTTAGAACTAATACATTTTCTCTCACCTATCTAGGGGTTTGAACCTATGACCTTCGCTCTGATACCAATTGTTGGCTTTGTCGTTGCACCAAAAGGTCGACCTATCAATGCCCAATACAAGTTTCAGATAAGATCCATTGGAGGCAGTTAAACCATGTCACAAACCCAAGCGTTGTGTTGGACAAGGAAGACCAAGGGACACACCATCTTGCAACAGTTGCAAATAAATTCTTAATGATAACACATACAATGTTGGTACAAGAACAATATTTAAAGGCTATATATAACAATGCCTAATATGATGGCGTAGAATGAAGCAATGACAAGTATAGGTAGAGATAATAAGGAGCTACATAAAGAAATGGATAAGAATTCCATTGATCAAGGATAAAGTGGTGATATATGATAGTAAGAATAAGATGAAGAGAAAAAGTGGAAAGATAAGGATACTATTGCAAAGATAGATAAGGCTATTGCTTAAGAGCAAAGAAGATGACATTAAGCATTATATGTATCATTTTTCTCTCTAATAGGAGAACTCATGTCTAAATTAATACCTCTTTAAATATGAATCAAGACTTAGAGGTATCAATTCCAACAACGCACCATTCTATTGGAAAGAGACTTTAAATATTTAAGTTAAAAACAACACATACAATATCCAAATTTATATTACTTGTCTAGATATATAAAATGTAAAATGTTTAACAAATATGTTTTTATCTTTTATATTTTGTGACCTCAACTTTATGAAGGGGACATTCAATGTTCTAGACAACTTCAAAACCTATTTAAACTTCGTTTATAATTTGTGCTTCAGCTGCAGGTTTTTAGAGTATGCTCTTGGATCAACTTGTTGGTTAATGATAGTTTGGATCATCACATTTCTACCGGATTGGAGTGCTGTTGTTACATTGTAGTTTGGATGTTGCATGTAGAATCTCTTAGCTCAATCTGCTGTTTGCCAAACAGATGTTTCATGACCCTTGAGGCTTTGCTTTGTAATTGTTTGGTTGTTTCTTCTTCTTTTAGTAGATCCCCTGCTATTTTTTTCCTGTATAATTCAACTCTTGATCAATTAGAAAAAAGGTTAACCCGACGATTATAAGGCTTCTCCTCCCAAAGTCACTTTTGAAAATTCTCACCGGATTTTGGGAGGCTTTGAATTCAATCGTACTGATTCAAAGTATTATGAAAATGGATGACAGAAGAAGATATTGTTTGATGTAATTACCCACCTACCTTCTGTTGTATTACTGGTGAAAAAGGCCTCATATGTCCATGTGCAATGCATGAAAAAGACAATAAACAAACGCCTGTCAACAAGAAGCACAAGCCAGGTTGCTTTCCCTTACAAACAAAATGACATCACTGCAAACTCTGGCAGTCCGGAAATGAAAGTATTGGGTTCGTATGGGCATGTCTCTGTGCTCTTTTATCTTTTATGACCCATTCAACGTACCCAGCAAGGAATGATCATGTAAATGGCCCACAATCAAGCTTGCATGAATCAGAATAAGAATTTCAGTTGATAAATGTTACTGTCGAATGGCTCTTTGATCTTGGGAGAGACGATACAAAGATTTTTTGCCAAAAACTGGAAGCATTTCAGATAAGTGTGATGGTACCCCACGATTCATTGAACTGTATAGGACCACCATATTTATTAAAGGGATGGAGTGCAATGACAGCTGTTTACTTGAATGTCAGATTGCACTTTTTTGGACTGTTGGACGCATTTTGGAAGCGTCGTTGTATGTTATTTGCTTCAAATGAAGGGCGAAAAATTGTACGAGCTTTTAACTTTCTGTAAGGTTGGACTTGATTTTATTTTAATCCATTTTCCATGTATTGTTGCCCATTTCCGTTTTAAATCTTTGTTGGTACAGTTTTGGCAGACTGTTATTAATTCATCCCGTGAGACTGCATCATCTGCCTCTTCCTCCTTTTATATTAGTTCTCGTCCCTCCTATTCTGATATGTCATGTTCATATATTAGTGGCTCTGATGGCTTCTACTGTCACCAATTTATGATAGTAAATTGTCTCCAGGAAACAACATGAAAGAGCCCTTAAAGATGATTATGCTGTGCATAATTTCAAAATTATTAGGATACAGAAGATGGCATTAAGCGTTATCTGTATTATTTTCTTTATTAATGTTTAACATATAATAGTTCTTATTATATGTCTTATTCTTATAAAAATAAAATGATATTGGTATGATAAATAAACCAACAAGTTGGTCGTTAGTTTTGCAAATTTCAATTTAACATGTTATTCTGTTACAAGATTTCTAATAAAATGATGTTGGATATCTATATGCTTAGTTCAATTATTCTAGATGCTTAGCTCAACTACAAAAAACTAGAGTTTTTGCTATTACAATTGTAGAGTTATTGTCATAATAAATAATCATTGCTGCAATTTGTTTGAACCTTAAATCTGTTAGTATATTCTTCAACCATATTGTTTGACACGTTGCTGATGTTGTTGCAATGTATTATGCTTATGTTGATGATAGTGAAATAATTGAATATTTTTATGACCAAAAAATTGTACTTGATCCGGAATAAAATACATAACTTGAAGTACTTTTCCTATCACTAATAGATCCACCCAATTACTATTTGTATATCCAACCAATCGAAAGCTATGCATAAGTATATACAAAATACTAAAGTTGATTGTACCATGGACACACTTGAGTATTCTTTTCATTATACATAAACGAATCTTACTTGAATTTTGCATACATCTTGATACAGCATACATGATGCTAGGTCTAATAGTAGTATGATACATAATATTACCATCTAAACTTCTATATAGTGTCATATCTAGACACGCTTGAGTATTCTTTTCATTACACATAAATGAATCTTACTTGATTTTTGCATACATTTTGATACAACATACATGATGTTAGGTCTAGTAGTTAGTATGATACATAATATTACCATCTAAACTTCTATATAGTGTCATATCTATATTTTTATTTCCATAATATTTAAGTGACTTTTCATTCACATTCAAAGGTGTGTTCATTGATTTGTAAAGTTTAATTCTAAACTTGTCAAGTAAATCAACTGCATACTTTTTGTATGAGATAAAAATCATAGCATTCAACTATCTTCTATTCCAAGAAATTAACACATCAAACCCAAATTTGTCATTTCAAATTCATTATTCATGGCATTATTGAATTCCTCTATTAGTACTTTGCTATTGTCAATGTAAATCAAATCGTCTATGTATATAAACAAACTACAATTTTTGGTACCTCTAAATTTCACAGAGTGAAGGTTTACTTTCATTCCTATTGAAGTTGCTTTTCTAAAAATATTTATCTTATATTCTTCTATACCAAACTCTTGGTGCTTGCTTGAGTCCATAATGAGTCTTTTTTAAGTTGTAAATTATTTTCTTTTACCTTGCAACTTCATATTTTGGTAGTTGTTTTACAAACACTTCTTCTTTTAAGAAATCATTCAAAAAAAATGATTTAACATCAAATTAATATACTAACCACTTAGATTGTGTTGATAATACCAAAATAACATTTATGGTATCCTATCTTGGTACAAAAGCATAAGTTTCTTTATAGTCTATGATCAAAATTATTATGAGAAGCCTTTAGTTACCAATCTCGTGTTTTGAATTTCAATGGATCCATCAACTTTATATTTTATTTTGTAAATGTGTTTTAGTCTAGTTACATCATTTTTCTTGGAGGATCTAGTAACTTCCATGTTCCATTTCTTTTAATAGAAGCAATCTCTTCATCCATAACCTTAATCTAAACTTCAAGTTTTAACCTATCTTCAAATTGTCTTGGTTCTAATCAAATATGAGATAGTAAAGACAAACTTATAATTGAATCAATTCTAGTAGTTCCTTTATAAACTAATTTGAGTTTTTTTAGCTTCCTAATAGGAGGACTCAAACTTGAAGGAGGAATTTGTAAAAAAGGTACTTGATTAGAACTCAAGTTGTTGCTTGGGCTAGTAGATTAAGTTGGAACATTATGTTCTATTTATATAATTACTAAATTTTCTTGATACAATTTTTTATTCTATTTCCATTAATTTTTTTATAAAAATTACATCATGATTGACTATCAAATTTTCTATTATTAAATTATACATAACAGCTGCAACTCTTTGTCTCCTCACTATAACATAAAAATATATTTCTCCATTTTATTGTCAATTTTTTTTTTTAATGTTTAGATTTATGAGCTTAAGTAATGCAACCAAATTCCTTAAGATGAGCCACACTAGTCTATATTTAACTCCATGCCTAATAAGGAGTCATATTCTTTACAATTTTTGTCATATATCTATTTAGTAAGTAAAAAATTGTAGCTAATACTTCATCCCAAAAAACATTTGGAAGACATTTAACCTTGAGCATGCTTCTAGCCACATTTTTTTGAGGGGTATAAGTTGTAGTCAATTGCATTTAAATACCATTACTTTTTGTAAAAAATATACCCATCTATTTGTATGTAGAGTCTTTAGTAAATAACCAAATTTTTTTACAAAATAACTATTTTTATTGAATGATAATTTTTGCATTCGACCACAAATATCAACATGCACTTTAAATTAAAGTGACACTTTTTCTCTCCAATATTTTATTATTGGAAAAGAAACTTGATGTTGTTTACTAATAATATAGTCTTTGTTGGAAACACAAGGGTAGACAACTGAGAGGAGAGGGGTGAATCAGTTGTCACATAAATTCAAACTTATTAAACTTGATTAACCATATTCTCAGATTTGATTAATAACCATGAAAGCATAAATCATCAACACATCAGAAACACACATAACACCAAGATTTTTTACGTGGAAACCCTGTTAAGGGAAAAACCACGGTGGAGGTCAATCCATAAGATTATAGCCTATTAAAAGTATAAAGAATGAAATGGGGAATGCACATGCATTTAGGTACACTGCCTAGAGCTCACTGCTCAGTTACAAAATTTTTTTGGATTATATCCACAGGGATTTGAACTGACAGAATAGCATCTGCTAATTCCTGATCACAGTTTCGGTTAAGCACATGAACACTTCTTCACACTTTTTCACTCTTCTTTACTCTCTACTTTTGCCTTCGAATGATTTGAACATTATTCACACACAGGACTCACACACTTCGCATACTCCCCTGCCTTCAAATGATAAAACAATTTCTCTTATATATCCACAACAAGAAATTACATCGCTACATGTCAACTTCAACAAAATAATAAAATGAATAGAAACTATTGGCCCAAAACAATAAAGATTATTAATGTGAATCAACCAAGGTTAGCCACAACTTAGTGAAGACCCAAAATAACATTCTCGAACATGAACCACCTTCAAAAATTATTCCACAAAGATCCACAACACGCTACAATCACCTTGTTGGCCAAGAACATGAAAAACATGACCACACAAGAGAAAATCTTGAATCGCAAGCACAACGATCAATGCAGACATGCAACACAGATAAAGCATGATCTAGAAACATCCACAAACATCGTGAATCACTAGAGAATCATCCACAACAACTGAACTAACTGAAATCACATTATCTTCAATCAGGAACACCAACTAAAGCAACAAATTTTTTGTCAAAATACAAATCTTCATAACTCGATCAAATCTTCACGCGGATCTCTAAAACTTGAGTTGGATAAACTAGATAGACTCGACAACAAACCCTTTAGGCCACAACCTCTGATCATCAATGTACTGAACTCACCAACAGACTGAACTTCACTTCACCATTGACAACCTGCAACTTATTCCATTACAATTTTCTTAATATCCTCAGCATATACAACTTCTAATGTATTAATGCTAATAGTGTTGACATCAATGACAAACACATATCAGCAACACAACCACAACATCCAAAAATCTACCCCTTTGGCATTGATGGCAACACATGATGTGAAAAACACCATCAACACAACTATCATCAATACTTACTCCCCCTTAGGTTCTGACTCTTTTCTCCTCAATTCTTTCACACAACTCTTCTTCCCACATGACTCTTCTCCTTAGATAATTCATAGTTTTTCACATGACTCTTCTCCCCCTTTGACATCAATGGAAAAGATCTTTTTTCTCCACACAAGCTCTAAACCACATATCTGAACATTTGACTACTCCCCCTGAGTAGTAGCCACCAAAACATCAATCCGGATCAAGATATGACTATGAAATGTACAGATTGATGCACCACAATGCATCTTAGTTCTGCTTAGGAGGGGTAATCACTGCTAGCTTCCCTTTGAGATACTCAAAAGTATCTTTGGGAAATGGATTGGTAAAGATGTTTGCAATCTACTCCTTAGTAGGAACATACTCCAATTTGACTTCCTTTTCACTCACCTTTTCTCTCAAAAAGTGAAATTTGATAGATATATGCTTGGTCTTTGAATGCAACACTGGATTCTTAGAAATGTTAATAGCACTTGAATTATCATAGAATATAGCAATGGGTTCATCATACACAACTCTGATATCTTTCAACATCTACTTCATCGACAATACTTGAGTAGAATTATTAGCAACAAAAATGTATTTTGCCTTTGCACTAGATAAAGAAATGGCATTATGTTTCTTACTTAACCATGAAATCATCTTCTTACCCAATAAAAATGCAACACCACTAGTGCTCTTCCTGTCATCCACATCACCTTCCAGATCAGCATCAATAAAGGCACTCAAAGTAAGATAATCATTTTTAGGATACCACAACCCAAATCCAACAGTTCCCTTCAAGTATCTAAAAATTCTCTTCACAACAGTTACATGAGATTCCTTAGGATTGGCTTGAAATCTTGCAACAATACACACAACGTTCATGATATCAAGCTTGGTTTGAGTTAAATAAAGAAATCCACCAATCATTGATCTGTATCTAGTCTGATTTTCCTTTGGAGAATCATCATCTATTGTCAACTTGCATCCAGTCACCATGGGTGTACCAACTAGCTTTGAATCTTCCATACTGAACTTCTTTAACAATTCTTTCACATACTTGGACTGAGATATAAAGATCCCTTTATTTAATTGAGTAATTTTGGAATCCCAAAAATAATTTCATCTCTCTAATCATAGACATCTCAAATTCACTTTGCATCTTATCAGTAAACTTCATGCACAAACCATCATCTCTGCCAAAAAAGATATCAAATCAACAAAGACCTCAACAATCAAATATTTATCATCATCAATCTTGAAATACAGATTACTATCATCAGTACCTTTGTTAAATCCAAGCTTTAGCAAGTATTTATCCAATCTGGCATACCATGCTCTTGGGGATTGCTTAAGTCCATACAATGCTTTCTTCAACCAACAAACCATATCTCCCTAATCAGTCAATTGAAATCCACCAACTTCCTCAACATACACCTCTTCTTCCAGTTCGCTATTTAGAAATACTGACTTGACATCCATCTGATAAACTTTATAGTTTTTGTAAGCAGCATAAGCAAGAAATAATCTTGCAGCTTCAATTCTAGCAATAGGGGCAAAAGTTTCTTCAAAATCAATTCATTCCATCTATGAATATCCTTTACACACCAGTCTTGCTTTGTTTCTAACAACTTCACCTTGCTCATTCAACTTGTTTCTAAAGACCCATTTAGTTCCAATTACATTTTTTTCCTTAGGTCTAGGAACAAGAGTCCATGTATTATTCTTCTCAATTTGTTGTAGTTCTTCTTTCATTGCTTCCACCCAATGTTCATCTTTACATGCTTCATTCACACTAGTAGGCTTAGTCTTTGAAATCAAACAATATTCTTCTGCAATCTTTCTCCTAGTCTAAACATGTTTGCTCTTATCACCTATGATTTGATCTTCTAAATGATTCAATCTTACATGCATCAGAGTCTTCTTAGGATGTTCTTCAAATTTAGGCTCTTGTGTTCTTTCTTTTGCACTTCCACTAATTTCTCCTTCTTCTTGAATTTCTTGATTCACTGGATTGATTGGCACTTGATTAGTAGTATGAACTTTCTTCCCTTTATTTGTATTGTTATTCTGATCATCTGAACCATATCCAAACATTTTGGATGGTATAGCTATGTCTTCATCAACCTTAACATTTGTAATTTCAACAATTTTCCTCAACCTCTTATTGTAGCACCAGTAGGCCTTTCTTTTAGTAGAATAACCAAGAAAGATTCCTTCATCACTCCTAGCATCAAACTTTCCTATCTCTTCATCTCTTCTGATATAGCATTTACTCCCAAAGATTTTGAAATATCTAATAGTAGGCTTATGTACATACCATAGCTCATAAGGGGTCTTACCAGTATCACCTTTGATTTGTACCCATTTGAGTGTGTACACATCAGTACTCACAACTTCTCTCTAGTAGATATGAGGGAATTTCCTTTTGGCATCATAGTTCTAGTAGCTTCAATTGTCTTGTTCTTTCTTTCCACAACTCCATTTTGTTGAGGGGTCTGCAATGCAGATAATTGTCTCCTTATTCCATGCTCTTCACAAAAAGAATTAAATTCATGGGATGTGAATTCACCACCTCTATCTGATCTCAGATATTTAATCTTCAATCCTATCTTTGTCTCAACCATAGCCTTAAAGATCTTGAACCTCTCTAGAGCTTCAGATTTCTCCCTTAAGAAAGTAACCCACATCATTCTAGAATAGTCATCAATAAGCAACATGAAATACATGTATCCTTGTAAACTTTTGATTCTAGTAGGACCACACAAGTCAGTGTGCACAAGATCCAACATTTCATTTGAACAATGTTGTTTTCTCTGAAATGAAATTCTAGTTTGCTCTCCTAACTGACATTCCTTGCATATGGCATTAGTAGGTTTCATCAACTTAGGTAGATCTCTCACAACCTTAGTAGAACTTATCTTGATGATTTTATCAAGGTTTACATGACACATTCTTCTATGCCACAACCAACTTTCATCAACTTGAACAATCAAACAACTTTTACTAGCAGCACTCAGGTGAAAGATATTACCTTTTGTTTTTGAACCTGAAGCAATCACATTTCCAGAACTCCCCAATATTCTACACTTTCCATTTTTGAATTGAATATTGTATCCCTTGTCAACCATCTATCCAACACTTAAAATATTATGCATCAAACCTTCCACATAAATAACATGATCAGTATTATGCTTACCATCAAGAGAAATTGATCCTCTGCCATAGATTACACCTGCTTTATCATCACCAAATCTTACAACACCACCATCATACTTTTCCAGGCTCACAAACTTGTTTTTATCTCCTGTCATATGATGAGAGCATCCACTATCAATTTCCCATTCATCTTTCTCTTCAACTCGAGCAACTAGGGCCTTCCCCACATTTGTAAAACTAGCAAATTCAATAGACACAGGATTATTTTCCTTGATAGCAATAAATACCCATTCATCTTCACTTCCATTTCCTTTATCAAATTCATTATATGTCACACCTTCATCAGCAACATAATAACACTTCCTTTGAAATCTAGGCTTGTTATGTATTGGTTTAGGGATTCTTTCTGAACACCTTGATGCAAAATGACCCATCTTATTGCAAGAAAAACATTTTATAGGAAACTTTTCTTTATACTTACCTTTTCCTCTAGCTTCTCTCTTGCAAATCAATGCTTCAAGCTCATTCAGTTCTCTTTCTTCTTCTTCAATCTATCTCATTTACTCCTCACTTGAATACCTTTCTAGATAAACTTTCACCTGGATCATATCTTTGTTTTATCTCTTTTAGAGGTAGTAGCTTTGAATGTAGATTCTATCTTAGGAAGGGCATCACGAAACTCACTTAACTCAAAAGCAATAAGCTTACCAATCAACATGTATTTGGTTACATTTGTTACAGTCTGAAGCTCCTCAATAATTGTAGCTTTGACTTTGTATGCAACAGGAAAGGATCTAAGCACTTTAGCAACAATATTTAATTCTTCCAACTGTCCACCAACACATATGATACCACACACAAGTTCATTCACTCTTTGCATGAAAGTAGTAATGTTCTCATCATCACCCATTCTCAACATTTCATATTTTCCTTTCAGAATCTACAACTTAGCAATCTTCACATTAGCATCACCTTCACATAAAGTTTCCAACTTTTTCTAGATCTAATAAGCAATCTTCAAATCCATCACATTAGTCATCTCAGTATCAGTCAAAGCACTCAACAATGCTTCCTTAGCCCTGATATTGTACTTAGCAATAGTAGTAGGACCATTCTAAGGAATAACATACCTATTGCTTGCAATGCTCCAGTAGGGTTCACCAATGCATCTCAAATGACACTCCATTCAAGTCTTCCATAGAGAGTAATTTGTTCCATCAAATCTTAGACTATCCTTCTTATAAGTCGCCATCCTGGATCACCTCAAGTTGTTAAACTTCTTCCAAGGAACCTTCTTTGATACCAATTGTTGGAAACATAAGGGAAAACAACTGAGAAGGGGGTGAATTAGTTGTCACAGAAATTCAAACTTATTAAACTTTATTAACTTTATTCTTAGATCTGATTAATAAACATGAAATAATAAATCATCAACACATCATAAACACACATAACTCCAAGATTTTTTACGTGGAAACCCTAATAGGGGAAAAACCACGGTGGAGTTCAATACACGAGATTATACCCTAATAAAAGTATAAAGAATGAAATGGGGAATGCACATGCATTCAAGCACACTTCCTAGAGCTCACTGCTCAATTACAACAAGGCTTACTACCCAAAGGAAGACACACTATCTTACAAAACATTCAAATTACATTTGCAGAGATTTGAACTGACAAAATAGCATCTACTAATGCATAATCACAATTTTGGTTAAGCACATGAACACTTCTTTACACTTTTTCACTCTTCTTTACTCTCTACTTCTGCCTTCGAATGATCTGAACATTATTTGCACATAGGACTCACACACTTCGCATACTCCCCTACCTTAAATGATAAAACAATTGCTCTTATATATCCGCAACAAGAAATTACGTCGCTACATGTCAGCTTCAACAAAATAATAAAATGAATACAAACTGTCGGCCCAAAACAATGAATATTATTAATGTGAATCAAGCAAGGTTAGCCACAACTTAGTGAAGACCCAAAATAACATTCTCGAACACAAACCACCTTCAAAACTTATTCCACAAAGATCCACAACATGCTACAATCACCTTGTTGGCCAAGAACATGAAAAACATGATCATGCAAGAGAAAATCTCGAATCATGAGCACAATGATCAATGCAGATGTGCAACACAGATAGAGCATGATCTAGGAACATCCACAAACATCATGAATCACTAGAGAAGCATCCACAACAACTGAACTAACTTAAATCACATTATCTTCAATTAGGAACACCAACTAAAGCAACATAAAAATTGTTAGAATGCAAATCTTCATAACTCGATCAAATCTTCATGCGGATCTCTGAAACTCGATGTGGATAAACTAGATAGACTTGAAAACAAACCCTTTAGTCCACAGCCTCTGATCATCAACACACTAAACTCACCAAAAGACTGAACTTCACTTCACCATTGGCAACCTGCAACTTATTCCATTATAATTTTCTCAATATCCTCGACATATACAAATTCTAATGCATTAATGCTAATAGTGTTGACATCAATAGAAGCCACATATCAGAAACACAACCACAACATCCAACAGTATTCACACACTTGATCATCTTTTTTAATTAATGGTAATTCTTTTATTATTTATTGATGAGGGGGAAAATAGGGTCCATCAAATGAATCAACAAGGTGATGGACCATTGATTTTTATAAGGCCCTCAACACCTAAAATTATGTAAAATAAGATGCAAATAAAAATTAGAAATGCTACCCAACTGTTATAGCAACTATGGGGGATGTTTTTAGACCATAAAAAGTTGTGCACCTAGCTAGAAAGTTGTTATTTTTTAGCTATGGAGGACTCATTCGCCTTCAATAGCAAATGGGTCCTCTTAGGGTTTTCACAAACTAATTTTAGGATCTCGTTCCTTGATGTCTGCACTCTTGAAACCCCTGTTATAAAGTTTTGGAAGTTCATGCAGAATTCTATAGAGCTCTTTCCATGATCTTGCACTTTGAGTGACAACTTTAGCAACTTTGCAACTTTGACAATTTTGCTCCAAATCTTGCTCTTCAACCTATAAATCTGCAATCACACACTCAAGGGTAGAAAAACTTGTTGATTTCTTTGTGAATGGGGGTTTGCCTCAGTCAAACCCCTTGTAGGTAATTAAACCAAATGATGAAATGAAGGAAATGAAGCATGAACATAAAATAATGTAAATGATGTCACCTTGGATGTTGTCTTGTGAAACAAATCTGCAAACTATCATGGAGTGGCCATGAAGAATGTAGATCTAGGATCCTTCAAAATGATGTGAACAATAGTTACAAATAGATATTCAATTATACATCCACCTCTTAGCTCAACAACATGAATGCATGCATCAAACCCTTGAAATGATGATATGACTTTGTATTGTTGCAATAAACTCTTGAAATCTGCCTTGAAATGCCTTGAAAATTCTCTTGTAATGCTCTATAATGCTTGATCACTTGAATGCTTGAATGCAACTTAAAATTATAGGATGAAACTATATGAATTAACCCCTTATTTATACTAAATTAGGAGATTAACCCTGAAATTCAAAGAATTAAGGCCGACACCCGACTTGGGAAGAAACATAATTACATTCCCACCAGAATGAAATTCAAAAAGGGGGGTCTCGTTAAGGGAGGGACCATTCTACACCTTGGGTGAATGGATCTGGGCGAAGTTTCCAAAACCAAGCTTCAAGGGACTGAAAGAAGGCTAAAAATGCATTCTAGATTAACTGAGAAAGGGGGGTCATGTTAAGGGAGGACCCATTCGCCATCAAGGGAAAATGGTTCCTAGCTCAACTTACCATGACCAAACTTTTCCCAATGAAATATTTGTTAATTAAATTATCATTATCGAGAAAGATCTTTGGGAGGTGTCAAAATTAAGGCCCATTTGAATCAAAAGGGGGTTAATTACTTCAATTACCCACAATGAATTAAGACCACCTAGATAAGTGTGAAATTTCTTTAAAACACTTTACGACACTTAAACAAGGTACACATTATGTACATTTTTATTAAAAAGGGGCCCATTAGGCTTAATTAAGTAGATATATCCTAGAAAAGTGTGAAAGTGTATTACAACACTTTACAACACCTTTGCAAAGGACCAATTAAGGCATGTTTTAGTTAAATAAAGGTCCTATAATAGTGTGAATATGTACAACACATTACAACACCACTCCAAGACATCATTAGTTCAACTTTAATGTGAATTATCCAAACAAGCAATGGAAAAGGCTTACTTTTTCCGTTACTACATTTGTCCCCCACATTAGTGAGAGGATGACCCCATGTAAAAATCACACTAAAGTAGACATCCAAGACACTTAAGTATGCAACAATACCAAAGATACATGATCATACCCTGTCAAAGGCCAAGAAAAATAAACAAAAACAAAGGATCAAGCACAATCGATTCAACATGATGTGAGGCGGTAGTTGTTTGTCCATAACATACGCTGCTCACTCTAGGGTAGAAAAACCTCAATCTGTCAACTAGGTGAGTTATCCAAAAATATGTGTACATGCTCACTCTGGAGTAGTGGAACCTTAGTCTGCCCACTAGGTGAGTTGTCCCAACGAGGTGGAAAATGAGAGTATCATATTAGCCTCTCATACCATACCAAAGCTATCCTCTTGACAACTTCGATAAGGCACCACAATGAATTTTTTTTTGTCAATTCTTTTGAATGTCATGTAAAATTTTTGCTAAAAGGTACTTTTCTTTGTTGATGTAATGGTCTTCCTCTTAGGGAGCATTGTGCCTAATGTCTCCAAGAGAGGACAAGTCAAAAGTGTCAGATTGTCACCCATGGGATGCCTCATTCACATCATGCCATGATAGTAGATCATACACTCTTGGACAAAATCAAACCTATTGGAACCACCAAGAAGAGGACACATCACAAATAAAAAGGAAAATCACACCATGAAGTTTTCCAAAAGATGTCACCAATGTATGCCCCCACTTTAAATTTGTTGCTACACCATCATTGTGAGCAATTACTTTAGCTTAGCTGATGTTTTTTTCCTAAGACATGCAATATTTCCTAGGAAAACCCTATGCCAAGTCATATATTTTTGAAGAAAGCTACGTCATGAAATATTAGGAAGGAAGGATTTCCCCCACAAATACATAAAGGATCTATGGATTTGGGGTTAGTATGTCTATGCTACAATGTTTCCATAGAGCATGGAACTATCATCATTCCCCAAATACTCATAGAAATGGAAGAATGACACAAAGAAAGCAAAAAAAAAGAAAAATCCTTTTGGGTCAACATGGAAGAAACATGAATGTCTCGACACCTTGCATCATCCCCAAAAAGAAAACACAAGACAAATGAAAAAGATAAAGGAAAATATTTTGGGTCAACATGGAAGAGACATAAATGTCTCGATGCCTTGCGTCATCCCTAAAATGAAAACACAAGACAAATGAAAAATATGATTATGGCATAGAGAAGAATGAAGATAAATATAGAAGAATGCACAAAAGAGAGAGGAACATCAAACAAAACGTCATGGGGGATCACATTACACACATGTAATCACATAAAGAACAATGAAAAAGAAAAATACTAGTAAGGCACAGGTGATTCAATCTAAAGTAGGTCGTCTACCTCCCAATCTTAGTCGGTATAAATAGAAGGTGGGAAACTAGCTAAAGGGACAACATCAAGTGCCGAACTAGGAAATGCACCAAGTTCAACACTCTTTTTATGAGATTTTTCATTTTTTCATTTAAGCACATGGAAGAAGAAAACAATGTATTCAACTCTTCATGCACTTGTTCATAAATTTTTACAGTGTCAATGTCATCATCTAAGTTAATCATAGTAGGACCTGTCGAATAACAATGTCCATGCAATGTTCTTTTTTATGTCATGGTGAGGGTTGAGAGTCATCATGCATTGCTTCAGGTAGGTTTGGATTTTTATTTTCTATGTCATGGTTGTTTTCTTGAGTTTGCAATCTATGAGCAATAGCATGACGTCTATGTCTATGCTCTCTAGCATTTTGATTTCTTTTCAATTTATTATCAATTTGTTTTTGTGTAAGAGTGGGTTTGTCAATCATAGGTTCCTTCTCTTCCTTGGGAGGACTAGAAGAAACAACAGGAGGTTGTTCAACTGCTTTCTCTTTGACTTTGTAAAATTGTTTGACTCTAGGAGTGACAACGAGATTGTTTGTATTATCTTGTGGTCTCTTATGGGAAATTGCAGGAGGTTGTTCTATAGATTGTTCTTGTATGGTCATAAGTGTTTTTGGTTCAATCATTGTCTCATCAAGGATGGTTGGTTCAATCATAGGTTGAGGAATGTTTCAAAGGGGTAGTTCCACTATTTTATTTTTCTTGAATTTTATATATGATTTGAAAAAGAAATCTTCACGAGCCTTGATAGGTTCCATAGACTTGGGCCAAAAGTAATCTAGTGAAGAATTCCCTTATTTTTAGGCCAGATGAAATCCACTATGATGCACAATGAAGATTTCATTTCCAAATGGAAACTTTAGACATGTATTTGTGCACAATCGAAAGGATGACATTCATGGAGCGAAGCCATAGACAGCCAAGCTTCACACAAAATTGGTCTGACTATGGGATGACAGAGAATGAGACTATTAATGTTTTCAATCCCACTTTTAAAGGGAGATATATTGAGCCTATCATAGGGCAACAAAAAATCCATTATGTGTCATGACCCATGCTTTCGGGTTATCATATGTTTCTTGATATAGCTCGTGCACATATAAGAATTCTTCTGTGATCACATTCTCTCCATAGATGAGATCAATCAATATCCCATTAGTGGATTTTATTATTGATTCAACTAGCTATGTAAAGAGGACCATTAGGTGCACATTTAGGTATGTCATTTTGTGAGAAAGAAATGTCAAGAGGTTGTCTAGTCAATCCCTTACCATGTCTAGCTTCGATAAATGCTATCATGTTCTTTGTCGGAGGTAATTGCATATGATCATGATCCATGTTAACGTTGTTCTTAGTTTTGGTAGGAGGATTTATTGTGGCACTTGTATGTTGCTATTGTCTTATTTTTTCAAGTACTCCTAAGGAAGTAACTAAGGCTATAGATGATTTGTGTTTTGTTTCGCATTTTAAGCACTTTCCTTAGATTTTGTATGATAGGAACCAAGCTAATGTCAGTGCAATCACTAAGGATATGGGCTTGTAAGTTTCTAGTTCATCTACCTTGTCAATAACATCATGCACATTGATTATAGGAGGTGAAGTCATTGGTAATGAAGTATGCAAACTATTAGCCATGGAGGGTTGATTCTCAACATTATCAGAAAGAGAGTTAGGAAACCCAAGATCCACGATGAGTGAGCTATCGTAGGATGACATGAGCCTCAAACTATGTCTTATAATAGTATTATGAATAGGACACAAAGTTTTAATGCTCATGCAAGTTTTACAACCCTAGTGTGCAAACCCTAGAATAGCAAAGGGACAATGCAATAACCTAGAATGAAATGCAATTTACTAATTAAACAATGCAATAAGCTGAAGATGAAATGTTTTGATGCAATTTTGAGCTTTTAACAATGCACTAAAATGAAGTAATTTAAGCTAAATGCAATCAAATTTCAATGGAACAACAAATACAAAACCTCAAACAAGATAATAGCACCAAACAAAAGCTAAAAACTAAGATTTTAATGTCCTAAAAATGCAAATCTGTAGCTAATAGGGAATCATTCACCAGTAAGGATGAACAAGTTGTGGTTAGGTGTTTCTAGGATTTGTTTGTGGATTTCAAAGTCAATTTTAATGCCTTTTCAGATGCCAGAAGGTATAGATCAGACTTGATCAGAGACTTATTCATCAGTAAAGGTGAATGGGTCTCGGTTAGGTATTTTAAAACTATTTTCTAATGATTTGCAAGTTCTCATTTATATCTTTTAGTTCTAGGTTTGAAATAGTGAAATGCAACTTCAAATTTTCTAGAAATTCAATGCAAAAATGCAATGAAAATATGAAATGTAAGACCTAATTTGAAATACATTTTTATTTTATTTTCAAATGCAATTGAATGAGATCTAAATGAGAGGGAAAATGGCTGATTTGTTTTTGTAATTTTCAGATTTAAGAAGTGCAAAACAATGCAAATCTAAACCCTATATGATATACAAGTTTTCAACGCAAAATAAGTAACCCTAAATGAGATATTAATTCAATGCAAGATCTAAATGCAATGAATGCAAGATTTTAACACTTTTAAGATGTAATGAAAGACTCTAAAAATTAGAAAATTGCAATGTTGAATATGTTGGGTTCACCAATAAATGATGAGGGGGAAAATAGGGTCCACCAAATGAATCAACAAAGTGATGGACCATTGATTTTTCAAAGGCAGTCTACACCTAAAATTATGTAAAATAAGATGCAAATAAAAATTAGAAATGCTACCCAACTGTTATAGGAACTATGGGGGATGTTTTTAGACCATAAAAAGTTATCTACCTGGCCAGAAAGCTATTGTTTTTGAGCTATGGAGGACTCATTCGCCTTCAGTGGTAAATGGGTCCTTTTAGGGTTTCAAAAAACTATTTTTAGGATCTTGTTCCTTGATGTATGCACTCTTGAAATCCCTGTTATCAAGTTCTAGAATTTTGTGTGCAATTTTCTCAAGCTCTTTTCGTGATCTTGCACTTTGAATGAAAACTTTAGCAACTTTGCAACTTTGACAATTTTTCTCTAAATCGTGCTCTTCAACATATAAATCTGCAATCACACACTCAAGGGTAGAAAAAAATGTTGATTTTTTAGTTAATGGGGGTTTTCCTCAATCAAACCACTTATAGGTAATTAAACCAAATGATAAATGAAGGAAATGAAGCATGAACATGATATAATGTAAATGATGTCACCTTGGATGTTGTCTTGTGAAACAAATCTGCAAACTATCATGGAGTGGCCATAAAGAATGTAGATCTAGGATCCTTCAAAATGATGTGAACAATATTTGCAAATAGATATTCAATGCTACATCCACCTCTTAGCTCAACAACATGAATGCATGCATCAAACCTTTGAAATGACTATATGAATTTATATTGCTCCTATAAACTCTTGAAATCTACCTTGAAATTCATTGAAAATTCTATTGTAATGCTCTATAATGCTTGATCACTTGAATTCTTGAATGCTTAAAAGTCTAGGATGAAACTAGGTGAATTAAACCCTTATTTATACTAAATTAGGAGATTAACCCTAAAATTCAAGGAATTAAGGTTGACACCAGATTTGGGAAGAAACATAATTAAATTCCCACTAGAATGAAATTCAAAAAGGGGGGGTCTCATTAAGGGAGGACCCATTCGCCACCTTAGGTGAATGGGTCTTGGCTAAGTTTCTAGGACCAAGCTTCAAGGGACTTAAAGAAGGCTAAAAACCCATTCCAAATCAACTAGGAAAGGGGGGTCCTATTAAGGGAGGACCCATTCACCATGAAGGACAAATGGGTCTTGGCTCAACTCACCAGGACCAAACTTTTCCCAATAAAATATTTTGTTAATTAAATTATGATTGTCGGAAAAGATCTTCAGGAGGTGTCTGTTAGAACTAAGATATAGCTTTGATACCATGTTAAAATTGGCTATGGTTGCCAAGATCTTGAGACCAAATGGAAAGCACAAGAAAGAGAGAATATAATGTGACAAGAATAAACTGTATTCAATGTTAATGATATGAGATGATTTGAGATGATTGTTTACAATGAGAGACCCCTTGGTTATATAGCCAAGGTGAGATACAAGATGTCATAGGATTATGACAAGTGTCTTAATAATATGACATGAGACAACTAATAACACTTACCTAGGTTCACATGTACTAGTTGTCAAAAGATAAGATAACAACTAATGACAACTATCACCTTCTAGAAAGATTCCATCCTATGACCTAAGTAAACTTAACATGTGTAAATAAGTTCCCTAGTAATGAATAAACTAGGTACAAGACTTTATTTACACCAACACGCCCCCTTAAGAGAAACTTAGGGAGAAGTGGATTATTATGCAAATGACACAAATATGAAAAGATGGGTCCTAGCTACTAGGCTATGTTAGCTACCCATGTACATGTAATGCAATCTCTCACAAATAGAGAAAAGGAGAAAACCCAGTGGGACAAAACTCCTCCCCAAAAGAGAGATGAAATACAAAATAGAAATTCTCTCAATGAAGAATGAGAAGGTAAAAAAACCCATGTGAGGAAAAATACCCCCCCATAAGAGAGAAGTAGAAGAGAGACAAGACAACCCCCCCTCAATGTTGAGTCTCCTGCAATGATGGTATAAGCTTGACATTAAATGCTGAAGATGATCCAATCTCGCCGAACAACATTCCTCCCCTTAGGAACAAACAAAACCATGGATGTATGCAGGATATGAGGAATATGGATGATGTGTGATGTCTCTAAAGCATTCTCAAGTGTCTCCATGTCAATGTCGAAAGCTGACACACTCCAAATAGGCATTCTAGGCCACACTGTTGAAGAGGACAATCCAACATCTAGTAGAGAAGAATGTAGAGCACAATCCAAAGACAAGGATATCCCCTCTAAAGACAAAGAAGCCTCCTCAAAATGTTGTCCAAAAGTATCCACACTCATCAAATTGAAAAGGTTGATCATGTAGAGAATGAACAAGAGGGTCAAAGTGTTCCCTCACAACAATTAAAGAAGGATCTTCTCCATCAAAGAGAAGATGAATGTCATCAATGATGTCCTCCAAATCTGCAAGATGAGACTCCACAAACAAGTTTGAAATACCTGTCAAGAAGCCATCCAAAGTAGCCATATCTAGAAGACAATTAGGATCTTGTTGCACTGAATCACAAGGAACCCAAACTATGGAAACACAAGCATCATCAACTGCAATAGTAGATGGAGGAGATGAAATGCATGATTCAAGAAATGGATCTGATGTGAGAACTTCCAAGTTCAAAAAGCCAAATGTCTCCTTTGAATCATGGTTCAATAGCTTTCATACCATGTTAGAATTGGCTATGGTTGCCAAGACCTTGAGACCAAATGGAAAGCACAAGAAAGAGAGAATAGAATGTGACAAGAATAAACTATATTCAATGTCAATGATATGAGATGATTTGAGATGATTGTTTACAATGAGAGACCCCTTGGTTATATAGCCAAGGTGAGATGCAAGATGCCATAGGATTGCGACAAGTGTCTTAATCATATGACATGAGACAACTAATCACACTTACCTAGGTTCACATGTACTAGTTGTCAAAAGATAAGATAACAACTAATGACAACTATCACCTTCTAGAAAGATTGCATCCTATGACTTAAGTAAACTTAACATGTGTAAATAAGTCCCCTAGTAATGAATGAACTAGATACAAGACTTTATTTACACCAACAGTGTCAAAATTAAGGCCTAAATTTGAATGAAAAGGGGGTTAATTACTCTAATTAACCACAATGAATTAAGACCACATAGATAAGTGTGAAAGTGCTTTAAAACACTTTACAACACTTAAACAAGGTACACATTATGTACATTTTTATTGAAAAGGGGTTGATTAGGCTTAATTAAGCAGATATATCTTAGAAAAGTGTGAAAGTGTGTTACAACACTTTACAACACCTTTGCAAAAGGACCAATTAAGGCATGTTTTAGTTAAATAAAGGTTCTAGAATAGTTTTAATGTGTACAATAGATTACAACACCACTCCAATACATCATTAGTTCATCTTTAATGTCAATGATCATACTTTGTCAAAGGCCAAGAAAAATAAACAAAAATGAAGGATCAATCACAATCTATTCAACACGATGTGAGGCAATGGTTGTTTGTTCATAACATACACTGCTCACTCTGGGGTAGTGGAAGCTCAGTTTTTCCACTAGGTGAGTTGTCCCAAAATATGTGTATGCTCACTCTAGGGTAGTGTAAGCTCAGTCTTTCCACTAGGTGAGTTATCCCAAAGAGGTGGAAAATGAGATAATCGTATTAGCCTCTCATACCATACGAAATTTATCCTCTTGAAAACTTTGATAAGGAACCACAATGAAAATGCTCTTGAATGTCATGTAAAAATTTTGTTAAAGGGGATTTTTCTTTGTTCATGTAGTGGTCTTCCTCTTAGTTAGAATTGTGCCTAATATCTCCAAGAGAGGAAAAGTCAAAAGTGTCAGATCATCACCCAAGGGATGCCTCATTCACATCATGTTATGAAAATAGATTGTACACTCTTGGATGGCATCAAACCTAATGACACCACCAAGAAGACGACACATCACAAGAAAAAAGGAAAATCATGCCATGAATTTTTCCAAAATATATCATTGATGTATGTCCCCACTTTAAAGCAGTTGCTACACCATCATTGTCAGCAATTGCTTTAAACTAGCCAACATTTTTGTCCTAAGACATGAGAGCCTTCCTCGAAAAACCCTATGCCAAGTCATATTTTTCTGAAGCAAGCTACATCATGAAATAGGAAGGAAGGGTTGCCCCCACAAATACATAGGGATCTATGGATTTTGTGTTAGTATGTTTGTGATACAATGTTGTCATAGAGCATGTAACTATCATCATTCCCCAAATACACATAGAACTAGAAGAATGACACAAAGAAAGTGAACACAAAGAAAAATCCTTTTGGGTCAACATGGAAGAAACATGAATGTCTCGATGCCTTGGATCATTCTCAAAAGGAAGAAACAAGACAAATGAAAAAGATAATGGAAAATATTTTAGGTCAACATGGAAGAGACATAAATGTCTCGATGCCTTGTGTCCTCCCCAAAAGGAAAACACAAGAAAAATGAAAAAGATGATTATGACATAGAGAAGAATGAAGGTGCATATAGAAGAATGCACAAAAGAGATAGGAATATCAAATGAAACATCACAGGGGATCACATTATGCACATGCAATCACATAAAGAATAATGAAAAAGAAAAATACTAGTAAGGCACAGGTGAGTCAACCTAAAGTAGGTCGTCGGCCTCCCAATGTCAGTCGATATAAATGAAAGGTGGGAAACTAGCCAAAGGTACAACATCAAGTGCCGAACTAGGACATGCACCAAGTTCAACACTCTTTTTAGGAGATTTTTCATTTAATGTCATGGAAGAATAAAACAATTTATTCAACTCTTCATGCACTTGTTCATCAATTTTTGCAATGTCAATGTCATCATCTAAGTTAATCACAACAGGAAGTTGAATAACAATGTCGATGTAAAGTTATTATTTATGTTGCGGCAAGGGTTGAGAGTCATCATGCATTGCTTTGGGTAGGTTTGGATTTTAATTTTCTATGTCATGGTTGTTTTATTGAGTTTGCAATATATGAGCAATAGCACAACGTCTATGTCTACGCTCTCTAGCACTTTGATTTCTTTTCATTTTATTATCGATTTTTTTTATGTAAGAGTGGGTTTTTCAATCATAGGTCCCTTCTCTTCCTTGGGAGGACTAGAAGAAACAACAAGAGGTTTTTTAACCACTTTCTCTTTTACTTTGTAAACTTGTTCGACTCTAGGAGGGAAAACGAGATTGTTTGTATTATCTCATGGTCTCTTGTGAGAAATTGCAAGAGGTTGTTCTATAGATTGTTCTTGTATGGTCGGAAGTGTTTTTGGTTCAATAATTGTCTCATCAAGGATGGTTGGTTCAACCATAGGTTGAGGCATGTTTCAAAGGTATAGTTCCTCTATTTTATTTTCCTTGAATTTTTTATATGATTGGAAAAAGAAATCTTCATGAGGCTTGATAGGTTCCATAGGCTTGGGCCAAAAGTAAATTCCCTTTTGCTGAGGCTAGATGAAATATGCTATGATTCATAGTGAAGATGTCATTTCCAAATGGAAAATTTAGAAATTTGTGCACAACCAAAGGGACAACATTCATGGAGTGAAGCCATGGATAGCCTAGCTTCACATGAAATTGGTTTGATTGTGGGATGATGGAGAATGAGACTGTTAATGTTTTTAGTCCCACTTTTAAATGGAGATCTATTGAGTCTATTGTAAGGAAAGAAAACCCATTATGTGTCTTTGATCCATGCTTTTGGTTTATCATATGTTTCTTGATATAGCTCATGCACATAATAATTCTTTTGTGTTCACATTCTCTCCACAGACAAGATCAATCAATATCCCATTAGTGGGCTTCTTATTGATTCAGCCAGGTATGTAAAGAGGACCATCAACTGCATGTTGAGGTATGTCATTTTGTGAGAAAGCAATGTCAAGAGGTTGTCTAGTCAATCCCTTACCATGTCTAGCTTCGATAAATGCTATCACGTTCTTTGTGGGAGGTAATTGCATATGATCATGATCCATGTTAATGTTGTTCTTAGTTTTGTAGGAGAATTTATTGTGGCACTTGTATGTTGCTATTGTCTTGTTTTTTCAAGTACTACTGAAGGAAGTGACTAAGGCTATAGATGATTTGTGTTTCGTTTCGATTTTTAAGCACTTTCCTTACATTTTGTATGATAGGAACCAAGCTAATGTCAGTGCATTCACTAAGGATATGGGCTTGTAATTTTTCTAGTTGTTCACATAGCTTGTCAATAACATCATGCACATTGATTATAGGAGGTGAAGTCATGGGTAATGAAGTATGCAAACTATTAGCCATGGAGGGTTGATTCTCAACACTATCAAAAAGAGATTTAGGAAACCCAATATCCACGGTGAGTGAGATATTGCAAGATGACATGATCCTCAAACTACATCATATAATAGTATTTTGAATAGGACACCAAGTTGTAAAGCTCATGCAAGTTTTACAACCCTAGCGTGCAAACCCTAGAATAGCAAAGGGACAATGCAATAACCTAGAATGAAATACAATTTTTAGAGTCTAAGAAATGAAATTTACTAATTAAACAATGAAATAAGATGAAAATGAAATGTTTTGATGCAATTTTGAGCTTTTAACAATGCACTAAAATGAAGCAATTTAAGCTAAATGCAATCAAACTGATGGAACAACAAATTGGGAAACTGAAATAGCAAAGATAATAGCACCAAACAAAAGATAAAAACTAATATTTTAATGTCCTAAAAATGCATATTTTTAGGTAACAAGGACTCATTCACCAGTAAGGGTGAATGGGTCCTGGTTAGGTGTTTCTAGGATTTTTTGTGGATTTCAGTCAATTTTAATTCTTTTTCAGATGCCAGAAGGTACAAATAAGACCTAATTAGGGACTTAATCACCAATAAAGGTGAATGGGTCATGGTTAGGTATTTTTAAACTATTTTTTAATGATTTTCAAGTTCTTAGTTACATCTTTCAATTCTAGGATTGAAATAGTGAAATGTAGCTTCAAATTTTCTAGAAATTCAATGCAAGAATACAATGAAAAGATGAAATACAAGACCTAATTTGAAATGCAATTTTTTTTTTTCAAATACAATTTAATGTGATCTAAATGAGATGAAAAATTACTGATTTGTTTTAATTTTCATGTTTAAGAAGTGCAAAACAAAGCAAATCTAAACCCTATATGATATGCAAGATTTCAATGCAAAAGAAGTAACCCTAAATGAGATCTTAATTCAATGCAATATCTAAATGCAATGAATGCAATATTTTAACTTAAGATGCAATGAAAGACTCTAAAAATAAGAAAATTTCAATGTTGAATATTTCAGGTTCACCAATAAATGATGAGGGGAAACATAAGGTCCCCCAAATGAATCAACAAAGTGATGGACCACTAATTTTTCTAAAGCCCTCAACACCTAAAATTATGTAAAATTAGATACAAATAACAATAAGAAATGCTACCTAAATGTTATATCAACTATGGGGGATGTTTTTAGAGCATAAAAAGCTATGTACTTGGCTAGACAGTTGTTTTTGAGCTATGGAGGACTCATTCGCCTTCAATGGTGAATGGGCCCTTTTAGGATTTCAAAAAATTAATTTCAGGACCCTATTCCTTGATTTCTGCACTCCAGAAATCCCTATTATCAAGTTTTGGAGGTTTGTGTGCAATTATGTAGAGCTCTTTCTGTGATCTTGCACTTTGAATGAGAACTTTAGCAACTTTGCAAATTTGACAATTTTTCTCCAAATCTTACTCTTCAACTTGTAAATATGCAATCACACACTCAAGGGTAGAAAAACTTGTTGATTTTTTAGTGAATGGGGGTTTTCCTCTGTCAAACCCCTTTTACATAATTAAACCAAATGATGAAATGAAGGAAACAAAGCATGAACATGAAATAATGTAAATGATGTCACCTTGGATGTTGTCTTGTGAAAGAAATCTGCAAACTATCATGGAGTGGCCATGAAGAATGTAGATCTAGGATCCTTGAAAATGATGTGAACAATAGTTGCAAATAGATCTTCAATGCTACATCCACCTCTTAGCTCAACAACATGAATGCATGCATCAAACCCTTGAAACGATGATATGATTTTGTATTGCTACAATAAACTCTTGAAATCTGCCTTAAATTTTTTTGAAAATGCTCTTGTAATGCTCTATAATTCTTGATCACTTGAATGCTTGAATTCTTAAAATTCTAGGATGAAACTAGGTGAATTAACCCCTTATTTATACTAAATTAGGAGATCAACCCCAAAATTCAATGAATTAAGGTCGACACCAGATCTAGGAAGAAACATAATTAAATTCCCGTTAGAATGAAATTCAAAAATGGGGGTCTCATTAAGGGGGGACCCATTCGCCACCTTGGGCGAATGGGTCTTGGCTAAGTTTCCAGGACCAAGCTTCAGGGGATTGAAAGAAGGTTAAAAACCCATTCCAGATCAACTGAGAAAGGGGGGTATTGTTAAGGGAGGACCCATTCGCCCTTCAAGGTGAAAGGGTTTTGGCTCAACTTACCAGGACCAAACTTTTCCCAATGAAATATTTTGTTAATTAAATTATGATTGTTGAGAAAGATCTTTGGGAGGTGTCAAAATTAAGGCCTAAATTTGAATCAAAAGGGGGTTAATTACTCCAACTAACCACAATGAATTAAGACCACCTAGATAAGTGTGAAATTTCTTTAAAACACTTTAAAACACTTAAGCAAGGTACACATTATGTATATTTTTATTGAAAAGGAGCCCATTAGGCTTAATTAAGCAAATATATCCTAGAAAAGTGTGAAAGTGCGTTACAACACTTTACAACACCTTTGAAAAGGACCAATTAAGGCATGTTTTAGTTAAATAAATGTCCTAGAATAGTGTGAATGTGTACAACACATTACAACACCACTCCAAGACATCATTAGTTCAGCTTTAATGTCAATTATCCAAACAAGCAAGGAAAAAAGGTTACTTTTTCCATTACTACATTTACTTTAAATAAAGTAGTTTTAAACCTAAAAAATCTAGGTGTTCATGGTCATGTGCAATAACAATGATTTATCATTTAAGAAAAATACAATACTTGAGTTTCTCCATATACAATTCTACAAGGGAAATTGTTTCTTGTATCTTTTCCACAGTTTGTTTGCTACCATTTTTATCTTTAACACATTCATTATTTTGAAAAAATGAAAAATATCCTCTTTTAATAGGGTGTCTTGCACTCAATAGATTATGAGCTAATATTGGTACATATTTAAAATGTCATGAATATATTTTATCACACCTTGTTTTGTCTTGACTACAATGGTTTTTTGTCTATAATTTGAACTTCTTTATCATCTCTAGTTGTGCTAGTGTTTTGATAGATTCATCCATTTTTATAAAGAATTTTTTATTTATTTTCATATAACTACTCCAAATACTATCTAAAATCCACATATTTTTGGTGATTTGTTTTGTAATGCCACATGCAAAAATAATTTATTTGTTCTTTTTCTTTAGAAAAAATAGTGCATCAAGCTTATGATTATATATCAATCATGTTCATAATAACTAGTTTTTTGCAATAATAACTCTATTAAACCCTTTTCCATATTTATTTGAAATATTAATCTTTGGTTGAAAAGATTGATCAATAGATTTTATAGTGGATCAATTTTCCTTTGCTTATGATTTTGAAGAGATTCCATAAACTCATTTGTTTTAATTATATTAAGACTGGAAAGGCCAATACCCATTACAAAGTAGCCATAGAGGCAGAGGACAACTGGTTCATAAAAAATGAGACCACTAAAAATTAAGACTCGCCAAAAGTAAGAATAGAGCACGAAACTGGGAAACAAAGACCAGCTGCAAGAAATAGGGAAACCGAAAGGAAACCCAATGCAACCCTACAGCCAAAAAATTGACCATAGGGAAACAATTTATGAAAAAACTCTAGGACTTCCACCCAAAAAACAAACCTTTTGAGATAGGAAAGAACCAACAGAAGCCAACAACTTCCAAAAAAGAAAAAGCCAAAGGCTTGAAACAACTAATAGACCCAAAAAAGTTTGCAAACTCCAAACAAAAATTCGAGGAATTCTAGTTGTGAGCATAGCATAAACCAAGGGCAAAGAAAGGAGTCTTTGTTGGAGTGTAGTTAACAATGAGAGGGGGGGTGAATCAGTGTTAACGAAATAATCATATCTTTTTAAAACTTTTAACAATAATTTGATCATGAATGTACTTATGCTGAAAATATAAATGAATAAACAATGAAGCAAATACTTTTAAAAGATTGACACATAATTTTTCTTGAGTGGAAACCCTCTTGGGGAATAAAACCACTTGAATGTGGCCTCACTAGCCTTATCTAAAAAATATTCTTTGTACAAAGCCTCACTGGAAAATTTGTCTCACTGATAGTCTTTTGAAATGTACAAGTATGAAAGTAATATAAATACAGAGTTGATCTCTATTTCAATAATCACATACTATGTTCTACAATGACCTCAGAATCAGAGTTACAAAGTTCCAAGCCTCAAAAACAATATATTTTCCTTCAGTAAGATATAATCTGTGCCTTTCAAAACCTCTCATCCATCACATCGAATGAGCATTACAAATTATATATATATATATATATATATATATATATATATATATGTTCTCTATTTTGGAACAAAGAATCTGTTTGAAAACTGTATGGGAAACTTCCACATGAAACCAAACCAGCAACTGCCTTTTCCAATTACACAAACACATTTTTTATGCAAATCTTCAACTATAATCCCTTAGGAAAACAATCTTGTCAAGAAATCAACTTATGAGTGAACAGTATATAACTGTTGTTTTTAATTGTAAGCACACATTTTCTTACACAATACTAAATCATAACCCATCGGCTCTATACAAAATGTATCTTGCTAAAAAATAATTGAAGATAATCAACAGATAACTGTCACATACCTTACAAAAACTGACACCCTTAACAAAGATGAATAACCACAGACAAACACACAATAAACCCATGAAACATTTGAATAAAACTATAAACTTTAACAATAGGCCCGACAAGGGTTCATCAACAACAAAAAAATAAGTATTTACAACCCTGACACGAGGGTAAACACTAATTCAACAAAAACAACTACTAAAAATTGGCAGAAAACCCGTTAAGGGTTAAAAGAAAAAAATTATCAACTTAAACATGACATACAAATTGTGAACTGCCCAAACAAACGTTCAGATCTTTTAACAACCGTTCATTTTCAGATTCCACAAAGAACTCAGGTAAACACAACAAACCTCAATCATAATTAAATGGTTTCAAGATCACCAAAAACATAGATTTAATCCTTATTGTTCCACATCGACACAGAAAAAAATAATAATGAGAGAGTACACCTAGGGTTTGAAGAATACTCTCAAAAGATTCTTCACCATCATGATTTTCACTGCAACTTCTTGTCCAAGCAGCTGACATCTAAAACAACCTTTTTCTTTTCGCCATCACCATGATTAGGATAACAAACCCTAACCGAAAAAAATGAATCAAACACCGAGTTTCTGAAAGCTTCATAAAAGCTTTCAAATGCAACATAATGATATTTCATGTCCAGGTATTATGATGGGAACAAAATTCCCATTCAATAACAAAATAATTACCACTGAGGATGCAAAAGATTCTTGTCACTTTGACTTGAGAAAAAAACATTATCATTACTTCCTTTTATCATTTGCCACCTTTTAGATTAAAAATCTCTCCATGATAACGATGCCTTGTATAAAAAGTGTCAATATGCCCTATTTTTTATTTGGAGAACAATATTTCTTTATGATATAAGTAGCAATGCCCCATTTTAGAATATAACATGTATCATTTCACTTCAGTAAAGATGTCGATAGATATGCAAATGAACGTTACAATACCAAATGCAGGATGAGGATTAGCATAGATATATAAACACATGCAAAATTGTAGAAAATCACCATGTGCACAACCTGCAACGTCAACCTTAGTGTATTGACATTAATTCCAAACAATACTAAGGGACAACAGTCTCTTGGGCCACCAAAGGCCCACCTTACTAGCAAATCCATGTACCAAAAATAAGAATTAGACCAAAACAAAGAGCTGATAATAGAAAATTGTTGCAGCAAAGAGATAGCATCATCAAGAACCCATCAGAAAACACAACAATTTTGTGACCAAAACCCATTAGACCCAAACTAGAGGGAAAAAACTAGGAGCACTCCATCAGTAGCTCTCCACCTCAATAGGATAAAAAGGAGGCTCAAAGCCAAGGGTAGAAAAATAGGAACAACACCATTTGTAGAAACCACTCCAAACAAGGCTAACACCTAACCAACACCAACCCAACAGCTGGGTAAAATAGGGGTACCCAAGTAGGCATCGAGAAAGCCAACCTAGAATGACTTCATAAGCCCCATAGCAGCAGCTCCCACAACCAACAACATGAACCCTCTCCACCTTAATAGGAGAGTACCCCACCTCAAAAGGGGAAGCTGAAGGGAAAGACAGAGAGAGGAAGCACAACCCAAATAGGAACACCAACACATCATGAAGTTGAACTAAGATCCCAACACCAACCAAGTATTCTACTTGCACACAAGGGCCATGAAGTCACCAATGTCATAGACACTCTTCTTCTACAAGCCAACTAACATTGCAGCCACTAAAACAAAGTCCAACTTTGCAGACCTAGAGAACAACGAGGAACAAGGAAGGAACCACCACATAGACAGAGCCCAACCAAACCCCTGACGAGGGAGCAAACCCGAGACACCGAAATACACTCACAAAACAAAGAATAATATTTTATTCATAAATATTGAACTTCTTACATGCAGAGGATCTCAAATCCCCAAGCTCTGTATTACATGCAAATTACAGACTTACAGAAAATTACCTAGATCCCCTTTCATAGCATGCGAACTTCTTTCCCCAAAAAGTTACCCAAAAATCAGAAACAAGCCCCTAAATAGACCCATTCCGTTTGGAACCAAAAACAACCTTCGAGATAAGATTTTTGACGGTTTGGCGCCAAAATTACAATTTGAAATTCAAGTTTAAATTCACGGTTGAAAATTAGCACATTTCTAAAATATGCACCAACTTCTGGCAGCCATAACTTTTAATCCGACCGTCGGATCTTCAATGATAATACCTTTTCGGAAAGCTCTCGAAAAGATGATTTTCTACAAAGTAGGCCTTCGGTGGACTACTTTGGAATTTCCACAAATTTTCATGCCCATCCGGGATCGTTTGGTGCCTCAAACTGAGCTCAGAAGGTTTTTTAGGGCAAAAAGAAGAAACTGGAACTTGAATAACTTTCAAGTCGTGAATGATCTTGACCTGATTCTTTCACCAGACTCTGTATTTTTCCATCCTGAACCTTCCCATAAATTTCTGTCTTCCCATGACTTCAAATGCAAACCTGCTAAAAATAGCAGTTGAGCAGAAAAAGCAGAAAAACTATTCCGAAAGTTGGAAACTCTTATTTGACGAAAAGGGTATCCAAAAATACAAAAACATCTACAAAAAAGAAAACAACGGGAACAAAAATGGAAATCATCTTTTGGGTGATGCAAGATTGCCCTCACACCACTGGATGCTCCTGCATCAGACACCCAGGGTAATTTGAGAAGTGACCCCGTCACGTCTCAGATGGTTGAGGAAAACCCAAACGGTCAACCTCTGCCTTAGACAACTAAGAAGAATCTTCCACAGGCCTTCCTTTCCATTTTACTAGATACTCTTCATACTGCCTGTTTCTGGTACTCCTTCCCACACGGCTATCTAGAATTTCTTCAATCTCCTCCTTCTCTGAAGTAGGTGCTGGAATGCCAAACTGTTCCATTGTAGGTGTTTCCTCTGCGCCACCTTCATGATACTCTGTCAAATCTGAAATATTGAACACGGGGAAATGTTGAATCCATCACGGCAACTCTACCTCATATGCATTCACGATTCATGCCTCTTCACAATTTCTGAGGGACCAAACTATTTCATCTTGGGTTTATTTTATAGGTTCCGTGCTTTCTTTCCTCAAGTGGACCATCCTTCATCCTGTCCTGAAACTCCGCCATACCTCCTTTGCTGCAATCTGCCTTAGCCTTATATTGCATATTCATCTTGTTGATATGTTCTCGACATTCTCATGTATATTCTTGATGTGCTCACGCAAATTCTTAACCCCGGCTTTTAGTCTTCTTCTGCTTGATTACGTAACCAGTGGGTGATCTGGGACTACGCCATACACAATTTGGAATGAGTGATCTACCAATACTTCTATTAGCCGAATTGTTGTAAGAAAATTCTACCCACTTTTGAGGTAAGATCAGGAATTACATCCCTTAGAGTTTGTATCCTCCTACCCGGCATCTCGATGGGTTACCCTGAACTTCTATTATTCACAACCTCCGGTCACGCCCATCGGTTTGTGTGGATGGTGTGCAGCTTTGAACTTCAACTGTATTTCAACTTTTTCCACGGAGTCCTCAAAAAGTATCCCACAAACTTGGTATCACGATCTGAGACTATACTCTTTGGCAGACCATGTAATCTCACCACTTCTCTGAAGAACAAGTCAGCAATGTGGACTACATCATTGGTCTTTTGGCATGGGATGAAATGTGCCATCTTTGA
>VDFB02270651.1:532478969-532563345 GCA_007258455.2 Sequoia sempervirens
TGATCTTCCTCATTGGTGGTAAACCCTCAGGTACGTTATCAGAAATAATCTCCTGAAACTCATCCAATAATCCAGAAACTTCTACTAGTACCTTCTCACTACCTTCCTTATCCATTCTAGGAATCAATGCATAACACATACGCTCATGCTTCATGCCTTCTAAAAATTTCCTTCCATCAACAAAACAAATTCTAGCGCTACTGCATACCTTTTCTTCGTCCTTCTTTAGGGGTTTCAACTTATGTAAGTCTCGGATCCCTGTTTTCTGTCTGGTGAAAATTGCAAAAAGTTCTGGCTGCTTTCGCCCCCTTCGGACCCGACCCTCCAGACTTCTGCTCCTGGAATTCTGTGAGGACTTCACCGTTCCCAACGGCGAACCTCTAACGGAGGAGCTCTGCCCTCCGGGCCCTGAGTTCCTCTTCGTCGTCGGTAGTTTCTGAGTTAGATTTCCAAAAACGGCCATTGCCTCATGTCTTGCCGGCCTCCAGGACCCAAACCTCCCGCCGCTATCCACGAATTGAAAATCCACCAACCAAATTGTTCGCCATAATTGCATTTAATGAGCCCATTAATGGTAGGGGGTATAAGTATTGGACCACAACCTATCATTTTCACTTGTCAGGTTTGCAGAGAAGGATCAGAGAGCTTGCCAAAGGAGTCCAGTGCATCCGTCGACCACCGTCTTCACGTCTGTGACCATCACTTGCCGATCCTTAGTGGATTTCACACCTCCTCTCATCAGATTCCTGAGGTAGGTTTTCTGTTTACCTTCCCGAGAAGTTATTATGCTTTTAAATGCCTAAAATGATGAAAAATATGGGTTAAAAACACTTTTAATTGATAAAACACAATGAAACGCGCAAAACCCATGTATTATAATCTATTTATAACTTCCAAAATGCCATCAAGGTTGATTTGAAATCTTCGTTTGCCACGGTCGTTCTTCATACAGAGAATTTGAGTCCTCCGGGCCCGAACCCTTCCACCGCCATCGAGACTTATTAAATTAAACACATTTTTCAAAATGGTTGTAGCCCCTCCCGGGCCCGGCTCCTCGGGACTCCGTTGTCCGTCCTTCGCCGGACTTGAAAACCCCCATTCTGGCCTCCCGGACCCGCGCCCTCGGACTTCCTTGTCCTGGATTCCGCCTGGCTCCTGCCATTCTCGAACGGTGGATGAACCCTATCCTCTCGCCTGCTAGGTCCCGACCTACCATTTTCCACGAGGGTTCTAAACGCCAACTTCAGCATCCTTTCCCTTGCCAGGCTCTGCCCCCCAGGACTCCATCCCATCCCCACTGGTCCAAAAGGGAGAGTCATGCCCGCCCTTCCAAGCTCTGGGCTCCGCCTTCCTGCTCACTGTGGGAACTTAGTTCATGAAAATTTGACGTCCAACCTTAGTGTCCGGTCCAGTCTGCCGGGCCACCCCCTCCGGACTTCCATCCGACGATCGCCATCCCAAATGGCGAAAGCCCAACGGCTTCCTAGCCCCTAATTCTCGAGCGCTTTAATAACTAAAAATTACCAAATCTGATCTCGACCCACGTGCCCAAATTCGGCCCTCTTCGCTACGATCCTTTTGAACCATTGAAATTCGGTCGAGAGAAGTCTCTCGAATCGCTCTCCCTATTTTCCCTTTCAAAATAGCATTCCTACCAGGGAAGTCCGAGCCTCTAGGCCCGAATTGTCCAAAAGCCCTCAATTGAAAGACTAGTGACATCTAGAAGTAGAAGTATCATTTTATGAATGATAAATTGTTTAAATTTGATTTCATCCATGGGATTTCGACTAACACCAAGACTTTCATGATCAGTTGCACTAACTACACCTTTGCTTGCAAAATATATGGAATTAGGTGCAGGACCCTCGGGGGCAACTGCGGAAAAGGACAAAGGAAAGAAGTCGGGAAAGACTCCTCGAGGAAAAGAGGACAAGGACCAAATGAAGTACCAGTTCCAGGGTGAACCGTTGCATTCAAAGGTTACCACAGATTGGAAAGAAATCACCGACACCTATATCGGCCATGTAGATATTGACGAGTTTAAACAAAGGGTTAGGGTCAACCCGACGACCAAGAATGCGAGGCTTATCAGATAAAGTGGAATTGAAAAAGTTGCAGGCTTTCCTCCATCCCTCATGGCCCCTGAGCTAATCATGGCTTGTCAGCAGGCATATCAACCAGATACAAGGACAATTGTTGATAGGGATGGTAATATTCTAGTAGATATGTCAGCTGAAGGCATTACAAAGACCTTCCATATTCCCACGTTTCAAGAGATGGAAACGCCTACCATAGAGGAATGCCAGGCAGCATGGGATGACAACCCGACGAGCTACAAAAAGTTAATAAATCAGCATTGGCTTAAAGAAAAATGGGGCAGCGCTACGAAGGTTCCTCACGAACTCTTCCGCAGTGATTTCCATGAAGATTACCACGACTTGGTCACGATGCTAAGCAGGGTTATGGGTCTTCCTACCACGGCCTTCTTTCAGGAGTGGATGGTATACTTCATCGAACAGATCCTCCACAGGAATGAGGACGTCACCACAAAGTCCTCGTTCTACTGGGGAGGTATAATAAGCGACTGCTTCCATGAGCAGTTCATCAATGTGAAGAAGAGTTCCAAGTTTTACATGACCTCATATCTCGTCTACTCCTTGGCAGACCAGAGACAATACAATGGGTTGTTTGTCACACCCGATGAAGAGCAGGGTCAAAAATTGAAGGCCTATGACAGGTATGCCCAGCTCCAGTACCAAAATTTCAAGAAGGAATATTGCAGGGTCAACGACGCCTTCATTGGCCATATCATCAGGATGATTCCAGGGGATTTTGAAAGAAGGGTCTCTCACAGTGCTCAGGCATTCCCGAAGTAGTACGCCTTCCTTTTTATTCAATATCTGAAGTTCACATACATTCATGCCCAGGGCTTCACGGAAAGGCCAAATAAGCTGCCCTGATACCCCAACGATCGGATCATCCTGTTGGAACTTTCTCGATAGCTCCAACACATATAGGCGGTCCTCACCGGCAAGCACTTGGTTGGGATCCCCTATCCCCTAAATCTTGGCCAAGGAATGTATAAATTACAAACTTCCTAGTGTGTTGGGAACTCTGAGAAAGAATTGAAAGATTATCATTTGCACCTACACACTACTCACCCTCGAATGGACCCATATGGGCATGTCAGGAAAGCACTAGGACCGAGGTTCGCTCATCTGCACCACATTGAGGACTTTTTAGGGGATTGTCAGGATGATAAGGAAGTGCATGCAAAGCACTATATGTGGATGACTGCATATTTTATAAGAAGGGGGCAGCCATCTCCCATAGCAGATCAAGTTGAAGAGGATGAAAGCACCGTAATGGACCCTAGGTACCCCATAGTCACCAATTTGCCGATACCAACAATAGACTGGGATGAGGAAGAGGTCGATGACCTCGATATTATAACCAAGCCAATCTTGGCCCATACCAAGGATTGGATTGATGGACAAGTAGCCCAACTGAAATAGCAAGGGGTGGTCCTGACATACGAAGGACTCAATAGTGAACCAAGTGCCATGGAGGAGGCCACCGCCACTACTTCAACAGGTGGGACATCCAAGTCTCCTCCAGTCACCAGATCCAAGAAGAGGAAAGAGACGGAAATGGAGCAGTCCCCTGATCCCAAATTTTATACAAGGAAAGATCTGGGGGGCTCACCTTCTAAAAGGCTTAAACAAACAGGGGGCACCACAGAGCAGCCCTTAACCAAAGAGGAAGGAGCAAAAGGTAAAGACCAAGTAAAACCTCTTTCGGCTCTCCCTGTTGCGACTACCCCATCATCCACTTCTCTAGCCATGATTGCCACATCCCCGCCGGCAGTGGACATCTCCATCCATCTCACCCCTTCACTTCTGGCTGAGCCTACAATAGTCATTGATTCTTCCTCTATTGTAACTACTCCTCCTTCCTCCGCTGCCATGTCACCTACCACATCGCTCCCTTTAGCTACGGTGATGCAGGCCTTCGACGATGATCTTGAGGAAGAAATGGCCCGGCAATCGAAAGGCACTAAAAAAGAAGCAAAAAGGTCACCTCTTGGAGAAGAAGGATGGCAACAGGAGGACAATCCAGGAGAAGATAAACCTAAGGGTGAGGCTCAAGCTGTCAAGAGCCTCAAAATTGAGCAGCCCAAGGAGCACGTACACAAGGTTGAGCAAACTGAGGAAAAGAAGGGGAAGGAAATGGAAAAGGAATAAAGTCCCCAGCAACAATTATCTACCAAGCCTCCTATTAAGTGTCTTGTGTTCATCCAAGACTCCGATGAAGAAGAAGGAGATACTGCTAAAGCGGAAGAAAGGGCCCCAAGAGATAAGAAAATAGAAGCCTTAGTCAATGGGGGGCGAAGGTGATCATGAATCACCTAAAGAAAAGGCTACTATCCTGAATGGCTAGAAAAATAGCTTGAAAAAAAAATCCTCCCACACCAAAAGACTCGAGAGCAAGGCTGGAAGCCATCTTAGCCCGAGCACAAATCACAAATAGAAAAGAGAAGAAGCCTAAGATCAGATCCAAGGTAACAATGGATGCTTCTGGGTCTTTAGTCGTGCAGATAGCAATGCCTATGGTAGGCCAAGCTAGTTTAAGCTACAATATCTCCACTTTTGATTTGGGAATTGCTACCAAAGAGCAGAAGGTGGGGCATCTTGAGGAATTAGTGGCTACAGTGGTGCACCTGATAAAGTAGGACAAAGTTTCAAAGGATGAGCTCAAAGCACAAGTAGCCGCTTTGATGGATTAGACCCAACAATGGTCCTCAATAGATGGCCTACCTATCACATCCGCGGCTCCACCCCAACTGTTGTCCAAGGAAAAAATTGACAAGTTGGAGAGAAAAAAGAACTTGAAAAAGACTACGGAGAGCTGGTTCTGACATGTCTTGTACATCGGAAATATAGGTATTAGCCGGGCTATTCGAATAGCCAACAAGTTCTTGGACCTACAACAGTCTCTCGAAGGCACGAGGAAGCTCTGCACTAACTTCCCTACAACGTACGACTCTACCTATCCAAAGATCGAGGCCATCCTCTAGTTACCAAAGGCTGCATGGGAAAAGGAGCTTGCATTCAAAAGGGATAACCACTAGCTAATGGATGTGTGGAGGCGGGATTTTGATAGCAGGAAAGAAAGGCTAGAATAGATAATGAGTAGAGTGGATCCGAACATCGAATGGATCAAGGAAATTAGAGTGGAATGCACTCATTATCTTAAGCTGATGACGAAGTATGACATGCCCGCAGTACAGATGGATCTGAAAAAGGTAAAACCTTACTTTTAGAAGAAGATGGAGGATAGGATGTCTAGTGAAATAATAGTGGAATTCATGAGTTTTGCCACCCGTGCCTTCGACCAATCAGAGTTGTTCAAGGATTAGGGCACAAAGTACGATGAAGACTAGAAAAAGCTTGAGGATAATGCAAAGGAATGGAGCTACCAAATGCTGCGGTATGAGATCATTGAGGAAGACAAGCTCCAGCCAGTCATTCTAAAATTCATGGAGTACACAACATCAAAGAAGCAGGAGGATAGCCCTGTTGGCAATGAAGAGCTCCCCCAGGAGTAGCTATAGTAAAAGATAAATCAGTAAAAGATGAAATTGCTACAGTGACTGGCACTAGATGACAAAACAGGGAAAAGACAAAATGTAATTTTAAATTATAATATATTGGGGGTTGGTAAAACCCTATTTTGTAATGAATTTTGGCCACACAATGGGAATTAATCCTATCCATTCATTTAACTTTTGGGGCAATATAAATAGGGGTCTCCTCTCATTTGCAAAGAGAGTTGAGTTGTTGTAAAGACATGCTGCATAAATTTATAATGAAAATACATTGACGTGGTGCATTTTCTGAGTTTTTTCACATGTTACTTGATTCAACTTCCATTGTTAGATTATTTACTTAGATTTGTATTGCTATTCTATTTAGTTGTATTCTTGCTTTGATAGATTTTAGAAATGTTGTTCTGTAGTTGTGAAAATTCCTGTTGTGTAGATGCCTTCTTAGTCCATACTTTTTGTTGTTTGCTGCTAGTAGATGGCTGTGTAAAGTTAGTATGGGCTTAAATTCAAGGCTGCTCCACACTTTCATCTTTGTTCATGCATGCAAATGGTGAATGAAAGGTGAAATATTTGCAAACCTTAGAAGATAGCACAAATTCCATGAGACTGTGAGATTTTTGGTTAAGTGGAATATTGTTTCCAGGAAGCTGTCCATTGCAAGAACTCCATGATTACTGTTCATAGTTAGTTGCAGGTCCAGGAACCTTCCATCTTCCCTGCTCTTTTTCCCATTTTTTGTAGAAATAGCCTGTACTAAGGTTCATTGCACATTGTAAAGCCAAATTTGAAGAAACATCAGAGTTTTGGACCACTGTCTGAACCTACAGCAAAGTGAAACTCGACCTCCATCTTGGAAATTTTGGATTTGAAGATCTACATCGTATCCAACTACATAAGTCCACCCAGTGATTACCAGCAAAATCACATCGAAATCAACTAAAGAGTTCCATGCAAGTCATGACCTGACACCCGAGAGACCTTGGGGAGATTTTCAGCAACTTGCCATGGGAGATTTCCTTTCAAGAGAGGTAGTGCATTCATCTACTTCCTGTGTTGAGAAAGTGTGCAAAAACACCCATCAACAGCAGGAAGCATAGTATCTGTTACCCATCATGAAACCCTGCATACTTAGCAAAGCAGTGCCATTCATAAGACACCTCGCATGACCGAAGCTCCCATTGAAGCTTGTTGAATAGGACAACTGAGAGGGGGGTGAATCAGTTGTCACAGAATTAAACCTTTAATTTAATCACCAAAACTAATACTTAATACTACTTAAATGATTAATCATCAAATTTCAATGTAGAAACTCAAATCCAACACATAAACATAGTAGCACCATATTTACATGGAAAACCTAATGAGGGAAAAACCACGATGAGGACTAACTCACACTATAGAGAATATCAAAACCAATTACAAAAATACTCACTGCCTGAAATAAGGACTCACTGTCTAGAACAAGGACTCACTATCCAACAGGGATACAACCTGGAGGGCTCACTGCCACAAAGATACAAAGAAGACAAAGAATACCTATTATAGAGAGACTTCAATCCTAATGCAACAAAGGATTCCACCACAGTCACTCGATCAACTTGCATGAATGTTAGAGTTTTCCTTCTGCTCACTATATTCAGAAACTCAACATTAAGCTTCACACTGATCTCCCACACTCTCAACACACACTCTTATTGAATAGAATCAATTTCATACAAAACTACACTTTCTCTTTTCTCTTATCGTGCTTATTCTTTGCTCTTGTATATTTTCCATTACCAACTCATCTTGTATTTATGCCATCTTCAACTTTGAAATATATCCAAAGTCATCTATCCAAATCCAAATTCAAATTAGGTTGGTGCCAAACATCCTAGGGTGGAATTAGAATGAGGGTGACCCAAACATACACTTCATAGAGACCCAAATAGATCCAACACACTTCATCATTCTTGAAAGTACTATTTCACACAAGGTCATCCACACTAGTGTGAAAAACATAGAACCATTAACCACAAAATTTCCAAATGTCGAAATTAACTTCAATACAATCAAGGAAACTCAACTTTAGAACCATACATCATATGTTTTCATCAAAGAGAAATATAGACCAACACCATTTCTCCTAGACCTCAATCAAAATCAAAGAAAACCAGAGTTCACAATTGATGAACACAACTTGCACTATACCACAAGCCAACAACCAGGAATCTGAATATAGCACCTTCTCACAACCATGAACAACATATCTAAACCACACAACCATAGGAAAAAATTCAAACCAATAATTGGAGCAACCATAGAACACCTGCAACATATCTTTATTACAATTTTCTCAATATCCTCGACATATACATCCAATAGCAACTAGTAGATAACTAGCTAACCGATTGACATCAATGACAACACCTTCAATATTTTCCATTCTTGCAACAATCTCCCCCTTTTTCATTGATGGAAACACATGATGTGAAAAACCATCAAAGACAACACAGAAGCTTGCTTTCCATAGATGCTTCTTCTCTCAAACTTTCTTTCCTTTTTCACATGCTTCTTCTCCCAAATTTTCTTTCCTTTTTCACATTTTTCTTCTCCCAAACTTTCTTTCCTTTTTCACATGCTTCTTCTCCCACTTTGAAATCAATGGAAAAGGAAAAATAATACTTTATATTGATTTCTCCTTTGACATGAGAACATAATACTCATAATGAAAACACATGATACTACTTGCTAATCTATAATTAGAGTTTACAAAATTATCTTGTAAATTGATTTGAATTACAGTTTTTCTCAATCTAGGAAATATGTCATGATTATGTTTCTTAACCGTTGAGAATGTGAAACTAGTTCATTGAATTTTATAGAATTTGAAAAAGGTTAACTATTTACTATAATGTTGTAATTAGAAATCAAATATTGAATAAACTAATATGAAATTAGAGAGAATGTAAGACAAGAGATAGAAGAAGAATGAGATGAAAGATAGAAAGATTAGACACAGGTTGATAACGGAGTTCATCCTTCAAAGGACTACGTCTTCGGGTCTACTTCTCAATGTTGACTACTTTCATTAATATCACAAAGCACCTAGAGATGCCTTCTTACAATATTCAAGCTTCAAAACCTGCACAAAATTCCTCACAATCTCTCTCACTTTTACAATTTTGGTGTATAATAACACCTGGCAATTCTTCCTCTCAAAAAAGAATTCAACTCTCCTCTAGCATTCTAACTCCACCTTTCCCAATAATTTCTAATCTCTATTTTTCTCTCCAAGAGAATTCTACCCTTACAAGGAAATAAGACCCCCCTTTTATACAAATTTATTTGCTAATATGGGCTAATACAATATTATTTTGCAAATATACCCATATCTCCTAATTACATTGATAAATCTATAAAATCATTCAAATCTCCCTTTTATACATATAAAAATTCTTTAAAAATCCCCATTTATAATCTTAATAGTATTTTTTCCCTTTAATTTTGTTATTCATGGGCTTTAAAAGATTTGCTTTTAATCCCTTTTTAAAATTAGGAGATTTATCTTTTAAATTTTGGGGTTAATCTTTTTAAATTCAAGGGATTTTAGCTTTACCTATTGTTTTCTAAAAAGCTAAGCCCAAAGATGACTCAACACCATTCATGGTGTAGCAGTAGAGAGGGAGTTTAGGGGTGGGGATGTCTTTGGTTTGACCCCCACCCCTTCCATTTTTAGAATGCAATTTAAAATATAGCTTTATCAAAACCAACGGCTGCCACATTGAGTATAGAGTGAATCTTGCAGCCTAGTGGTGGAAGGCTTGACTTGTATTTAGGAGGTTATTGGATCGAATCTCATCTCAATAATTTTGGTGGCAGTTGAAAAAAATGATGAAGATCGAAGTGCCACGTGTCAGAATATGATTAACTGGTTATGCCTAACAGGATGCCGCATGTCGGAGTTGTATTGGCTGAATGTGCCACATCATTTGCCAACAGGATTCCATGTGTACTACCACATGTCCACTTAGAATGATTCCATGTCATCATTTGCTGATTGTACATTCCACATCACTATGTTGACTGTACTTGCTGACGTCATCAAGTCAACCTATTTTTTTGCAAACTTTGACTGGCTGTAACTTCACCGTCTGAGCTCTATTTTGTGTGAAACGAATGGCGTTGGAATCATGGTGATGAGCACTACAACTTAGCATCATTTTTGTATTGTTTTGAGACAATCAATTTTCTACCTTTTCTTGGCCCCCTGATTCGCCTGTTTGGCTAGACCTTTGATTGCACATAACTTCTACAAAAAGACTCCTTTTGATCCCATTCAAGTTGCTTGAGGACTATGTTGGAAAGCTTTGCATGATGATGTTGGTTCTGTGAGATTTTGAGACTGTGAAATTTTTAGGTTTTTTGGATCCACCTAGATCACTTGCTCCCCCTAAGAGGTAGCCACCAAAACATTAGCCTAGAAGAAGGATAGATCCATAGATCCATAGGACTAATGCATCCCAATATCCATCTAGTTCAAAAGAGGAGGGGAAATAATCCACAACTTCTCTCAGAGATAATCAAAAGTATATTTAGGAAGATCCTTTGTGAAAATATCAGCAACCTGATCCTTCATCAAAACATACTTAAGCTTTACTTCATTCTCCATGACCTTCTCTCTCAAGAAATGATATATGATAGATCTATGCTTTGTCCTTGAGTGCATCACAGGATTCTTTGAAATGTTAATTGCACTTGTATTATCACAGAAAATAGAAATGGGATCATCATATACTATTATGATATCTTTCAATGTCTATTTCATCCATAGAACTTGTGTACAACAAGATGCAGTAGCAATATACTCAGCTTCAGTAGTAGACAAGGAGACTGAATCTTGCTTCTTACTTGACCATGCCACCAATCTGCATCCAAGAAACAATGCACCACCACTTGTACTTTTCTTGTCATCTATACATCCAACCCAATCTACATTTGTATAGGAACTAAGTGTAAAATTAGTATCTTTAGGATACCATAATCCATAATCTAGAGTGCCATTCAAATATCTAAAAATTCATTTAACAACATGTGTTGCCTTAGGGTCTTCTTGAAATCTAGCCACAAGACAAACAACATGCATTATATTTGGTTTAGTAGCAATCAAATACAATATTCCACCAATCATAGATCTATACTTGCTCTGATCAGTCTTAGGTGAATCATCAACTTTTCCCAATTTTCATCCAGTCACCATAGGAGTACTTACCAGTTTGGAACCATCCATCCCAAACTTCTTCAACATTTCTCTCACATACTTAGACTATGAAATGAAAAATCCCTTCTTTGTTTGATTAATCTATAGCCCAAAAAATAAATTCATCTTGCCAAATTTAGACATTTCAGATTCTTTCTGCATTTCTTCTACAAACATCTTGCACATAGTTTCATTTCCTCCAAAGATAATGTCATCAACATACACTACTACAATCAAGATTCTGTCCATTTTAATCTTAAATTACAAATTACTATTTGTTGTACCTTTGTTAAAACCTTGCTGAATCAAATAATTATCTAACCTCGCATACCATGCTCTAGGATCTTGCTTCAACCCATATAAAGCTTTTTTCAATTTGCACACCATATTTGGTTGATCTGTTAATTGAAATCCTTCTAGTTTTTCCATATAAACTTCCTCTTCTAGTTCACCATTCAAAAATGATGACTTGACATCCATCTGATAGACCTTAAAATCTTTATGAGAAAAAGATGCCAAGAACATCCTTATACCTTCCATTCTTGCTACCAGAGCAAACATTTCTTGAAAATATATACCTTCCACCTATGAGTAGCCTTTACACACAAGCCTCGCTTTGTTTCTAACAACTTCTCCATTCTCATTCAACTTGTTTCTAAATACCCATTTTGATCCAATGATGTTTTTCTCTTCTGGTCTTGGTACCAATTCCCAAGTTTGATTCTTCTCAATCTACATAAGTTCTTTCATAGCTTCCTTCCAATGTTCATCTTTACAAGCTTCACCTACAATCTTTGGTTAAAACTTAGAAAATAGACATAGATTTACTTTAGCAACAACTCTACTTCTGGTTAACATGCCTTTTGTCTTGTCTCCAATAATCTCTCTTTTTGAATGATTCTTCTGTACATATTTCGGTGTCTTAGAGGACATCACCAAAGCATCTTCTTTTGTTTCATTCTATTCATCCAGCTTCCCTTGCTCATATTTTTCTTGTTCTTCCACAAACCCTTCCATTTTACAAAATCATGCTCATCAGATATATATCTATCAATGCCAATAGGATTCTTCATTGTCTCATCAACCTTCACATTCAAGCTTTCTACGATCTTTCTTAGTATTTTATTGAAACATCTATATGCCTTGCTATTAGTAGAATATCCAAGAAAAATTCCTTCATCACTTCTTGCATCAAACTTACCAAAAGTTTCCTCATCTCTTTTGATATAGCATTTGCTTCCAAATACTTTGAAATATTTAATAGTAGAAATTCTTCCATGCCATAGCTCATAGCGAGTCTTTGTATTGTTTTCTCTTGCTTGAACTTGATTGAATACATAAAAAATAGTATGGATAGCTTCTTTCCAGTAAACTACTGATAAACTAGCCTCTATAATCATTAATCTAGCAACCTCTTCAACTGTTCTATTTTTCCTTTCAACAACTCCATTCTAGTAAGGAGTTCTCGAGGCAGATAACTATATCTTTATTCCATGCACTTCACAAAACATTTTAAACTCGTGGGAGGTGAACTCCCCACCTCTGTTAGATCTTAAGCATTTTATCTTCAAATTCACTTCATTTTCAACCATAGCTTTGAATGCCTTGAATCTATGTAATGCATATGATTTCTCTCTAAGAAATGTAACCCATGTATATCTAGAATAATTATCAATTAAAAGCATAAAGTACCTTTCACCAAGTAGACTTCTTACTCTCATAGGACCACAAATATTTGTATCAACTAAATAAAGTAGTCCAGTAGTGGACTGTTCCTTTGATATGTAATGATTTCTTGCTTGCTTCCCAAACTGACAATTCCTGCAAATAGCATTAATAGACTTTGTAATTCTTAATAAATCTCTCATGGCCTAAAAAATACTAATCCTTTCCAAGTTATCAAAATTCATGTGACACATTCTCCTATACCATAATCAACTATCATTATTCTGAGTCATTAAACATTGTCCATAAACACCCTTAAAAAACTCCATCATCTCCAAACAGAACCAAGCCTCCATCATATTTTTCAAGCTTAAAAAACTTACTCTTATCACCAGTCATGTGATGTGAACAACCACTATCAACTACCCAAAAATTCTTTTCTTGTTTAGCATGTAGGGAAGAGATAACCATACCTTCATTTTTCTCCTTTTCTGAAGGAATTTCTTTTACCTGTCTTAAAGAATTAGCAGAAGTAGGTTCATTCTTAATCACTAAGAACAAGCATTCATAGTCATTAGGGTCTTCATATTCTGAATCCCCATAAGATATACTAGCGTTCTCATTCACATAATAAGCTATGTTAATCTTCTTCCCTTTCTTTTCTTTCTCATATCTTTTTTTATTTTTTTTAGCTCTTTCTAAACACTTCACAGCATAATGACCTATTTCTCCACAACTAAAGCATTTAAAGGGAAACTTACCTTCATACTTATAAGAGCCTTTCCTCATTCTTCTTACAAAGTTAGCTTCTATTTCATCAAAGTTTGCTTCATTCGGATCCTCATCTTTTGTAGCTTTAAAAGTAGTCTTTGATTTGCACCCATTTCTTAGACTCACCTTCCTCATCTCATAAGATATCAAAAATCCCAATAGTAGATCCTTAGTACAGGTCTTATAATCTCTAGTATGCACAATAGTACTAACTTTCTCAATGTAAGCATCAGGAAAAGTTCTGAGAATCTTCTTTACAATCCTATCTTCATCTATAGTAGCACTAAGTCCTCTCATTTCGTCCACTATCTCATCCAATCTTTGTACATAAGCTTTAATATTATCATCTTCAAATATATGTAGAAGATAAAACTATGTTTCCAAGTTTTGTAATTTTGCTTCTTTAACTCTTTTATCACCATCATGTGATCTTTCAAAGCATCCTAGACTTCCTTATTTGTTTTCAAATTCTGAACCTTAATCAATTCAAAATGTACCAAACTATTCTTCAAGATGAACTTTGCCTTATTGTTTGCTTCATGTGCTTTGATCTCTTCGGGTGTACTCAAACCATTAGCAAGAGGAGTGTAAGGATTTTTGTAAGCTTTCTCCACATCATATCCACAATACTCTAGATATTCTTCCATCAATACTTTCCAGATACCATAGTTTGTTCCATCAAACCTTGGATAATCAAAAACCAATTTTCTAGTCATCCCGGACCTTCCTAATGCAGTTAAGATCTTCACCGAGGAACCTTGTGCTCTGATACAAATTATTGAATAGGACAATTGAAAGGGGGAGGGTGAATCAGTTGTCATAGAATTAAACCTTTATTTCAATCACCATAACTAATACTTAATACTACTTAAATGATTAATCATCAAATACCAATGCAGAAACTCAAATCCAACATATAAACATAATAACACCAGATTTGTGTGAAAAACACAATGAGGGAAAAACCATGGTGAGGATTAACTCACACTATAGAGAATATTAAAACCAATTACAAAAAGGCTCACTGTCCAGAACAAGGGCTTGATGTCCAATAGGGCTACAACCTAGAGGGCTCATTGTCACAGATAGACAAAGAAGAAAAAAAAGACTTGTTATAGAGAGACTACAATCCTAATGCAACAAAGGATCACACCATAGTCACTCGATCAATTTCCATGAATGGTAGAGTTCACATTCTCCTCATTGCATCTAGAAACTCAGCATTAAGCTTCACACTGATCTCCCACACTCTAAAAAACCTCTTACTGAATAGAATCAATGTTGCACAAAACTGCACTTTCTCTTTTCTCTTATCATGCTTCTTCTTCACTCTTGTATATTTTCCATTACTACCTCATCTTGTATTTTATACCATCTTCAACTTTGAAACATATAATTCAAATTAGGTTGGTGCCAAACATCCTAGGGTGGAATTATAATGAGGGTGACCCAAATATACGCTTCATAGGGACCCAAATAGATCCAACATGCTTCATAATTCTTGAAAGCAATATTTCACACAAGGTCGGCCACACTAGTGTAAAACACATAAAACCATTAAGCAAAAACTTTCCAAATGCAGAAATTAACTTCAATACAATCAAGGAAACTCAACTTTAGAACCATTCATCATAAGATTTCATCAAAGAGAAATCCAAACTAACACTATTTCTCTCGGACCTCAATTAGAATCAAAGAGAACCACTATTCACAACTAGTGAAAACAACTTGCACTATACAACAAAACAACAACCAATAATCTGAATATAGCAGCTTCTCACAACCATGAAAAACATATCTAAACCACACAGCCACATGAGAAAATCTGGACCAAAAACCAAAGCAACCACAAAACACTTGCAACATATCTTTATTACAATTTTCTCGATATCCTCGACATTTACAACCAACAAAAACTAGTAGATAACTAGTTGACTGGTTGACATCAATGATAACACCTTCAATCTTTTCCATTCTTGCAACAAAGCTCTTCACACCCATAAAAATAATAAAAACCTCAACAAACCCACTAGTGGCAACTATCAGCCAATGACCAAGGTAGAGAGAGCAGCCCTTGAAACAAAGAAGTTGTGCACACCAATGACCACAAGAAAAACTACAACTAGGGACCAAGCATTCGAATCCCCAATCCAGGAGGGTGAGCAAAGCCACACAGATGACAAATATTCCAAAACCAACCAAAGCCCACGATAGAGGAGAAGCAACAAACAAAACCTCTAATTCCATCTGGATTGTCATCCCCATCTTCGCCTGAATCACCATCTGCATTCAAAAAATAACTCCCACCTCCACTCTTCGCATCCATCTCAATTTTTGATAGCAACCACAATAGGATCAAAATGTGAAGAAAAAAGTCTCAAAATTTTTTATGATTTGTTGAAATCTCTCCAGGTATGTGCAAGATCATGATGGGCCAAAAAGTGGCGATATGATGTGTATGTGTAGGGTATGTGGCTGACAACTTTTTTAACCCAAAATTGATGAAACGAAAAGGGTTTTTAAAGGAGATTCTCAACTTTCCACCAATATAAATTACGCTTTACTTTGAATTTAATAAATTATTATTATTTATTTTCTATTTGAATTACGACTAAAGTCTTGATTGATAGGTTGATTGAAAAAAATCTATAGCTTTCAAACGGTATCACATTTTTTGAATTCAAAACATGTGTCATTCTATGCTTCACATACTATAGGATTAAAAGAAAAAAAATTGAATTTCATAAAGTTTTGACCAAGTTAAGGTGGTCAAACATATGAGTTTTATTTTTTAAAAATTTGTAATAAAAAAATCATAATTAATTATTTAATTGGAAAAAAATTACAAAAATTGTGTATCACATCGGGACATGAGTCCTCTACTTATATCTAAAATATTATAAAAAAAATATTATCATTTTATTGTGGTTAGGGTGGTTGACAGACACCTACTTCTTATTGTTTCCCAAATTTAAGTACTCTGCATTGAAATTTCAAATTTTCTCCAAATAGATTTTTTTTAAATAAACCTAGTAGTTTAGAAACTACATTCAATTTGATATAGATTCTATTCTTACATATTTTTGAAATAATATAGATAACTTATTCAAATTTTTATGTCAAGTTGCTTAACTCTGATTTTTCTGAATTTTTTGCCACTTAAGGGCCTAATTTTTCCATGATGATCCTACATATACCCCTCCATAAGATCTAATTTGATTTACTAGTCTCATCACTCAAGAAAAAAATGTCTTACATAGATTCATAATATTACATGATTTTTTTAAATATGTCTTATAAACATTTGAATTTTGATGCTTTTTACTTGTTTTGTTTCCTAAAATGTATTCTGCAAAAAATATCAAGCTTGTTTTGATTTTGTTGTCAAGTAGAAATTCTTGAAAAAAATGAACCATGTACTATTTTCTAATGGTGGAAAATGTGATCCTAATTCTAACCACTAGAATCAATGCCTTTTCCATATTTTTCTGCGGTGTATGTGGGGACACCTTTACATTACATTAGGGAATCAATATTTACAAAATAGTAATGAATAATTGACCATCAACTATCCTACCCTTGGACCTAAATTTTGATAATTGAGGATTTTGAATTGGATTTTTGATGTAATACAATGATGCAACTAGTTAAACTATGCAAATGAAATGTTTTGAGATGAATTATGAATAACTAAAAGCACACAAAAAAAATTAAGTTCCAAAAAAGTAGAAGGCAAATATTGATACACTTGTGATTTGAATTTGAGCTCGATCTGGGTGGTCAAGGGAATCAAGATGCCCTATACTAGGGATCTGAAACTTGAATCATATTTCAAAGGCCTAAGGTCCTTGGTCTATAGCTTCTTCCTATTGGGTTTCACTGTCAGATATTTTTTTATTACTGAGATAATGCAGTTTCCACATCTTGTCAAGTTGTAGGGCTAATGATGCATGAATGAGAAAATTTTCTCCAATCTTCCTCCAATGTTCTTTAGATATGTAACCTACATACACAAAGGAAGAGGAAGGGTTGTGCCATATAAGGTCTTGCCTCAATCAAACACTGTTTTGATATTTCTACATCCATAATGGAGAAATTGATGATAAAGAGAGTGTATCCCTTTGAGGGATAGAGGCTAAATAATAAACAAGTGGTGAATTAACAATTTTCTACAACTCACAACTCATATCAAATCACCTGATGGATTGCATTCAAGCTCATCACCTTCAAGGATTACTTGAAATTTGACTTGATTTGATTTGAAGACCTACAAGCATTAGTACTCAAAAACAAAAAGCATGCATAAACATGAACAAACTCACATAAAACTTGACATGATGCTTGAATGATAAAATTTTGCAATTATTCTACAAATTTTTCTCTTGACTACTTTTAGGAAATTTTATTTTCTTAATATATTTCCCAATATCTTTCTCCTCTTTTAAAATTGTGAAAATACTATCCAATTATATGCAATTCTTCTAATTTCCTAAAAATGAAATCTCGAGAGCTAAAAATTAAAATTTGAATTTCAAATAATAAATTACTAACACGACATATTTAAATTTGGGGTCATTTTAAGAGGTCTAGGGCATCAAGACCCCTAGACAAGATCCCACTTTTTTTGAGATCCAAAGTGTCAAGGGAAAAATATTAAATGCATACTTTGGTCTTTCACATTTGATTTTTTGATAAATGATAAAATGGGCCATAAAATGCATAATTTAAGAAATTAGGGGCATTATTAGGTCCAATCACATAGGAGGGAACAAAATATAGTGTGAAATTGTCAAGGGATACAATTTATGACACTACATTTAGCCGATGCTCTAGTGAGAGTATGAACTTATGCTCAGACCCACACTAAAGTAAGAATATGTCAAGAGGGGTTCAATTGTCTAGATATCGAAGAGATAGGATGAAAATGAATATAGGGGGAGGCACGCAAGCCCCCAAGATTCCAAATCCCATGACAAACCAACATAAGGACAAAGGAATAGTCATGTATGAAATGCAACATGACAACACAAATGCCATGTCCCTTTTTCTCAAAAAACCAACTAAATGGTAGAATCTGGGAATCTTGTCATATTTCATCATAGAACATCCTCCCAACTTACAAAAGGGAACAAGATATTAAAAAATATACCTATACACATTTCCCAAAACTTGTGGGAATTATACCAAGAGGATGGAAGTTATCATCATTAGGAGGTTGTTAGTCCCAACTCATTGTACCGAAGTAGGATTGATTTTGGGAATTCCTCCACATTCCTCCATAGGGGCATATTTCAACTTACATTTTAGGACATAGAATATAAATAAAACCTACAAACCATATCCAAAGCTCATGGAAAAGGGTTCATATACTAAAAATATATCGCTAACAAAAGATGATTGTGTTAGACTCACAACATCTAACACCTCAGGCATGATTGATGGGGCACCTTTGAACCTTGCAGTGTCAAGCTCGAGGCACCAAAAAGGAGGAAAGGATCCAAGATTATTGTGGTTAGATCCACAAGATGATAGATTACTCGACAAGGCATCACTAGTGGCTTTAGGTCCAACCTAATGTAACATGTGAGAATGTAATTTGTAGGCTTTGACACCAATTTGGCTCAAGGTTGACTTGCTCCTCTAGGGAGAGTGATAGCATGTAAACTTAGGAAGACAGTTCATGTGGAAGAATCAATTATTATGAAATTTTCTTGTACAATTGGGACACATGTGTTCTAATTACTTGTGTGGATGAAAACCCTTAAGTGTTGTGATCATTGGATGAAAACCCAATGGTCACTAGGATTAGAGGGAAAAACTCCTTTGGTTCTTGAGGGATTTCTCATTTAGGGATTGCATTTGAGCTTCAAGGAATTAGTAGGGAAGTCAATAGGATTTTTGTGGATCTATGTTCACCATTCCAAATCAATATTTGGAGTCTTTATGAGTTGTAATTATCATTTCATGTATGTTTTCAATGTAATTTTGAATCTCTTTCAATATGTCAAGTGATCTTTGTGGTCTGTGTTTCTACAATTTTGGATTAATTCATTAGATCTATTTTCATATTACTATTTATGTTGATAAACATAATTAAGGGTCATTATAGTGGTATCCGAGCATGATTTTTCCAACCTATAGGGTTTTCTAATGATTAATGATTCCAAGTGATAGAGCGATCAAATATATTAGGTAGGAGCAAAAGTTGTCCCTTGTGGAAAGTATAGACTCAAAAGATGATGAGGAAAGAGACAAATTCTATTCAACTATAGACAAACTAGCAATGATCATGGAACAAATGTGTTCATAAAAAAATAAGAAGTGTCCAGAAGATAATAGAGTAGAAGGAAGCACCTCTAGTTGGAAGGAATTAGTGCACAACTCAAAGACAACTAAATCCATCTTCTTATTGAATAATTAAGAAGAAGAAGCTACCCCTATTATCTCAACTGAGAGGTCCCCAAATCCAGTGGATACAAAATGGTATGAGGATTATGTCAAAAAATCTAATGCACTCAAAGTAGTTGTTCCATTTGAGAAATTTATACAGATTCATGAAAATGACCAAAGGAGGAGAGAACAAGAGAAGAATGGAAGGGAGCTCAAGAGAAAAATCCATAAAATTTCAACCTCTAATTTTGACGAAAGTGAAGGAATCTTAGCTAGGGCTTGGTTGCAAAAATTGTAAGCATATTTCCCCCTCAATCTAATGAAGGAAAAAGATGCTATTCAACTTGCAATCCTACATCTTGAGAGGAATGCTTATGAATGGTGGTATCATGGAATAATTACACAAGGCCTTGATTAGGTAAGTACTTTTGAAGATTTTAGTCAAAAGATTCTTGAAATATTTGAGCTTAAAGACAAGGAAGAATATTTCAAGGAGCTTTCCAAAATAAAACAAAAGCCAACAATCAATGAGTATGTAGAAGAATTCCAAAAGATTTACATTATGGTTCTTGACATATATCAAAAAAGAGAATCATCTATTTTTCTTGAAAGGACTTGAGAAACCCTTAAGGGGGTTTTTCAAATATTTTGCACCATGAACGTTGCAAGAGGATATTAGAAGAAGTTTACAACTTGAACCCTCCATTCCCAAGAAAACTTTGGCACATCAATCCAAAGTTACTAATCTTGGGAAGCAAAAAGGTGGTATTTAAAAGAAATATTTTCATACACTGATACAAAAGAATGCACCATCGGTACCCACTAAGAGGTTAGATAATGAAGTAAGGAATAAGCTCTGAAGGAAGAAACTTTTTTTTTCATGTAGGGAGCCATGGGTTCCAGGACACAAATGCCTAGGTAAGAGGAAAGTTCACTATATAGAAGTCACTTTTGATAAGGAATCAAAATTAAATAAATCAGAGGAGTTCCATGATCTAGAAGACCCACCCCATGAGGAAGAAAAAGAAGAGAAAGGTTGTTCCTTGGGCTCACTCTTAGGTGCACATAGTTACCATCCTTTCAAGGTTCGAGGAGTCCTTGTTGGACAAAGAGTGACTATGTTCATTGATGGAGGAGCTACTCACAACTTCATTGATGAGGGGCTTGTGAAAATAAGAAGGCTAAATGCGGAAGATTTACAAGGCTTCAATATCATTGTGGAGGATGGGTATAATCTTCCTTGCAAGGAGAAAATTGACAAGTTGGACATAGCCTTTAGAGATCATAAGGTTTGTGATGATTTCTATGTTATTGGTCTAGGTGATATTGATGCGATTTTGGGTGTGTAGTGGCTACATTCATTAGGTGAGTATTATACAAACTATGGAACCCAAATTTAATGTTGATGGGAGGGATGTGGTACTAAAAGGAATGACAAATGTGGCTTTGTAAGTGGTCTCAATGAGGATAATGGAGAAGATATTCCAAAAGATCCAAGTCACTTGGGTTTCCAGCTATTTGGTAATCTCAAAAGATCCTTCTAAGGGTAAGAATAATTAAGTTCATGTTGATATACAAAAGATCTTGGATAAGCATGGTCTGGTCGTCATTGATATACCTCATATATTACCACCAAATAGAGGTTTCTAGCACATCATAGAATTAGAAACTGGATCCAAGCCAATCATGACCACCCCTTACCACAATCCCAAGATGTATAAGGAGGAGCTAGAGAAATAAATTAGGGAAATTCTATATATGGGATACATTAGACTGAATTCCAATCCCTTCACATCTTCTTTGGTGCTGGTAAAAAGAAGGATGACACTCTATGGATGTGTATAGACTATAGAGACCTAAATAAGAAGACCATAAATAATAGATACCCAATACCATGGATAGAAGAATTGATCGATAAGCTACACAGTGTTGTTTACTTCTAAAATATTCACTTGAGGTCTAGATACCATCAGATCCACATGAGAGAAGATGTTCAAAAGACTACTTTCTAGTGTCACTATGGGAATTTTGAGTTCTTCATTATGCCCTTTGGCCTCACTAATGCTTCGGCAACCTTCCAATCATGCATGAATCATGTCTTCAGTAAGAATATGAGGAAGTTTATGTTGGTTTTCTTTAATGATATTTTTATTTGTAATAGGACATGGGAAGAAAATTTGAAGCACCTAGACATAGATTTGGGATACTAGAACAACACTCTCTCTTTGCAAAAACGTCCAAATATGAGTTTAGGTTATCAAAGATATTATATTTGGGCATGTCCTAAGTGCCAAAGGAGTTTAGACTAATTAGTAAAATATCCAAGCTATTTTTTGTTGGCCACCCCCTACCAATTAAATGTCTAACTTGAGAGGATTCTTTGGACTCTGTAGCTACTACTAGAGGTTTATCAAATGGTTTTATCAACTTGTGGCATCCGTCACTAGCCTGACCAAGGTAGGAGCCTTTGAATGGACAAATGAAGCACAAACAACCTTTGAAAAGCTGAAAGAGGTAATGATTTCTTGTCTAGTTCTTACAATTCTTGATTTCTCATTTCTATTTGTTGTAGAATATGATGCCTCCAGTGAAGAAATTGGAGTCATCCTTTCTTAGAAGGTGTGTCATATTTCCTTTAAGAGTAGAAATTTGAAACCCTACAAAAGAGGGTACTCAGTATATGATAATGAGATGCTAGATATAATGCATGCCTTGGAGAAGTTTTGACAATATATAGTATGCAGAATGTTTGTGGTCAAGTTTGATCACAATAGTTTGAAACATTTCCTCAATCAACAAAATTTGAATGTTACGAAAAAAAATGGGTGAGTAAACTTCTAGCATATGATTTTGACATCAAATATGTTAGAGGCAAGAATAATATAGTGAAACATGCACTTTCTGGGAGACCCACTCTATGACATGTATCCACCAAATAAATAGACTAGAAAGAATCTATCATTGTTGAGTATGTTGAGGACACAGTTGTTATGAGTATTTTGAAAGAAATAGAGAAAGATGGATGGTATGTGGTGATATAAGATCTTATTCTTTTCAAAAACAAGGTGATCCCTTCCTCTAGATCCAAGGTGAAGAGGAAGGTATTGGAGGTCTTTCATGATGCAACCATGGAAGGAACTTTTGGATTCTACACGACTTGTACTGAAAGATCAGAGAAATTTTTTCTTGGAAAGGCCTTAAAGAGGATGTTTTATCCCACATAAGGGAGTGCACAACATGTAAGAGGAACAAAGGAGATAATTTTTTTCCAATCAGACCGCTACAATCACTCCATGTTCTAGAACACAAATGGGAAAGTATCTTTATGGACTTTATCACCAAATTTCCCAAAGATCAAGGGAAGGATTGCATTTATTTTGTTGTTGATAGATTGAAAAAATATGCCCACTTCTTTGTTATCTTCACTAAGTACAAGGATCCACAAGTTGTAGATTTATTCTTCAAGGATATCTTTATGTTGCATGGGTTTCCCAAAAACATTGTTAGTGATAGAGATAGCCAAATTATCCGTACTTTTTGGAAGGATTTGTTCCAATTGATAGGAAAAAATCTCACTCCCAACATGATCTATCATCTACAAACTAATGGGAATATTGAGATAGTAAATAAATGGTTGGAAGGATATTTGAGGAATTATGTCACCAATCAACAATCTGCCTAGATCAAATGGATTAATCTAGGAGAATATTGCTACAACACAACTCACCACATGTCCATTGATATGTATCCATTCAAAGAACTCTACAGCCTTAAATTTTGTAGAACTGAACCTCACATTCATTAGAGTTTAGACAAGTGACCTAGTGAACCAAAGTCAAGACATATTGAGATCACTCAAGGATCACCTACAAGTGGCTCAAAATCAACAAAAGATGTATCTCAATAGGAAGCACATAGAGAGATCATTTTAGGTGGGAGATATGGTATTTTTAAGATTGCATTCATATAGATAGTCTTCCATCAAGAAAAGTGAATTAGAAAAGCTCAAGCCTAAGTTCTATGGGCCATACAAGATAACTAGGAAGGTTGGAGAAGTTGCATATGAGGTGGAGCTCCCAATAGGAAGTAAAATTCATAAATTTTTCCATGTTTCATGTTTAAATAAGGAACTTGAATGCATACTACCCCTTCAAGGGAGTTACCCCCATTGGATGATGAAGGGAATCTCATTCTCATTCTAGAAGCTATGATTGACACCAAAGTCAGAAATTTGAGAAATGGGAGTATAATTGAGTATCTTGGCTGATGGAATAATAAGCCCATTAAAGATGCTACATGGGTAGGATCTAGGATTTTAGAAATCTGAATTTGTATTGCTTTAGGACAAGCAATCTTGAGAGTGGAGGACTTCTCATGCCCCTTTTCTTGGAAAACCAGTTGAAGGGTGGAATTCGAGAATCCTACCACATTTCATCACAGAACATCCTCCTAGCTTGTGGAAGGGTAAAAGAGATTAATAGAGATACCTATACACACTACCCAAACCTCATGAGAATTAGGACAAGAGGATGTAGGTTATCATTGTTAGGAGGTCACTAGTCCTGACTCATTGTACCAGACCAAGATCAATTTTGGGAATTCCTCTGCATTCCTCCATAGAGGCACATTATGAATTGTAGTTTAGAATATAACATCTATGATGATACCCGCACATCATATCCAAAGCTCATAGAAAAAGGGTTCATATACCATGAAGATACCGCAGAAAAAAGATGATTGTCCTAGACTCGCAACATCCAACTCCTTTGGCATGATTGATGGGGCACCTCCAAATTGTGCAACGCTAAGCTCGAGGCACTAGGCAGGTGGAAAGGACCTAGGAGTCTCATGGTTAGATCCATAAGGTGACACGTTACTCGATGAGGAATCACCAATGGACTTAGGGCTGAACTAATGTAATGTGTGAGAATGTAATTTCTAGGCTTTGGCACCAATTTGGCTCAAGACCAACCTGCTTGTCTAGGGAGAGTGATAGCATATACATTTAGGAAGATAGTTCATGTTTAATAATTTATTATTATGAAATTTTCTTGTAAAATTGGGACACTTGTGTTCTAATTACTTCTATGGATGAAAACCCAGTGGTCACTAGGATTAGAGGATGAAACCCCTTTAGTTCTTGAGGGTATTCTCATTCTAGTATTGCATCTGAGCTTTAAGGAATTAGTAAGGAAGTCAGTAGGATTGTTGTGGATTTGTGTGCACCATTCTAGATCAATATTTGTAGTCTTTGTGAGTTGTAATTATCATTTCATGCCTGGATGTAATTTTGAATCTCTTTCAATATAACAAGTGATATTTGTGGTCTATGTTTCTACAATTCAGGTTTAATTCATTAGACCTATCCGCATATTCTTGTTTATGTTGATAAATATAGTTAAGGTACATTACAAAAGAACATACATGACAAAACACAAAATGATGCAAACACAACACAATCACAACACAGTGCAAATATAGTGCAAAATGCAAACATGCAAAAAGGTAGGTATGACAATCATGGACTAGCACACTCCACACAAAAATTACTAGGATCCATACCCAAGGAATTAATGACTCACGAGCTATCAAAATCCAATATTTTGTAGGTGAATCATGAATGAAGGCACCATGGGATAGTGAAGTACGATATTCACTAGGTTCTAGCCTTCTAAAGAGAGTAGAAAAATGAGAAACACACAAGGGCTAGTGATGACCGGTTTTCACTAGGTGTGTACCCATGTCAACCATACCAAGAATTATAGTCCCAATAAATCTAATAAGGTTCTACATAGATGATCAAAATTCCAAGCCAACACATCACTAAGTCTAGGATGTGTGAATGAAGTGAAGCACATAATGGAATGCATGTCCCCACCTTAAAGAAATTACTAAACACCCAGTTGTGAGCAATTGCTTTAAGGTAGAATAAAATGATAAATGCAATATGGTAAGATCATGAGAGATTATTTGGAAAACTAGGCTATTCCCATGATATGTTTCTAAATGAAGCTATCTCACTAGTGCAAAATCCACAAACAAGACAAATATTACCACATAATGGATATGCAGATCTGAGGTCAGTATAAATATTTGCTAATATAATATGATTAAGATCATAATCTACATCATTCCCCCAAATACTCATGGAACTATGAGCACAATAGAAGAATCACACATTAATATAACAAACAAAATTTTGGGTCAACATGGAAGATACCTAAATGTCTCAATGCTTTGCACTGTACCCAAAAGGGAAACACAAGACAACAAAAAAAATTTATGACATAAAGAAGAATGGGGATATGAATAGACAAATGTCACAATAGATACAATTCCTTTGTATCCTTGTGCCAAAAAAGCAACAAGGTTCATCTAAATAAAAATCACAAACATAAAGACACATTAGTCAACACAACACGAGAGATCACATCATGTGCAAGAAAACATAAATAACACATACAACAAAAAGGGTAACAAACATGCAAGCCAATCTAAAGAAAACCGTCTACATCCCAATCTTACTCATCATATATAGAAGGCAGAAAACTAGCCAAAGGGTCTATAGCAAGTTTCATACAAGGAGTATCACTAGGTTCAACACACCATGATTCACTCTCATTAGGAGGATCATTGTGGTTTCCCCCATCTAAATACATAGAATTTGAGAACAACACAAATAATTCATTATGCACTTGTTCAACAATCTTAGCATTTTCATCTTCATTGTCCAAATTTATCACAAAGGGTGGTTTAATGACAATATTGGCCATGTGTTCTTGTTTCATTCTTATTTAATTTGAAACATGTAAGGTTCAATGGCATGGTTTTGTGAAGGTGGTAATTCATCATTTTATGTTTGGATAGGAATTTGGTCATTAGGTAATGTCATATTCTTTTCAGCCAACTAGAAAGAAATGACATGATGTCTACATTTTCGCTCCTTGGAACTTCTATTTCTTCTTGCTTAGTTTTCAATTTGTGAAGGGGTGAGATAGGGTTTATCTACCATTGGTCTCTTTTCTTTTCTTGAAGGAAGAACTAAAGAGACCACTAGGGGTTGGTAAACCACTGTACCTTTAGGTTTATAAATTTATTTCTCTTTCAGAGGCATGAAGGTAATCATACAATTGTCTCTTGGTCTTCTATAGATAGTGGTGTAGGAACTACAACATAAATTCTTGGTGTACTTGGGAGGATACTTGGCTCAAAGATGGGTTCATCTAAAACCTATGGTATGGGAGGAACAACCATAGACTGATCATCCTTAGTTGGGATGTTACTAAGGGATAATTCTACTAGATGTGCTTTTCTTTCAACTTTTGATATGACCTGAAAAGGAAATCCTCACAATGCTTAGCAGGTTCCATAGGTTGAGGCCAAAAATAATCTATTGAAAATTTTCCACAAGAAGCCAAAGGTTTAAACCCACTATGATGAACTATATATATTTGATTCTCAAATGGGAAATTTATGCATTTACGGATTAAGGATAGGACTACATTCATGGAGCATAGCCATAGATATCCTAGATTCACACAAAACTATTATCATGATAGGATGATGGTGAATGAAACATCTAGCTATTTTGGTCCAAATTTAAGTGGAAGAGCTATCAAACCTATATTGTAGGTTGAGCAAAACCATCATGATTTTTTAGCCTTGTTTAAGATTCTTAATAAGAATCTTGATAGAGCTCATGCACAAATAATAATTCTTCAGTGATCATATTCTCGAGACATGTGGGGCAATGAGTATCCTTGGTGTACGATTTTCAATAGTACGTTCAATAGTCTATAGAGAGGACCATTATGTACATGTATGGATGCATCAATATGTGTGAAATAAATGTTAGGTAACAAAGTGGTTTGGCCCTTATGAGGTTGAATATCTATTGCATTAACAACATTAGCTAGATAATCATCATTAGGTGTATCATCACAAGCTTGCACAAAGTTGGATGTATGATTTGGCATTGGATTTGTGAAAATTTGAAAATTTTGATTGGGTGGAGCTATGGATTTGTTTCCTTTTGTATAGGAGATAATTTGCACCCCTTACACAAATTTCCCTTTCACATGCCCTCACCTTAGAAAGTAAATTCCAAAGGTTAAACTCCACATCACCCAAATTCCTTCCATCCACTTGGCATCTATCCTTTGTGTCGATGAGAGAATATTTGTTAGATGCAATTCCATGGCACACAGATGTCTATGTGGTGCACTATCATCCCTGACAGATTCCTACATCTGGAGTTGGAAAAGGCACTACACACTCAATTGGGATCAAATTGTAACATCCCTCTTTAGCCAACTAACCTGAAAATGGTAGATTCTTCATCATTCTAAGCATTCACTTCACTCTCAAGCAGCATTTTAGCACTCCATTGTAGTAGTAGCACTCCATCAACTCCACACTATAAGTGTGAATCCATTATAGACGTTGCGAGCTTGGAGTCTTGTGAGACCTCCCTTCACCATAGTTGCGGTGCTGGTGACTTTTTCAAGTTCATAACTTGCTTTCTCCTTCCATTGGCTAGTGAGCTTTATGGTGGAGGTGGTAACGCTTCACTCCTCTCCTTTGTAATTTGGTTGAGTAGCATAATATTGTTTGTAGTTCTCCTTGTTTCCTTTTCTATCCTTTATCGCATATTCTACTATGTTACTTTTTGGCTGTTCGTGGAGGTAGAAACATCAAAATGGGGATCTGATTGAGGCAAACCCCTATATAGCCCCAAAAATGTTCACTCTTTCTCGTCTGTAGGAGGATGTGCATGTGGAGCTAGCTAGAGAACTAGCACTTCTATGAGATGATCTTCATCACCCTCATTCTTATTTACTTGCTTTATCATTTTACTATCTATTTCATATACTTTCTCATTCAGTTTTTACCATCTAGATTAGCCAGCTAGCTCGTTAGTAGGTTTTTTGGTAGTTTATGTTATGTTTACTATTTTTAGACCATAAGGACACCAACACACTTGAGAGATTCCAATGCGCCACACTGTTGTCCCAGAACTACGTTGTCATCCTCAGATAGAGGGTTGCTTGAGACACAATACCAACTCCAAAAACTAGCTCGCCTAGCCTAAAGTTGAACTCGGGTTTGAAAGTGACAAAAGTACTACGTAGTGCTCTTCATTCTTGATCTTTGTCCTTTTAGAGTGAGGTAAGTTAGGGAGGCTCTCCAATCTCGGCTCTCCATGACCTAGAGCCTTGGTGTGGTTGGTACCCCTCTCTTACATTTTTGGTGAACCTGACGTGAACAACGTCTTCCCATTCATTGGTGTTGAGACTCTTTCCTTGTACCTTGTGATCATTGTAACCCTGAGTGTTGTGAAGTTTTATGAGCATCACAAACTAGTCCATGACTTTCGGGTACGTTGTTATAAGTGTGTGACACCTTCTCATGGAGAAGACGAAGGTCACTACTAGTTTATCTACAGGCCTTTTTGTCAGATCTGTCATTGGTTTGTCTACCTAGGAGCAGTTATTGAGGGGTGAGGTAGGATTCTTCGATGAGACCAACCACGTCGCCACTCCTGCATCTCCTACACCATCGCCAATAGACAAGCATGAAGTTGTTCACATTCCTTCAGAATATATATCTACCCTTAGCAAATGGCTAGGTGACTTGAAGTTGACTAGAGTCACTTGGGTTATTAGCGAGATAAAGTATATGGTGGGAAAAGACTAAATAGGAATAGAACTCTTGGCTAGTCTCTCTAGTCCAACTAAAGCGTGTTCCTTTCCAAACAATGTTGACATTATACAAGGGGTCACTCTCAAAGAACATGAGAGACAGATAGGAATGTCATTTCCCACCATGTCTATGTATATAGCTAACACAATCTCATTGATCAATGTCTCCTTTGCCTATGAGAGGTCTGAAACTATCAAAGCAAATAGAATACCCTTAGGTTTCAGTTTCACCCCTCCTGTCACCTCTAGTAGTGGAGGTTTTGGTGGGTTGAGTGGTGGGGGCTTTGGTAGTGGTGGTGGAACTAGCGAAGGTGATTCTGGTGGAGGCCATGGTGGTGACTTCGAAAGTAGAGGTGGATCCGATGGAGGCCCTACTGGTGGCAATGGCTTCAGCAGTGGTTCTCGTAGTGGCCACATTGGTGGCTCTGGAGGTGGCCCCGATGATGGTTCTCGAGGAGGTCCCACTAGACCTTTTTCATCCAAAGACCCTATTCTGAATGCTCTTCTTTAGAATATGGGAAAGATGCAAAGCCAGCTAGCAAGTCTCTCCCAAGCCTCTGCCCAACCTATCTTTCAACCCTTCTACTGAGATAGTCCATTTTCAATAGCAATCTTAAGCACTCCCTTCCCACAAGGAATGGACATTCCCAAATTTGAGAAGTATGTGGCAAAGGGGACCCACAAACACATGTTTCCACCTTTAACGCCATGTTTATAGACTTCTTCCATCACGATGCGTTGATGTAAAAATTATTCCCTCAATCTCTTAAGGATACAATGATCGAATTGTATTGCTCCTTATCTGATAAATCTATTTTTTCATTTGATCAACTTGTAAACTAGTTTCTCTAACAGTTCCAAGTCAACATTAGACTAAAGATGACCTTTTTGGATCTCATCTAATGCAAACAAGGGGATAATGAGAAGATAATTTATTTTATAGTGTGATATCAAGCACTTTTCTCATAGATCTCTTACCCGCTGCTCGATTCTGACGTACATACGATATTCATAGGGAGCTTGTAGAGACCTTGGCAGGAAATGTTTTCCCTTATGAAATACCCTTATTTCACACATTTGTGTGTTGTGCTACAAGAATATCAACAAATGGTATTCCAATTTGGGGGATCCTCCTTGTGCTCTCATTCAGAAGGGAAATCCACTGTATCGATCTCTGGAAAGGGTAAGGCTATAATGAATGTAGTAGCCTCTACGAATGATAAAGGTCTCAGATGCAATAGAAAGTTCACAAAGTTAGAAGAATTTTATTCTTCCATCTTACAAAGATTTTTGAAGGATAAAATCATAACCTTGGAGAACCCTAAACCTCTCAAGGAACGTTATCCTAGTGGTACGATGTAAATGCCTTCTGTTAGTACCACCAAGATAAAAAAACATGATACCGAATGTTGTATGCACCTGCATCATGAGATACAGGATTGTATCAAGGATGGTACTATTCATCTAAATGGAAATAAACAAAATGCAAACAAATTGATGGCAAAAGTGAATAGTGAGTTACATATATACACAAACCCATTTTCATTGCATTTTTCCAACTTAATTATCGATCCCTCTAATTCTACCACTCGGCCTGGGGCATACGTTAACATGGTCATGGTTACTCCTACCACACAGCTTGTGATCAGCTTGCCAGATGTGACAATCACCTTGTAGGATATGCCCTTGAAAAGCAAGCCATCTCCCCTTTACATTCCCACTCGCCTCAATGGAAACATTGTGACAAGGTCTTGGTTGACCCTACGACTCGAGTGAATGTTATTACATAAGAAAGGATGTTGTTGAATTCATTGTAGAGGGAGGAGTATGAAGAAATGAAGTCTACCATCCATATGCGTGATGGTCTTTGTCTAAATTCATATGGCTCAATAACTATGTTCATCCTAGTTGGACCTAGGGCTGTAGACACAGTCTTCAATGTTATTCTGGAGTCATATTTGTTCAGGCTAAAGATAGGGATACCTTGGCTAGCTTCCATGAATGGGATTTCCTTTGTCATTCATAAGTGTTTAAAATTCTCCCATGAAGGTGTTGTGCATGTGGTGCATGACACTGGATACCATCCATTGGTGTCCCATGGGGGCTACTTGTTGGACCATTTTTGGCCCACCCCAGTTGGTCCGCTCCCCCCAAGAATGAACCTAATTTACAAGAACTATGAGAAGTATAAGACTCAGGGAAAGGGACAACAAAAACTTACCCTTCTGATAGTGCAGTAGCAAGCTTCCCCCTCTTCCTGAAGAGGAAAAGAGAAGCTATCCCATTCTCGGGATGCCTCTCCCACTTCTCTTTCTAAGGAAGAGTTTTGGATGTCTACTCTTGGATTCTCCTTAAGGAGTCTGATGCTGCCTACTTGGCACTGACCTAAGATTAGGATTTTAGACCTCCCTACCAAACCTCCTAGACCTTGGCCCTACTTGTATGGTAGGAGAAAGGGTCCCCATGGGGAATCCTCTATGTCTCGGACTCTACGACCTCCCACCGCTTTTGCTCCCAAAGCAGTAAACAGGAAGAGGCCCACTACCGAGGCATTAGAGCTGACTCCCACCATTGTTTCTCAACCTACTCCTCCTACTCTCATTAAATAACTTTTCCCTCCATTGGAAATAGTTGTAGTGGATACCCTTATGGGTGAGCAGGAGCCTTTTGTCTCTTCATAGATCTTGGCCTCTAGCTCGAAGAGTTGCACAAACTGTCTTGTGAGTGAGTGCAAGCATCGAAAAAAGGCTCTAGTGGTTGAGCAAGCCACTTTGCAGAAGAAGGAAGAGGAAATGACCACCCTTGTATCAAGGTCCCTTGTTGTCTCCTCCTTTCTCCTCTCCTCTACTTCTGTTCAATCGAGTTTAGTCTTAGTTTTAGCTTCTACTGTGAAAGTGAGTGCACCAAACCCCAAAAAAGTGTAGGTGTTTATCACTCTTCAGTCAAGCTACCCCTATTGATGTCCCTTCCAGACATCTCACCATTTCCTAAACCCATGGATATGCTGAATATTTTGGTGGTATATTTTGCAGTTTTCTCCTCCTCTTCCTCCATGCCTCTCGCCTTGTCTTTGAGGAGTTCACATCCCTCGATGAAGCAGAAGGTAAAGGTTCGCCCCTCCAACAATAAAGGGTGTAAGAAGAGCCCACCTTCTCCAAAAGGTGATCCTACACTAACTTGTTCCATCCTAGTGACAGAACAAGCCCCGACTTCTCCTAAGTTTGTCACCACTCCCAAGTCACTCAGTGAGCCAAGAGATGAATCTCAGGCACCTTCCTCTCTATCTGTTGAGGTAAGACATGTCACTTCTGGAAAGTGCATGTTTAACTCTTTGGACGAGGTCCTGGCCTTGTCAACGATCTTCACAAAATCATTGAACATAGCTCCACAAGGGCCTAGTGGAGAAGACCTTGTAGGGCCTTCTTCCTTAGCCCTTGTTGCGGGAGGGTCAGAAGTTCCTCCCCTTAATATACCACCACTGTAGGCTTGTCCGCCTTCCCATTATAATGATCTATATTGGGAAGTGGATGACCTCTTGGTCGATGAGTGTTAGGGGGAGGCCTCTTTTTTATTTGTAGATTAGAAGTGTGTGTGTTGTGATATGTTCCCCTGTACTTGTGCTATGTGTTCTTAGATGACCCTTGTCACCCTTTTTGGTGCTTTGTACAGGAGTGATTTTGTGTTGTGAACCTTCTTCTATTTGTATCATCATTCTTCCATGTTTGTGCTTGATTTTTAATAAATTGGGGACGATGCAAAGTGTTGGGGGAATTTAAGCTTGCCTTCCATGTTGACCTTTTTTTTTTTTACTTTATCTTTCATGCATTCTTCTTGATCTAGTGGGGATTGATGATCTTTCTCCTTGCATTGCGGTTACCTATTATTTATAAATGCATGAGCAGATCTGACCCTACGAAACTAGATCCCCTCGTGTCCTCTACTCCTGATTTCTCTTTCGCTCTTTTCCTATTTTTCTCCCTTCTTTTCTTTTGTCCCTTGTATGTGTGACAACGTCTCTTTCATGATGCCTTGATTCTCAAAAAACACATTCATTTCCAATGAATCTTTTCTCAAAGGTCTCAGTAAGCTTTTGCAAAAATCACATTCTTGACTTGGACCCCTAACAAAACGTGTTTCCTTCATCATGGGTTTGCAAGTAAAGAGCTTGAAAAAATTTCTCCAAGGAGGGAGTAGCCTTTTCCTGTGGGAGAAACCTTGACCTTCCCCTCAAGAGGGGTAATTTTCTTCCTTTCGAATTCCTTGACAAAGTGAACATCTTTCGAAGGGATTCCTTGATGATGAATCGACTTGAGAAAAAAAAATTCTTTTGCACTTTCAAACAACACGTTCCTTGAGTGGACCCCTCTTCATGTCAAGTTCCTGAGGGAGCCCTTTGAAAGCCTTCCAACTTTTTGATGGCCTGTGTGACTGTCTACTTGTTTTCCAACATGGCTACTTTTTGTTTCCTAACATGTTTTATCTCTGGATTAACATGTCTCTTTGCAGGTGCACCTGTGAGGTCACTTTTTGACTCCGTGGAGTCCCCTTACATTTGGGTTTCCTCCATGTGAGAGATCTTGGGGGTCACCTCCTTGCAATTTTTTGGGCTTGTAAGGTGCTTACTTTACTAGGTTTCCCTCATGTGAGAGATCTTGGAGGATGCCTCCTTCTAGGTGTGTGGGCCTTGGAGGCACTTACATCTCTAGGTTTCCTCCATGTGAGAGATCTTGGGGGATGCCTCCTTGTAGGTCTGTGGGCCTACAAGGTGCTTGCTTTACGGGGCTTCCTTCATGTGAGAGATCTTTGGGGTTGCCTCCTTGCAGGTCTGTGGGCCTACGGGATGCTTTCATCCTGCGAGATTTGTACATCATTGGTTTGAGGGCCTTCAGTGTACTTTGTGTAGCTTCATAGTTTTGTGGGGCTATGGAGTCTTTTGTCTAAAACTCCTCAGAGAGAGTACCTGTGGAGTCCTTTTCCTGTCTACACTCTCAAACTTTCCAAATTGTGGTCTGCTTCCTTGATGGTTCAAGTATAAGTCTCTAACCCTACTAAGTTTTTGATCTACTTTACCGAAGCACTCATCAGAACTCGTGCTCGCTAAAGTGGGGGGAAAATGTATAGGAGTGAGTTTTCACCCCTTACACAAATTCCCTTTTCACATGCCCTCACCTTAGAAAGTAAAATCTGAAGGTAAAATTCCATATCACCCAACAACCTTCCATCCACTTAGCATCTTTCCTTTGTGTCAGTGAGAGAATATTTGTCAACGATGAATGCACAGTGCATAGACATCTACGCGACGCACTGTCATCATTGACAGATTCCTACATCTAAGTTGGTAGAGGTATTACACACCCGATTGGGGTCAAATTATGACGTCCCTCTTTAACCAACCGAGCTGAGAATGGCATATTCTTCCTCATTCTTCCTTCAAATTCATCCATTATCACTTCATTTTGGTCTCTAGAAATTCTCTTGAGCATTCTAAGCATTCACTTCACTCTCGAGTAGCATTTCAACACTCCATCAACCCCACATTGTAAGTGTGAAGCCATTATAGACTTTGTGAGCTTGGAGTCTTGCGAGACCTCCCTTCACCATGGTTGCGATGGTGGTGACTTTGTCGAGTTTGTAGCTTGCTTTCTCCTTCCATTAGCTAGTGAGCTTTTTGGTAGAGGTGGTAACGCTTCACTTCTCTCCTTTCTGATTTGGTTGATTAGCATAATATTGTTTGTAATGCTCCTAGTTTCCTTTTCTCTCCTTTATCACATATTCTACTTCGTTGCTTTCTAGTTGACCTTGGAGGTGGAAACACCAAAATGGGGGTTTGACTGAGGAAAACCCCTATACAACCCCAACAATTTTCCCTCTTTCTTGTGTGCAGGAGGACGTGCATGTGGAGCTAGCTAGAAAAATGGTGCTTCTGTGAGATCATCTTCATCACCCTAGTTCTTATTTACTTGCTTTATCATTTTAGTATCTATTTCCTATACTTTCTCATTCTGTTTTTACCATCTAGATTAGCCAGCTAGGTCGTTAGTGGGTTTTTTGATATTTTCTATTGTGTTTACTATTTTTGACCATACAAATGCCAACACACCCAAGAGACACTAGTGTGCCATGTTTTCATCCCAGAACTACATTGTCGTCCTCAGACAAAGGGTTCTCTGAGACACAGTACTGACTCAAAAAACTAGCTCACCTAGCCTAAAATTGAACTCGGGTCTAAAGAGTGACAAAAGTACTGCATAGTGCTCTTCATTCTCGATATTTTTCCTTTTAGAGTGAGGTAAGTTAGGGCAGCCCTCCGCTCTCGACTCTCTATAACCTAGAGTCTTGGTGTGGTCGGTCTCCCTCTCTTACACCTTTATCATTAACATAGGCCAGCTGGATGTGATTAGAATCAAAGAGGTATTGCACTTGATGTTTAAGATTTATACATCATTCTGTATCATTTCCCAGTGTACAATGATATTGAGAAAATTATTTTGGGTTAAAGTTTGAAGGTAAAGGTTTAGTTGTATCCATGGTTGTAATTGGAGGTAATTGGATTAAATTATTTCTTAGAAAATGTAACATGATTACATGAAGAGAGTTAATAAATTGGGTGAATTGTTTATGTCTCATCCTAAATCGATAAAGAGTTGTACTTATGGCAATGACATGTGTTTCAATGTTATTAGCAGCTTGAGAGGTGTTTATCTTGAGAAAATTCTTGTTTTGTTTCTTGAATGGTTGGTAATTATTTTGAGGTTCGAATTTAGATTGATTAGTAGGAGTTGATGAAGGTTTACCTTCATATTGAATAACTAATATCTAATAATCATGAAGAGTCATACACAAGTGTGTAAAGGATGGGTATTTCATTAACAATATCTTATCTCGAATGTTAGGCTGCAAGTCTACTATAAACACCCTTTGGACATCAGCATCTAAAATACTATATAAGATTTTTGAGTAAAGAAATTGGTATCATGTCCTATAAAGTTTGTTATCTTTTCCTTTGGTCCTTGTTTATAATGTAGTAAGCCAACCAATGTTACTTGAGTACCAATGTTTTCTTGAAAATATTGGAGAAACACACTAAAACGTTTAGTGAATGAATTTATGGAGTTATTTAGCAAAGAGAAAACCATTCCAAGGCCATATATTTCAATGATCTAAGAAAGAGGTTAGCTAGGAGCTTATCTTCAAAAATGAAATCACTACACAATGCAGTAAAAGTCAATACATGGTTTTTAGGATCTCCCTTACCATTGTATTTCTCAAATGAAGGTATTTCCATGTTCTGAAGTATAAGTGCTTTCATGATAGAAATTGACAATTGATTTCTTGTGAGGCATTGTGGTGGTTTACCATTTTAACTTTGATTCAATGTGGATATTTATTGTTGAAGTGATGTTGCATTTTGCAAAAGTGGGTTTATAACTAGGTCATTGTTTGACATTTTTTGAGAATTTGGTGAATATGGCGGGATTGTGTAAGTGGTTGGTGGACTACTATGTTGCAAGTTTATGAGAGGTGATGAATATTGAGGTGTTATGGGTGATGTAACAAAACTATAAGGATTCCCACTAGGAAGACCTAAGCTTGGAGTTAGGCCATTACCGTGTATTGTATCATTGAAGCTATGGTTGGTGGTGTAAATATAGGAATAAAAGGTATGGTTGTGGGAAGGGAACATTTTTTTCCTCCTTGATTTTGAGTATTTGTGAGTGCTTGAGGATAACTAGTTGTAATAGGAATGTTAGCATCCATTATGTGAGATAGACTACACAACACCTCTATTCCTTGAGAATCATTGATCAATTTCCTAAGGTTATCCACAATAGGTACTATTTGTCCTACTAAAGATTTAATGCTTAAATAATATTGAAAAACTTCTAAATATTTATCCCATTATTTTAGTTTCTCATCAGGAACATGGGCAACAATGGTCTCAATGTCCACACAAATATTTTATTGTGAGATGGTCATGGGTATTGTAGGATTAGGCATGGAATCCAAAATGGGGTGGGTATTAACAATACCTTGTGTGAAAGAGTTGGAGGACTCAAGCTCCACAATAGATGTAATTACAACATGATATTCCATGCGTCTACAACTACATCTCACAGGGGTATTAGCAATAGGACACTAGATTGTGAAGTTCATACAAGTTTCAAAACACTTCAGGGTATGCTTACTATGAACATTAAAGCATAGAACAATCACGAAAAAATACGAAATCCAAAATTAGAGTGAAGAACCACATAGAAAACACAACACATCTTTGCTAAAATTTTGAGCCAAAACTAGTTGGTCTAGGGCACTAGGATGCCCTAGATTGGCAATTTTTTGTACTAAATTCAAAGTTTTGATGTTTACAACTATGCTTAAGTGTTCTGTTATGTGATAGTGTAGGTATGATAGTGAATAAATTTCCAAAATTTGATTAATTTGTGATTATGCAATGTAAATGCAATTATGCAAGCAATTTTCAAATGCAAGAAGAAAATGAGATTCCAAATGCAATTTTTGTATCTAAAGTGCAGTAGTTAACTAATCCTAATGTACAAAATATGGAAATGAAGATCTTGATGCCTATTTGTAACAAAACAATACAATTTTTCACCTTTTAACTATATGCAAAATGCCTAAATGAATGCAATGAACACTTTCAAATTTGATTTTAGATTTTATATGACCTAATGTAGATTAGCAAATGCAATTAAGATGTAGATCTAACCTATGATGACTTAAATGAATCCCATTTGAAATTTGAATGCAAGATGGTATGCAATTTTTTTTAATTTTTCAATACTTTTTATATGAAAGGATAGATGCCTAAATAATGAGTACAAAAAAATGCAAGATTAATCTTAGATATAAGATGATATTCTTTAGATTTTAGAAGATCTATAATGTAAATCAATCAAGTTCACCAAAATGTAATGGTAGAAAAGGTGATCCTAATTCTAACCACTAGAACCAATTCCTTTTCCAGATTTATGTGTGGTGTATGTGGGGGCACCTTAACATTACATTAGGGAATTCAGATCTACACAAGAGATGAATAATTTACCATCAACTATCTTTCCCTTTGACTTGAGTTCTAATAATTAAGGGTTTTGAATTGGATTTTTGATGCAATTAGTTAGAATATGCAAATACAATGTTCTTCAAGATGAATTATGACTAATTCAAATCACATAGACAAATTTAAGTTCCAAAAAAGTGGAAGGAAAACACTAATGCACTTGTGATTTGAATTTGAGCCTAATCTAGGTGGTCAAGGGTGCCAAGATGCCCTAGACTAGGGATCTAAAACCTAAATCTGCTTTCACAAGCTTGAGGTCCCTAGTTTGTATCTTTTTCCTTCTAGGTTCCATTGTCGGATCTTCATTTGTTACTAAGATAATGCAATTTTCATATCTTGTCAAGTTGTAGGGCTAATGATGTATGAATGAGAAAATTGTCTTCAATCTTCCTCCAATGTTCTTTAGATCTACAACCTACATATAAAGAGGAAGAGGAAGGGTTGTGCCATATAGGGGCTTCTCTTAGTCAGACCTTGTGTTGATATTTCTACCTCACAATGGAAAAATTGATGATAAAGAGAGTGTATCCCTTTTGAGGGATAAAGGCTAAATAATAAAAAAGTAGGGAATTAAGAATTTGTTGTAACTCACCAATCAAATCTAATTACCTTGTTGGACTAAAGTCAAGCTTGTCACCTTCAAGGATTACTTGCAATTTGACTTGATTTGATTTGAAGACCTTCAAGCATTAGTACTCAAAAATAAAATAAAATGCATAAACATGAACAAACTCACATAAAACTTCACATGATGCTTGAATGATGAAATGCTGCAATAATTCTATAAATTATGCTCTTGACTAATATAGGACAAAATGTGACAAGACTCTAGTTTGCATCATCTTCAAAATCCTCACGGTTTAACTGCTATAGCTGCCCGAATGGGAAGATTTAGTTTTTAAAAAAAAAAATCAGTGTCCAATTTGGCTAAAAATTGTAAACCACTATTGTGGGATCACCCATTGACATATTTAAATTTGGAGCCATTTTAAGAGGTCTAGGGCATCAAGCACCCTAGACTAGATCCTAATTTTTTCAGGATCCAAAGTGTCAGGGGAAGAATATTAAATGCATACTTTATTCTTTCACATTTGACTTTCTAATAAATGATAAAATGGGTCATAAAATGCATAATTTAAGAAATTTGGAGCATAATTAGGTTCAAGCACATAGGAGGGAGAAAAATCTAGTGTGAAATTGTCAAGGGAGACAATTTACGATGCTACATACATTTGTTGAATAATGAAGAGGGATTTAAAATCTTTCTTTCTATTCTCATTTAGCTTATCTTGTTGTACTTGAGTCCAAGTGGCGTGAACTTCTGTCTATAAGTTATGAGTAAAAACTTTCAACTAAAATCCACGAATTTTGAGAAATAAACATCTTCATATTAATACTCCAAATTCATAGTTTCCCCCTTTAAGCAAAGGTATCTAGGATTGTGATTGATTTAAACCACAAGAAGTAGCAACCATATCTTAAAATCAAAGTAGATGAAAACAAATATATACTTGTATGTTTTCACAATGAGACTTTTCAATTCTAGAACTTTGTTCTTAGCACTAATACATTTCTCTCTCCCCTACCTAACAAAGTAAGTTCATATTATGAAAAGAAAGAAACCTACTTTGATACCAATAGTTGAATTTTAGAGAGAAAATATAGCAAAATAGGAAATATCATAACAAAAAACAAAATATGAACTTAGAATTGTTGTTGCAAATAAATTCTTAATGATTACACATATAATGTTGGTACAATAACTATATTTATAGGCTATATATACCAGTGCCCAACATGATGGTGTAGAATGAAGCAATGACGAGTAGAGGCAAGGATAATAAGAAGCTACGTAAAGAAATGGATAATAATGCCATTGATCAAGGATAAAGTGGTGATATATGATGGTAAGAATAAGACGAAGAATAAAAAGTAGAAAGATAAGGATAATATTGCAAATATAGATAAGACTATTGCTTAAGAGCAAAGACGATGACATTAAACATTATCCGTATCGTTTTGCTCTCTACTATGAGAACTCATGTCTAAATTAATACCTTTTTAAATATGAATCAAGACTTATACGTGGTAATTCCACCAACACCCCATTCTACCAAAGACTTGAAAGAGACTTCAAATTTTTAAGTTAAATACAAGACATACAATATCCAAATATTTATTATTTGTCTAGATATATAAAAATTAAAAATGTTTAATAATAAGTTTTTTTCTTATAAAGTTAACCCTAGCTCCATGAAGGGGACATTCCATGTTCTAGACCACTCCAACGCCTACTTAAATTTTGTTTATAATTTATACTTCAGCTGCAGATTCTTAGAGTATGCTCTTAGATCTATTTGTTGATTAATGATAGTTTGGGTCATCATATTTCTACAAGACCAAAGTGATGTTGTTACGTTCTAATTTGGATGTTATATGTAGAATTTCTTAACTCAATCCTTGTTTGTAATATACTGTTTGATAGACAGAGGTTCCATGACCTTTGAGACTTTACATTGTAATTGTTTGATCATTTCTCCTCCTCTTCACAATTCCCTTTTGAACTACTTTTTTATAATTCAACTTTGATCAATTAAAACCGATTAATCCAACGACCAAGGCTTCTCCTCACAAAGCCACTTTTGAAAATTCTCACCGGATTATGGGAGGCTTTCAATTCAATCGTACTGATTCAAAGTATTATGAAAATGGATGACAGAAGAAGATATTGTTTGATGTAATTACCCACCAACCTTCTGTTGTATTGCCGGTGGAAAAAGGCCTGATATGTCCATGTGCAATGCATGAAAAAGACAATGGACAAACGCCTGCCAACAAGAAGCACAGGCCAAGTCGCTTTCCCTTACAAACAAGATGACATCATTGCAAACTCTAGCAGTCCGGAAATGAAAGTATTGGGTTTGGATGGACATATATATGTTCTTTTATCATCCATTGAACGTACCCAGCAAGGAAAGATCATCTAAATGGCCCACAATCAAGCTTGCATGAATCAGAATAAGCATTTCAATTGGCAGATGTTACTTTCAAGTGAATGGCTCTTCGATCTTGGGAGAGACGATACAAAGTTTTTGGCCACAAAACTGGAAGCATTTAATGGGAAGATTCAGATAAGTGTGATGACTTAAATGTCAGAGAATTGGTATGCAAGACGTCAAAATCTGTGAGAAAATAGCAAATACCCACTTTACGTCCCCAGTTCACCATGTGACGTGGGGGTGTATGTGGGATCCTCTTCTTTGTCTGATGGGTTTGTTCAATCTCTGTTAAAGAAAAACTTTACTGATACATGCTACAAATATTTTTTATGGAGTGAGAATAGGGGAGAGGGGTAATTAGTCATGCAGGTTAATTTTGTGAGCGGTTGTATGGAATGGTTCTAGGAAAATTTACACCATCAATGATTCACTGATGGAAAATTTACGGCCAATTTGTCATGGCGGTGAATTGCTGGTGATGAATTTGCCATATGTCATATGAAATGTCGTAGGTATTTGGTGAGTGAGTATCTGTAAGTTTGAATTTTGAGATATTTTGTATTGCGACAAGTTAATATAGGAAAAGTTAAGTTATAGAATTGTGCATCTTAATTTCAGACATAGAGAATTTTTAGGTATATTATTAAATGGTAGTTAAGAGTTTAGAATTATTGTTTAGGATTGTTGAGCTTCCGTTCATTTGGACCAGCTAGGATTCAAACCTAGGACCACCTATTTGTCACTATATTAGTTATATTTTTATTGGGTTGTATAAAACACTTCAAAAAATTATATTAAATATGTGTATTAACGCATGTATTATTGAACATCTTATGTATTATCATGTGATTGGTTGTTTCTTTAATGTGACTAATGAAAATGAAAACTCTTATCCACTTTTAAGTACAAACATAATAGCTATTGATATTTAATATTACAATTAATGAGTCAAAATATATTTTTAAAAAAGTCATTATTACACCACACTATAGGCTCATCTATAAGATTCTCTCCTAATAATAGATTTCTAAGATTGATCTCTTCATTTTGTGTGAGATCAATCAATACACTATTTAGAAAGAGGCTCTAAATTTCACAAACCAATTTTTTTATTTGCTATAGATTTAGTGGGTATATATTTATTTTCAATTCCATAAGATGTTTTTATAATAATAATTATTTTGATGCAAACAACTAGATTATAAAGATATTGTATCTATATATTTATATAATAGATTAAAATATTATGAAATATACATCTAAATTAAAATTAGAAAGATTTAATACATCAAAAGTCACTTAAAAATCAAACCTAATCCATCATACTTTTAAAAAATAACATTTACATAAACTACATAATAAAAATATATATTATTATCTTATCAATTAAATTATAACATTTTATATTGTTCTAAAATATAATAAACAACCTCTTTACAAATATTTCTAGTGGATAATCAAATGTTCAATCAATACAACTAAAGAGCCCCCACCATATCATAGAACTATTAATTATATTGTGCAAGATGTCATCATAGAAATTGATAATGATAAACATTTTTTCCTAAAGGTGGGTGGCTTATTGCTTTCAAAGTGTATTCATGTGCTTATTCGTGTCACATATGATGCCAGATCATAACATTATATGGCTTGTAAAATTCTATGAAAGAAATGCTCTTAATGGGAAAAGAATAAAGATGAGAATAAAATATGCATATTACCCAACGGGAAACATGGTAACCTAATTATTTATGTTGGAGCATGTGATTGGTGTGTTAACTCAAAAGACATTGTTGAAACCTAACATTTAAAGAGGGGGGAATATGCCTCTTTACTACATATTGAAAAGCAAAGGTAAATGCCATTTTCATTTGTGCATGTCATCTAAGTTCGCTCTAGAGTTTTTTTGGCTATAATATCTCAATAATGATTGGTAGTGTACCAACAAATAAGGGATACATGTGTAAGGTAATTTTTTTCTTCATGCGATTAGGTTTTAATCAATATGATGGCTTATGAGTTACATAATGTTGCCATTTGAATAAATAGTGTTATATGATTATGTTTATCATTTTGAAGTTTGAGATTAACGAGTTTATGACGGCTTGTATTTTTATAAGGTAGTTTGTATTTCATATTTTTGGAAGATTGTATATCATAACTTAGGAGGATTATGATAACTCTTTTCAACTATGATTATCATCATGACAATTGCATATACCTAAGGTGAAATGTGAGTACTCTCTTTGGCCTATAATATTATCATGAGGATGGTATATATCTTAGTTGGGCATGTATTGAAGGACTATGTCACATATAATGAGATAACTATGATACATGCATCATTAGGACAATAAACATTTGTTTATAGGACTGTATTGCACAGATGAATAATATTATGATCATATTTTCTAGGGACTATGTTATGTGAAGATGAAGGACAATGTTACAACTATTGCAGGACTATGCAACAATTATAGGTAGAACTATGTTTATTTATAGGATTGTGAATGGACCTATGAAGAATATTGTGCTCTTTTCATTAGGAGAATTTTTTTGATTGTAGGATGAGCATTAGGCTCAATGTTATGAACAATGCATTCACTAAGTTGTAACATTAAAGTTAAACAAAGGAACTTCTATCTATTATTTGCTATTATTATTAAATAAGTATTCCTTGATATGATATTAATTGGGTTACTAGGTATTGCTTAGTGTATGTCATGCTGATTTAACTTATGTATAATGATTCAATTTGTATAAATAACATAGACTAAATAGTGAGTTGTTATGGGAATATCTTGACCTAGGAGGTTTGCATTGCCTTATAGGATAAATACAACCTTATAAACACTAGTTCATTAGATTCCACATTTGGAATATTATATTCAATTTGGGTTAAGTAGTGTGAGTGTGAGTAGGGTATATTTCCCAACTAGATCATTTCCTAGCTAGTTTCCCACTAGGTCCTTTTCACACTAGGTTAAGTTCACTTAGGGACCTTTTACACATTATGCCACATTGATTCTCTTTCTAGTACTTACCATTAGTACATGTGTAATCACTTATTCTATATTATTTTGTATTTTTTGTTGAATAGAATATAGTTTATTCTTTCAATATTGTATTTTTTATCCTTTCCATTAATCAATTAGATTTTGGGTGGGTTCATAGCCAAATATTACATGGTATTAGAGAAATTTTTGAGTTGTGGGTTAGCGTTTTTAGGAAATCTAGGAGTGCCGAGCTATTTTTTTTCTTGAAGAACTAAGTTTAATCTTCTCTTGCATCCTTGAATGATGTAGTGAATAAAATGGTATGCAAGTGATTTTAGTTTTTGGGGGTTTCCTTTTTTTCTTTCCAATTGTAGGTACATTTTAGTGGAGAAAATTTGAGCTCACCATTGAGTTCAAAGTGGCCAAGAAAGTTAGTCACCTATTATTTAATCCTAGTTGGACATCTAAAGTGAAATATGTGAAGGGTTGAAGAATGGTGTTTTTCAATATAGACCCAACAAAATACTAAAAATTGACACATTTTGAGGCCAAACAAACCCTACCATTTTCTCCAAAAGACCTAGAAACCTCTATTTTCATATACATCTTATCAAATTTGGATAATACTACCCCAAAGGAAAACTTTTTGGTTCCAAGCTATATGACCCTTACAACATCATACCATATGGAATCCAAATTATTTTTTCACCACTACTATATCAGTGGTACCACTCAAAGTAGCCACCACTACTCATAGTGTGACCTACATAGCACCAGGGTGAGCGACTACAAACTCGTCACCACCAATGGTGGAAAAACAAAGGTTGTGCCACCAGGTGAAAATACCCACTACTACCTATCATTCACTCTAAAATATTCTGGACATTCTTTCAAATTTTACTATTTCCCTTGTGGCAATTTCATGCAAAAAGGGAGTTTTCAAAATCTAAACAAGCAGTTTTAATGTACATAAGGCAATTTTGAAGAATTTGATAGTGGTTTGGGAATATTTTTGGCACATTTTGGTATATTTTTGTGATGAATTCATCATGATATCATATTTATTTTAGTAAACTATTCAAAAAAATTGACCCCCCTTTCCACTATAGTTTCTTGATTTGGCAATTCAACTTTAGGTCATAACTCGAGTACGTACAACCTCTTTTTTGTTTCTTCTTTTTTAATTTTTTAAATTTGGGGCAAAATTTCATGCTCTTTGCATTTTTTTCTCAAGTGATATTTTTCATAAAACTAGTAATGTCATCAAATTTGACAAATACTCCTCATCTTTTGAACTTTAAATAATTGTAAATTTTACATACAACCTCAAATTGATGTGATTGTTTTTTTGAAAGTGAATAAATTTTTGTACACTACAAATTAGTGTTAATTAAAACTAATGATTTTGTTACCAAATATTAATTTTTAATATTTTTCCCTCTTTTGGATATTGTATAACTCTAGATACAACTCCAACATTGTAAACAAATCAATATATAAAGTCCAAATATCACTTCTTAGGGGGATTCTTGATTGAGTGACTTATGGGGGGTGTCTTATTGTGTCCTTTTACATTGTGCATCTCCTTGAATTTCATCTTGTTCTTTTATTTTCTTCATACATGGGTAATTTGAGCTCCCTTTGTTAACTCCATACAACTATGAAAAATATATTTGTAAAGTATATCAAGATTCTCCACACAAATGATGGACGAGAATATGTGAATAATCAGTTTGAGATTTTTTTCACCCTTAAAGGGATTTATCTTCATAATTCAATTTCCTACACACCTTGAAAGAGGTCGTAATGCAATCTCTAAAATAGATGGTTGGCTATATAGTCTCCACACACTCCCTTGTACCTAAATACTTGAATGAAGCGACCAACTATGTTGCTCACATTTAGAATATGGTTCCCCATAAGGCATTGAACAAAATCACTTCCTTTGAAGCTTGGTGTGGCAAGAAACATGTGTGGTGTTTCAGAGTTTGTATATCTCTAGCATGGACAACCATTCCTTTAGAGAAGTGTAGGGCCTTGAAACCTCATAGTCGACCTTGCATCTTTAATGAATATCTAGATGGTGTCAAAGGATATTGAATTTTAGATCTCAAGACACATGAAATATTTATTGAGTGTATTATACATTTTGAGGAAAACTTTCTAGCTCATCCTTTCACATTCTTCCTCCCTCCATAGTGGATTCACATGATAGTGACTCAAAAGGATTTTCCTCCAACTTATTCTACTCATAGGGTTCATCATAAGGGTTCACCTCCCCATTTTTCAAGTTCAAATTCAAATTCTAAGAATGTTGTCCTTCATATCCTTCCATAATGCCTCTTTGAGATCATCAAACACTTTAGCATATGGGAATTCTTGTTGGGAATCATTTGGACACTAGGAGGACTCGTTCATATCACTAGGATATTCCACATTTGTACATTACAACTTTAGATTCATATTCATTTTGTGAAGAATCATGCATTCCTAAGTGGGATTTAGTCATAGAGCAAGAGTACAAATCTTTGATTCAAAACAACACATGGGAGATTGTTTCACATCCTAAGGGAATAAAATTTGTTTGATGTAAGTGGATCTATCAATCTAAATTTTTAGTGGATATATTAGTTGACAAGGTCAAGGTAGGAGTGTGGACAAAGGTTTCTTGTAGGTTCTAGGTGTAAATTACACTAAGACCTTTGCCCCTGTCATTAAAATGAACTCAATTTTCTTGACTCTTGCTATTACTATAACTCATGGTTGGGTTGTACATTAGATGGATTTGAGGAGAATATTTTATCACAACCTGGTCTACAAGAAGATATTTACATGGAAAAACCATAGGGATTTGTTCAAGATTCTTCACTAGTTTTTCAATTAAAGTTTGCTTCTCTATGGACTAAAGTAGACTCCTTGGGATTGGTATTCTAAGATAGAATCCTTTCTTCTCTCCATTGGGTTCTCTAGATTGAACACTTAGATTTGAATTCATGCATCTAGATATAATATTAGTCTCTTCTCTTCTTGGTTCTCTATGTTGACAATTTGATTACAATCATAGGAATCACCTTGTCCATAATAATTGGAGTTAAGACTACTTTTCATGATATATTTTACATGACTAATGTGGGTATTTTTCATAATTTTCTTGGGATCAAGACCACTCATAATTATTTTGAGATCTCTATTTCCCAACCTAAGTAATATGTTGTTGATCTTCTAGCTCATTTTTGCATGGTTGATTGTAAGATTACATTGACTCCCTTTTTGTTTGAAGTGAAGATTGGGGTGTTCAAGTGTCGCACTTTTTGATGCCACTTTGTATTTTCAACTTGTTTGTAGCACATCTACCTAATTCATACATGCCCCAATATTTCATTTGTATATGACATGGTTTAATGCTTCCTATAGAGGTGCATGATCTTTATTGGAAGGAAACTAAATGAATTTTTCATTACATATAGGGCACTAATAGTTATAAGATTCACTATGTAACAACAACATGTTCATATTTTATTGGATACATATATTTTTATTGTTATAGTGATCTTAGCCACATCTAGCTACAATTTTCACCTTAGTTCTATTGATGGGTGTTTTTGCACCTTCTTAACACAGGAAGCACACAAGTATGCTACCTCTCTTGAAAGGTAGAAATATGCAAATGAGTTCCAGATTACTACCCCAAGGTCTCTCAATTGTCAGGTCATGACTTGCTTGGAATATCTTAGTTGGTTCATGTGATTTGTTGGTAATCACAGGGCAGCCTTACGTATGTTAAGTTGGAGGGAGATTGGTTCCTTAAATGGAGTTTTAAAGATATTGGAGTTGATGTTCAATTTTTGCAAATTCAAAATAGCAGTCTAAAACTCCACTCTTATCATTAGATTTGGCTTTACAATGATGTTCAAACTTTTCCTAAATTACTATTTCAAAGAAATGTCAAAAGGGAAGGGAAAGGAGGAAGTTACTAGACCTGCAACTACCAATGAACAGTGATATTGGAGGATGCTATAGTGGAAAACCTTCCTAAAATTAAGTTCCACTTAACCAAACTAGTTGACAGTATCATGAAACCAGTGCTATCTTCTAAGGTCTGCAGATTTTCAATTGTTCATTCACCATAAAGCATGAATAAAAGATGAATTTTAAGTGCAACAATGAATTTATGTTCACACTAGCTTTACAATATTGTTTATCATCAACAAACAACAAAAAGCATAAACAAGGAAGGGCATCAACATAGCAGTAATCTTCAGCATCAGTGAACAACATTCACTAAACTACCAAAATTATACAAAATACATAGAACAACAAATTAAATCTACTCATATCTATCAACTATGAGGAGGTGAATCATGTAACATGAAGGAAACTCAAGAATCCACCCAAAAACAAATGAATTTCTATTAGAATTTTAGCAACATGTCTTTACAACAACTTAACTCTCTCTCTCTAAAAATGAGAGGAAACCCCCTATTTATAGTTTTCAAAAAGAAAAATGAATGGCCAATATTTAATCTCATTGTGTGGCCAAGATTCACTACAAATTAGGGTTTCACCTACCCCTAATATTTTACAATTTAAAAATACATTCTTTGTCTTTTTCTTATTTTGTCCTCTAGTGCCTTGTCACTATAGCACTTTTGTCCTATAGTGATTTTCCCTTTTGGCTGTAGCTACATTGTGAGGAAATCATCATCTATGATAGGTTTTCCTTTATTTTTCTAGACAGTGGCGTACTCCACAAATTTCTCCATTAGCGCTTGAAGTTTATTCCACTCTATTATATCTAATTGGAGCACTTGGAAGGATAGTTTCTTGGACCTGCTAGTGATCAACTCCCAATTATTTGTACACTTCAGTGTGTTCTTGATCACCTACTCTGATTGGGCGAAGGATCAGGCACCAAAATCCATGAAGTTCGGCGTTAGTGAGTCTATAGCCCCATTCTCTATTTTCTTCTGAAAATATGGCCTAATCTTCTCAGGGTCTAGCTCAATGGCGAGCATATCATATTTGTCATGAGCTTTAGATATTCCTCACAATCTGTCTGATGTTCCTTGACCCATTCTAGATCAAGCTCTACTTCATGGAGCACTTGCTCCAAGACTTCTCTTTTGTGGGCTAGGCCCATTTTCCATGTCTTGACGAGCCAGTAAACATCCTTTATTATGGCCAACTCCTTCTCCTAGGTTCTCTCGGGCATCTTGAGGATAGCCTCGAGTTTAGGATATGTAATCATGTATAGTTCGGGGAAGTTATTGTAAATTCTCTCTATGCCCTCTAGTTGTTTTTGTACTTCCTAGAATTTGTTAGTTGTTCGGATGGCATGGCTAATTCCCATATCACCATTATAGATCAGTCGCTAGAACCACTCTTTAGTAGCCTTGGTCTAGTTCTTTCTCCTCTCTAACTTGCCTATGTGTTCTTTGGAAAGCAATAGAGGCGGTGCCAATGAAGTCATTGGTAGTTCCTTTGTAGAAGACCACTGCTGAATGTAGGCGGTGAGGTCTACTACTTGCGCCTTCAACTCCTCCTTGGAGGATTGATCCTTGCTCATCTAATGGAAAATTGTGGCATCCAACCCCTCAAGTTGATCAATCTTTTGCTCCCTCGTAGTAGTAACTAGGTCAATAGTAGAGATATTACAACTTACTCCTCCCTTGTCCATTACTGGAGTGGAAATTTGTATTATCCTTGATCCAGAAGCATTCATCATGATGTGGGATCGAACCCTCAACTTCTTTTCTTTCTTTTCTCTTATTTGAGCTCGTGCTAGGATAGACTCTAGCCTTTCCTTAGGATCCATGAGAGTGGAGGTCTTCTTCTGTAGTTGCTTCTCCAACCACTTAGGCATTTGAGATTTCTCCTTTAGTAATCCATGATCGCCTTCTTCTCTTTGATTGTGTTGGATCTCCCTTTCCTCGTGGTTCAAAGCTTCTTGCTTTATTTTCTCTTCTTCTTCTTCATCTGAGTCCCAGATGAATATGGTCTTTTCTTCGAGCAACCTAGTAGTAGCTACATCTTCCTTAGGGTTGTCTTCCCCTTTAGGTGCTCTTTCTTCTTCTTTCCTAAGCTTCGTATAGTGTTCTAGCTTGGGACCCCTTTTCATTTTAGCCTCTTTTTCAGGCTTATTTTCTTCTTCAACTTTAGTTTCTTTCTTTTCCTCCTCCTTCTCAAGGGGCATTTATTCTTCTTGATCGGGGCCTTCATCTTGTCCCTTTGTTGGAGGCTTTGTAAATACTTCCATGTCATCACTAGTTTCCTCCTTTTCTTCAGAAGATTGCCTCTCAACTTCCTCTCTGGCGTTCTTGAGTTGTTTGGACAACTCCTCTTTGAGCTCTTGATTGGAGGACTCTACTATGTACTTGGCACTAGGGTCCTCAACATCTTCCGAGGACTATGACCCTTCTTATTCATATACCACCTCATCAATGGTCACATTCTGATGTTCTAGGTGCTCATGATAGTCATCCCTAAAGGGATCTTTGAATTCCTTAGCTATCTCCTTAGCAGCCTCCCTCTGTTGTCTCTCCATTTCCTCTAATATTTGCATGGTTGCTTAAATCTTTGGTCGTTCCATCAGAGGAGGGACAGGGAGACCAGCAATAGCTTGAGCCATAGCAACCTGAACAACAAGATTCAACAATACCCTAGAGAGTTCCATGGGAATATTTTGTATATTCCTAGTGAAGGCCTTCGGAAGAGTGAGATTAGGCATTGTAATTGTGGATGCTGGAGGAATTGCATTTGAGGGAGACATTAAGGAGGATGAGAGTGGCCAGGTTATAGCGGATGAGGAGTCTCACACTATAATTGAAACAATTGGCAAGGTGAACTAGGATTTCCACCACAGGTGGAGAGGAAGCAAGTAATGCTTGAGATGATGGGGGAGTAGTGGTAGTGACAGTGGTGGTCATGGCAAGAGAAGAGGTGGTAGGTGGTGACTTTGGTTGTTCAGCCTCTTCTTCTTCTCCTTCGTGTAGTGGGTCTTCTTGGATTGTCGACATTTCAGAGAATCCACTTGATTTCTTGGCCCTTTTCAAAGTCTCACCTTCTAAGGCCTTCCTCGAATACACCTTATGCTTAGGTTGGCACTCAATCACCTCTTTTCTTTTCCTTGAACTTGTGGCAGGAGGAGACTTGGGAGCTTCCTCAGTTGAGGCAACAACGGTCCCACTGTCTATTTCACTCTAGAGCTCATATTCTAGCTTGTCATAGGTCAAAGTGGCTCCTTGGAGCTTCAACTAAGCTATCTATGCATCGATACATTGTCTTGTTCTATGCTCCACATGCTTTGTTAGAATGTTGAGGTCATTGAGCTCTTCTTCATTCTAGTCTATTAGGGGTAATGGCGGGTTTGCGACAACATCATACCTCAGATCTATGACAACGTTTTCATCTTCTATATCTGATCCAGTATCGAGAACAATTTGAACATCTTGAAAAAGTAGGCGGTCATAAACATATAATGTCTCATGTGTACCTCCTTATCATCCTGACAGCTAGCCCAAAAAACTTCAATGTTGTGCAAATGGGTGTATTCCCTTCTAACAAACTTCTTCAACTTGTATGGATCCATCCTAGGTCGAGCAGTGTGGAGACCCAGATTATATTCAATAATTTCCTTCTCAAAATATTTTGCATATTGGGTGGTTGTGAGGGCATACATTCCCTATCCAAACATAAGGGAATATAGTATTGTTGCCCAATTTTTTCCATTGAGGAGAGTGTGCACATTTTTGCAATTTCCTAGAGACTTCTAGCAAGATTATTTGGTCATTTGGATACTAGGGCAGCTTGTATGGCCTCTCAGAGAAACCTTTTGTTCGGATGTAAATGAACTTAGGGAACTATATAAACAAGAATCTAAATTCGTGAATGAATGCATAGGCACTGTGCATGACTCTTCTCTCGAAGTCCCCTTCAAGAAGTCTGATAATATGCCCTATAAAGGCATCATTCACCCTACAATAGTCTTTCTTGAAATTTTGATTTTGGAGTTGTGGGTGCTTATCATATACCTTCAGCTCCCTTCTTGTAGTTAGGCTTTGTGCAACGAATAATCCTCTATAGGGAAATGGATCAGCCAGAAGATACACCAAATAAGAGGTCATATAGAATTGGGAGGTCTTCTTGACCACCAAGAACTGCTGATGCAAGTTGTTACTGATCATTCCAACCCAGTGAAACTTAGTTTTCCTCTAATAATTTCCTCTATGAAGTAAAACATCCAATCTTGGAAGTAGGCTACAATAGGGATGCCTATGACTCTGCTCAACAAGGTCAATAAGTCATGATAGTCCTCATAAAAGTCGCTCCTGAACAACTCTTGGGGCACCTTGTTAGCACTGCCCCTCTTCTTCTTTAACCAGTATTGGTTGATTAACTTTTTGCATTTAAGGGGGTCAACTTTCCACATACTTTCTACATATTTCTTTATTGTTTCCAATATAGGGTCAAAGGTAGGGATGTGGAATGTTTTCCCTATGGACCTAGCAGATAGGTCAACCAATAATTTACCCTCGTGATCAACTATCCTTCTGCTTTTTTCATGATAAGCTTCTCTACAAGCCATCACTAGCTCTGGGGCCACAAGAGCAGGTGGGAATACAACTGCCTTAGCCAAATCACTCTTTTTGACTCTCTTTGCATTGTATGTGGTGGGGTTGGTGATCACCCTCTATCTGAATTTGTCTATATAAACCTATCCGAGATTAGTGTCTGTGATTTTGTCCCAAGCAAAAGTAACCCTGGAGGTGACTTCTACTCCCCAGAATTGGTATTTCATTTGATCCTTGTCTTCTTTCCCTCTTGGGACCTTCGTGGTTTTCTTCCCTTTGTCTTTCTCTGCAAAAGCCCCTTATAGTCCCACAACTAATTCCATAAATCCTACAAACAAAGGCACATTAAGCATATTCATGTATAAAATGAGGGGAGCATTAGTGAAATCCTGCAAAATGGATGTTAGATCAAGCCTTTCATCATAAAAGATCATAATATTCTTCAAAAATATCATTTTTCTCTTGTTTGGGGAAGATAAAGCAATGCAAGCCTAGGGATGCAAGTTTCCCTGGGATGGTAGCTATTTTGGAGAAGGCAACAGGGAGATGACAAAGAGGGCAATGTGGCCTGCATGCAGCCACCCGCATCAAGATTCTCGCACTATAATTAGGGCCCACCAAGGTGCTAAGGAATTTGGGGACATGGGTCCATCATTCTTGAAGTCCTAGAGGTGCTTGTTCAACTACATCTCATGCAGGTCAAGAGGGTGCAGAGGCAAGTGATGTCTTGGCCATTTGGAGCTCTGCTATTTGGAATGAAACTGGCATGGCATAAACTCACAAACAAAGTCCCATAGGGAGGATCCAGTAGGAGGCTTGGACAGTTGTGGCTAGCTCTTAAGGTTTAAGTCATTCAGAGTGATGTGGGCAAGGACTAGTGGGAAGATGCTAGGCAATGACCATTTGGAACGGACGAGATGGGACGACAGTCCACATTGCCAAGTTCGCATTAGTTTTACTTAGACATTTTGCTTTCTAGGGCCGAGGGGGAAATGGAGGGTGCAGGGTCCACAACCTGGATGATCGGGGCCCTACAACCATTTGTGAATAAGCGGAGGGAAGGTGACACCCCGCAATGGGCAACCCACATAAGCAGGTCCGCAAAGGATCCAAGCACCGATCATTTGTTCTTCAATGGGTCTAGATGGCAAAGGCTAGTTCGGGCCTTGCCACACAGAATGACAGAAAAGCATGGTCATTTTTATGACAATATTCATACAGAGGTGGGTTGTAGGCAGCGGCCCACGATGAACCACCCACAAGGGTATCTTACTTAGATATTTTCAATGAAGGCTCAGGAAAAAGTCACCGTCAGGGCCCGCAAGGTGGATGGGCAAAGATCATCGGCTATCTGCAAATGGCGGCAAGGAGGGGGTGGTCCGCAGATGGACCCCTGTATGGTTAGACCCACAACAAATTTATACTTGGGGTTTTTGTCATGCGAGTCTTGAGAGAGAAGGAGATCACGAAACCCATGACACAAAAGAAGTATGACCCTAGCCATTTGCAATGATGTTGATGACAGCAGTCGAGAGATGGCGGAAGTCTGCAGAGAGCCGCCTATGATGAAGACCTCTAGATTTTGGTGACTTTAACTGATGCAGGTTTTGCGAGGCCCGCAGGGTGGGGCAACGAAGTTAAATGGAAATTCAGGGAATGACGATTGGTGCAGTTTCATTTGCACATATAATTCTACAGACGTGGACCCATAGGGGCTTCAGACTCCCTTGTTATTCAGTTTTCTTCCAAATTTCAACAAATCACAATGGAGGGACAGTGTTCGTCTACATGTGTGGACTCACCAAGGGCGAAGGCTTTAGGCCTCATGTTCTTAAGTTCATATGGTGGAAGGAGGGTTGTGGGTTGCAAGGGTATGAATTCCCTGGTGAAGAACAATGGTCAAAGGGTCATGTTCCACATGGCCCTAGACAACTGATTTCAAAGGTTTTTCAAGTTTTGAAAAGATGGGTTTTGTGTGGGACTTGGTGCTCTAGCTAGTTTTAAGGTTTTCTCTTCAAGATTTTAATAACTTTGTAGAATCTACTAAAAAAACACATAACCAAGGTGGCGGCGGAAAAATCACCAAAATATCCGATAATAACTTGCAAATAATTTGGTTTCTACAATGCTCGAAGTGGCGAAATGGTCATGCGGGCACGAAGGCAGTGAAAGCTGGTAGAGCTTTGACAATTTCTAACCAAAGGAATGAAAATGATAGGTCGGTCGGGCTATTTATAGGAAATTCAACATTAATTACCTGCATTTAATTCCTGTATAATAGTGAGTTAGGTTGGTGGGCACAATATTTGAAAAGGTTGGCGACGGGAAAGGAAGAGCCCATGGAGCGGGCAGTAGTGAAGTGATTTTCGTTTGGAAGGTCGGTGAAAGGGATGGTAGCGATGGAAGCAAGGCCCACCATGTGAGTGGATGCCCTGACTCAACTATCGCAGAAACGGTGAAGACATAATGGAATCCTGCCAAGGGCAGCCTGCATGGGCAAACCCGCAGCTAGGGAAGGATGCTAGTTTCAAGGACTTAAGGAAAATTACCAGAGGAATTCTGCAAAGGCAAAAGACTTGAAAATTTTAAGGGTGGTGAAATTTGGTCAACTCAAGGTGATAACGTTAGGACTCCTTGACCAATTGGGACTCAAAATAGGGGGCACATAAAATGAGAGGAAGGAAAAATTGACCCGACGAAAGTGAAAAAGAGAGGGTCCCCATTCCAAATGGGGCATGTGTGCTATAGGCACAAAAATTTCTAGTCCCATTTTTTAGTAGACATATATTTTTATTGTTCCAGTGATCTTGGCCACATTTGAACTTTCACCTTGGTTCTAGTCCCATTTTTTGGTAGAGCAAGTATATGATAGGGAAAATTCTGGTTTGATTAAAATGCCCTTATTTTAATTGTTATCAATAGTTTTGCACCCTTCTGAATGTAGTATTCAGCAAACTACTGAAACATGGAAACCTCTTTCAGATGTGGGTGATTTGCAGAAAGAGGAATCTCCAAAGTGAGTCGGTTCTCTGAATGATGAATTCTATTATAAGTGACTTTCCAGAAAAAGGATAGAAGGATAAACTGGACCTAAAATCTAAAACTGAAATTCTATCACCCTAAAAATATTGATCAACTGTAAGAAGACCCTGATAATAACTTACCCTTGTCAAATCTTTAAAATTAAATTCCCACAATCTCACAACACATGTAGTTCAACAGTGATTTATGCAAAGGTTAAAATAGCACAAGGCATAACCTGAACTAACATGTAACTCTTGCAAATCTCTTCACAATAGTAAGAAAAGAAAAGGATCCAACAGATTTGAATCACAGGACAAATCAAATTACTATTCCAAGTCACGAAAAATAATTGAGAAAGGGAAACTCTGCTATTTTATTGAATGATGGAGTGGAACTTCTTAGAATTTGAGCACACATAAGTTTACAAGCTCCCCAAAATGTGTAAGGGCAAGAAACTCTAATCTGAACTGCTGAGAATGGAGAGCTGAAAAGACTAAGTCTTTGAAAAGAACTCTCAAGAAAACCCTAATCCGAGCTCAGAAAAAAGCTCAAGGAAAAAGGTTTCAAACAATCTCAAAAACTGTTTTAAAAGCAGAAAAAAGCATGATGCTTTCATGATGAACCTGTCAAGTCTCTAAAAATAGGTTGAATATGCTTTAAAGCTCAAAAAACACCTTATCTCTCCAAGATAAGTCTCAAATCCGACCAAGAGGAAAAGTTAATCAAAGATCTGCTAAAAATAGCAAGAAAACATAAAGCAATTTATAGAATATCGCTTTTATGATTCTGCTTTACAAGATGCATATTTTTACAAATTGTCTATTTTTGCAATTTAAAGATTGAAAATCTTTTGCAAAAAGAAAAATCTCCTTATTTCTCCATTACAATATTTTGATTTTCTTCAAAAATCATAAAAACATTAATACATATCAATTATCCCTTCATCAAAACTCCAATTGATTTCTCTAAAATCAATTAAAAATAAAACCCTAAAATAGATAATTTGACCTTTAAACAAAAGCACCTAGGTCATATGGCATTAAAATCTAAAGTTAGATCACAAGATATTGATCAACATTATCTCCAAAGCTTAATATCTCACCAAGGCTTAAAAAAAAACAACACTAAGTCCTAACCCATAGACCAACTTAGGAATTCGGCCTCCATGATATACATTTAGACTTAGATTTAATAAATCACAAGGCATTATGGATTTTGACCTCCATTGGAATTCACATGTGTTTTGATTGAAAATTCTAGAACATCATAATGCTCGAATTAGGGTTCGGTCAAAAAAAAATCAAACCCTAATGATCACTCATTCTACACTCCTCAACTTGCAAGAAAGAAGCTATGCCGCCCTCTACCACCGCCATGACTCTGTCAAGCTTGAGCTCGAATGCTTGGAGGAACTATTCCATGTACTCCAGATATCTAAAACTATAGTGACTTTGTTTGCTTGGCTGGCCTGTGAGTTCGAATTCATCTTGAAAGCTCTTTGCACTTGCTCTCCTTTAGCCACAACGAGCTCGAGCTCGACCTCTGTAGTTCACTCCATGAAAGCTCGACTTGTACTTTTGCTTACCTTTACTGTGCAAAGGTAAGCTTTATTCGATGATTTCATAACCTCTATGGCTCCATACTTAAATATATTCAGGCCTTAAAGCCACGGCTATGCATACTCCCTAATGCGTTTCTTTTGAACTTTCTGTGTCTGCAATAATCAATGTTGTGCTCTATTCTCACTATAAGGGCTCGACCGTTCTTCAAAAGCTTGAAATCCTGCCTTGGGAAGCTAAACTGGAAGTTCTGGCCGCGGCTATAGTGCTCCATCAGAAATATAGACTAGTAATTTTCCTTTGTTACATTTTGCTCTCTAGAGACTTAAAAAATTCTCTTCTTTACTCGTGGATTTTGGCCATATCAGGCCATGCCAAATGCGCACTGTAGGAAGCATTTATTTTACTTTTGGGCTCGACCCAGAACAGAAAACTTACCATTATGTCTTCCTGAGAGTAACTGTTTATGGGTGTCATAGAAATTTTAATAAATCTGCATTTTCTTCCTTTTGTTCTTTGACCCAACTCAGAAACTTGCATCTGTTGTATATTCTTGCTATTTAATTCAAGACTTCACATGGGTTACTACTACAATTATTTCTTTTGCACTTTGAAGCTAACCCTGAAATGGGTACTCGAAATCTTTAAGGGAAACTACATTTTTTGTATTTTGATGCTAAACTGAAAGTGGGTCTTTGGGATTATTAAAGAAAACTGCATTTTCTTCTCTTCTGAAACTTGACCTAGCACAAAAATCTTCATATTTGTAGTCTACTGTTGTTTTTATGAGAAACCCATATAGGTATCATAGATTATCATATTTTTGTATTTTCGAAAGCAAACCCTCATGTGGGTACTTGGGATTTCTAAAGAGAACTGTATTTTGTTCAATCTGAAACTTGCTCCACAACTAATGGCCATATACAAGCCGTCATACTTATGCATCAAAATAGGCCTTCTATTATTTTCTGGGCTTGACCCACTATTACTAGTTGTGTTTCCTCATTCATGTTCAAAACCCGACATGGGTATACTGGAAAATAATGGAACTCTCATTTGAGTAATAACCCTCATGCAGATACTCATTATCTTGAAGGAAAACTATTCATTTAGTATTTTTGTTGGAAACCAGTATGACTCTCTGTGATGTTCACAAGATTCTAAAAAATATATCTTGAATTTTAAAAACTCATATGTGTATTGAGCTTGAAATTGTACACTCCATAATGGTCTTTCAGAGAAAAACAAAACCCTGCCTTTTCTGTAGAAGACTCGACTGAGTATCAGGAACCTTTGAAGAAAAATATGTTATAAACTCAAGCCCTAATACGGGTGTATGAAGAAAAATAACAAAACTGCACATTGATTTGCATTCAAGTTATGGGCTCAACCCATGATGGCTTCCAACTGGTTTCTGTTGCTTATCTTGTAAATATGGCAAAACTTTTACCTTACTGCTCTAACAAGATCTCAACTGAATAATCTAGAAATGATGAAAATCCTATTTATTTGTTGTATTTAATATTAGGATTTGATTCAAATAACCAGTGATATTTTGCTTCCACTTCTGTTACAAAAGGATGCCTTGAATATTTGTCTTTACTTTTAACCTCCTTAGCATTTTGTACGTCTCAAAAGAAAGCAACTCAATGCATCATTGTTGTTTGCTTTAATATGTCTTCAAAAATATAAAAAGAACATGATGGGAACAATAAGAATCTATATGCTTATCCATATTGAGTCTAGGGCTCGACCATTATTGTTTCTTTTGCACTTCCAGTTGCAAAACTCATACTTTAGTATTTGTTATTAAAGCTGATCTTAACTCCTCTCCAATCCCTGCATCTTCATTTTATCATGACAAGCTAGGCTACTTAAGGCATTTTGAACTTCTTATTTCTAGCAATCTTGTTTGTTCATGAAGGAAAGGATGTCCTCTTAATGTATATTGTTTCCATGCCTATAATTGTATGCACAACAGTGTCTTTTCTGATTTTCTCTCAACCTTAACAAAGCAATATCTATCTTCTGCTTCAAACATATGTCTCCATAATCTGATTTTGGCAATTCTGCCCATATGTGCCTTGCTCGACACCTATAACTCACTGAAAACAAAACAGATGTGCATCACATTAGATTGTTGTCCTTCACTAATCATTGATACATGATCCCATTTGAAGCACCATCCCAACCAGAAAGATTTAGCTGTCCTTGTTGTAGCTTCTAATAACCAGTACTCCATATTCAGGTATTGTATCACTGATGCTTGTTACTGTATCAAGCTACTTCCCTAGTCTTCTATACTTAGGCATGACTAACACCTCACAACTGCCTGGTCTTTCTTTAGTATTCTATAATGATCACTTGCTTGATATTCATAATACTGTGTTTACTTTAACAGTCAACTTAGAACTAGAAATTCATTCAACACTCAAATGCACTGTCTGTCCTTTGTATTCTTGAGCAACATGGTACTCTTCATGCAGTTTTATATTTCTACTTACCAAACTGCTCTTAAAATCTGTTCTCTTTGATGATGAAAATTAAATCAAACCATTAAGGCATAATGTATGCTTGTTCACTATCTGAGAAAGAATTGATGAATTGAAACTTACATGGCATTTGATTACAATCAGCACAGAAAATGTAGTTATTCAGCAATTTCTAATGTAAATGTACTCAGTTAAATTTATTAAGTGAACTAAACTCACTGTTCACTTGTAGCCTTCAGAAAGAAATCTTGATCATTATGAATGCACAGTTGGTTTCATCACTTGATGGATTCTCTATTTTACTATTTCAGTTGTTCTCATTTCATTTGATGAATATGGTAAAGTATCTTTTAAAATCAGCCCATTTAATGAATAGGGCAGCATGCCAAGCTTGACCCTTGTGGGAGCCCATTTTACTCCACATGCTTGTCTTCAAATAATGTTCAGCTTCATGATTTTACCTATACCTGCACAAGGAAACAAACAGTGTTAGCATAAAAACGGAACATGTTGATCATGATATTGCTATTTCTTCAGCTCACTTCTTTTATACTGCACTTGATAGGATTTGATTGTTTCAATGCATTGCTAATAGTATGATGTACTATTGTAGGTGCTCCATATAAGTTTCATCATAGTCGGAGCCATTGACACCCCTCTTTTCCTCCTACAGGTCGACGAAGCTCAAGATGACGAGGTGCACCATTCAACATCAAGCATCAATAATCAGGCAATGATGATTATGTTGTTACTTATGTGTTTTCCTTTCGCATCTTTAGTAGTGCAATGTGCTATTAGAAATGTGTTGTCACAGTTATATCCACGGCTTGTGTGGATCTTTGATTTCAATTTTGCTTTGCAATTGAAAAGAAAATGCATTTTCATGCAATGTTGTAATATCATTCCGATTGTGAAATCAAATGAAGCCTTGTAAAAATATGAGTTCTTTACAAAATGAATAAAAGCATCTGAAATGCTATTTTGTTCATGTACTCAATTCTGTATTTCTTTTAAATCTGTAACATATGAATGGCACTCTGAAACTCTATTCTTCTTTTAAATACATAATTGTTAAATGTGAAACAACATTTGAACATGAAACTGCAATTCCACTTAACGTTAAATAACAATCAACCAGCTCCTCCATTTGAGCTGAGGCAAAAAATATGTAACATTAATAACTATTAAATTCCTATTTTAATTCAAATGAAAGGGGATATTTATATTCATCTACAAAAAGAAAAAATTACTAAATAAGAGAAAAAAGGTACTTATAATGAAATGACTTGGTCTCTTTTATGATATAGAATTATAAAGAGACTATGAAAATATTAATTTACATAAAGCACTAAGAGTACTAAAATATTATTACATCAAAAAATTAAAATAAGATCTAAGATAAACCTAGAGACCAAGAATGAAGCTCTTTGTCTAGGATGCCAACATAACATGTGCAAGTCCTCATGTCACATTGTCATCCTTCACCAATCACTCAAAAATATTGTAGAATGTATGACTCATATTCCATAATCACTCTAACCTACAAGTACAATGAGACAAGAAAAATTGTTTGGTCTATTTAGGAGTTTTCCACTATCAAACTCCCATTTTGGTCTTTTGACCTCCATGGATAGCCAAAAGGAAAATTATTGATAAAAAAAAATGTTCTTGTAAATCCTAAGTGTATTAAGGACCAAAATAAAATAATAAAATGAAATGATAATTGTGTTAACCTTGGTCTATAGGGAGAACCACCATTGGATGCAAGTAAAACAATAATAATATATGTATTCACTTCTATAACAAAGAGATTGTCTCGCATTAAAGAGAATGTAGAATAATAAATGAAAAATATATAATTATTACCATTAGAAGAAGACATCTACAATAAAGGTTCTAAATATAACAAGGAATACCTCTTCTTGAGAATATTGAATTACTAAGGGAGAGAATAGTATGATAATAAAGCACTAACTCGGATGGTTGTGAATATTTGGGAAAAGTTACCCTAAGGATTTTAGATGGAGAGCTTGTGAGAAAGAATATAAAAAACTCTCTTAAAAATGACAAGGGTTTGAGTTTTTCTTTCTCTAGTGAGAGAGAAAGAGATGTTACTTTCTCATTCAAGAGTTAGGACATGTGTCATAAACAAGCCAGGTAGAAAGTATGCTTTGAATATTGGCATTTTGTAGGATGCTAGGGCATCATGTAGATGTCTATGTGTCATGCTATCATCCAAAATAATTATGCTAGAATTTTTCATCCATCCTTGAAATGTATCATACTATTTGAATGTGAATTAAAATATTTGTTATAGAAATACTAAGATTTATTATCAAAACATGGGATAAGGTGAGTTCAAAACATAATGCGAAATTACACAAGTACACAATTCTAGACAATACATTTTTCCCCCACTTTAGTGAGTTGGTTGCAATAAGAAATAAGCTACGCTAAATTAGATGATGACATGTAGGGAACATAAAAGATGACACCTTAAAAGTATACTATAGAGGACACAAAAGCTTGTTAGGTGGACTGATGATGCCCCTAGACTTGGATTCTATAAAATCATAATATTCAGCTTCATATTCATGTAGGATTAAATGTTAGGAAAAATTCATACATATCCTACAAAAGAAAATGTACCAATCTCGAAATTGAAAGAAAGCTAATACAAAGAGAGGAATGTTTTAAAGAAGAAAGTTAAAAAGAATATTTTGAAAAGGGTGAATATGTGCCCCCTCATGTTTTTCTTAATTTACAGAAGGAAAAAATAGGAAGGTAAATTCACCATTAGAATGAAATATTTGAAAATTTTGAGAGAATATTTTTATAAATATAAAAATTTATAAAAACTCTATTCAATTTTATTAAATAGGCATAGGAAAACTGAGAGGGAGGGTGAATCACTTGTCACAAAATTCAAACTTAAGACTTCAACACTTATCAATTCCACAACCACACTATTTTGTCATTAAGAAAGAGCATGAAGCACAAATAATAGAAAGTAAATCAACACAATGAACACCAGATTTTTACGTGGAAAACCCAATAAGGGAAAGAACACGATGAGGGTTAACTCACATTATAAAAAGATTATAAAACTGAATACAGAGGCAAACTACGAAGGGTTCACTACCTAAAAGAGGACTCATTGTCGAAGTACAAAGGCTCACTGCCTACATAAAGGACTCACTGTTCAACAGGGAGGCTCACTGCCTACAAATACAAGAGAGAACAAAAGATCCACCACAACAATTAACACACATCCACAACTTGAATGAGGATTGCAAAAAATTTTAGCTCGCTGTAATTAGGAATCCAACACAATGAAGAACTACTATCACAACTCACTCACACACACACTTCTGCTCTTATGATTTGTGGCTCACTTTCGTCACTTTGCATCACACTATCATACATCTCTTCATAATTCAACTTGCTTTTATACCATCCTCAACCTTAGAAAATTTCTCCAAGGTTGGCCACAAATACCTCATTTCATAAATTCAAATTAGGTCAGCAACTCATCATTCCCATAGTGGAAAGGAATGAGAGTGGACCAATAAAAAAACATTTTTCAAGATTATAAATAATATCTCGAATAAACCACACACCTCCTTAATTAAATTTTATTCTTCAAATGAAGTGTAAACACCAGGTCGGCCAAACCTAATGAAAACACAAATGAACATTAATGTACACACTTCCTAACAATAAGATGACACACAAACTCCACAACACACTTCCTTGTGCATGAGAATATATATTGGATTCCTCTAGATACATCCACAACAAAACAACAAACTTCAAATACTGAACACCTTTCACCAATCCATTTGAATTGTACAAACTTACACTAAAACACTGAAACATGACTTTTGGATCACCAAACCTTAAACCTATTTTCCAAGGCACAAAAAATACCTTCACAAGACATATCCCAGACCTACAAGATCTGAAACAAAATAGTGGAGGACTGCGGAGCAAAAACATTTCTCCCAGTCCACAGAAGATTAGCTTTGCCAAAACAATTCACATATCAGTGAATGTAACTTTCACATACCATCAAACCAGAAGGTAAAACTAAGGAGATATCACCACTAGATCACATCACCATTATCAAATCTTCAGATCCACACAAGCATAGGATCAACACAAGGGAAATGTGGAGCACATACCAGAGCACATTCTGAACACATTCATCACTCTGACTTCTTTTCTTTGTTAATTTTCTCAAAAGCACTTGGAAACTCATCAAACCAACACATCTGCAACACCATAAATATAGCTCCATGTACTCACAACATCTCAGCTATACATGTATAGTATGCAACATACTAAACTATGTTGACATCAATGACAACATTAATGACAACACCATCAAAACTTGCTCATACTTGCAATAATCTCCCCCTTTGTCATTGTTGGCAGCACATGATGTGAAAAAACATCAAAGACAAAAACCTACACAATATTTCAGGAGAACACCTTCTCTTCTTCTGTAATTTTTTTTCACATGACTTTCTCTCCCCCTTTGACATCAATAGCAAAGATCAACAACTTTGATCACTCCCCCTTATGGGCACACTCATACTGCAACAATGGAAACCTTTTCTACTCCCCTTGCAGAGTAGAACCATTTATTAGTCCAAATAAATAAAGAATCTATGAATTCACTGATGCACCTTCATGTGCACTTAGTTCAAAGGGACAATGACCCCCAATCTCTCCCTAAGATGCTCAAAAGTATCCTTTGGAAGAGCCTTAGTAAATATGTCTGCAATTTGTTCCTTTGTTGTCACATACTCTAATCTGACTTCATTATCTAGGGTATATGCAGGATCATGGTGGGCCAAAAAGTGGCAATGAGGAAAAAAACACGTCTTTCATCGACCCAAAACACAAAAATACCGTGTTGACTTTTTTTAGGCTCGGGTGTCGGTACACACCACCAAAGCAAACACCAATCCTAGTTTTCCAAATCGGATATCCGATTTGTAGAAAGCATATATTTACAAAATATATCAATGTTTTAAAGTCATTTGACAATCAACAACCCGTGGGCGCACAGTGAGGAGGTTCTTCGCGTAATGGATATCCGATTTCACCAATATCCAATTTGAAAAGGTAAAATTTTTTATTTTTATTTGCTTTGATTCAATTTTGAATTAGATTTGGATAATTTCAAATAGTTTTTTGTGGATTTTTTTAAAAATAGAGTTTTTGATTGAATTTTTATGAAAAATTTGAGTTTAGAATGGATTTTGATAAAAAAAAAAATGAATGTTTTTTGTGGATTTTTTTCAAAATAGGGTTTTTGATTGAATTTTTATGAAAATTTTGAATTTAGAATGGATTTTGATAAAAAAAAATGAATGTTTTTGTGGATTTTTTTTCAAAATAGGGTTTTTGATTGAATTTTTATGAAACAATTGAGTTTAGAATGGATTTTGATAAAAAAATGAATGTTTTTTATGGATTTTGATTTAAAAATAGTGTTGCTTATGTATTTGTATTAAAAATTAGAGAATTTTATAGATTTTTGTTAAAAAGTAGGGTTTTTTTTGGATTTTTTTTAAAAACTAGGGTATTTTTATAATATTTTCATTTATATTGTCTAATTTTAATTAGATTAATTATTTTTTAACTTTAATCAGGCATTATGGCTGTGAGAATGAGAATGCACAAATTCCACCAGTTGAGAATGAAAATCCACCAGCTAAGAATCAAAATGTAGAAATGCCAAATGCTCCACCACCTCTGCAACCATCAATTGAAGACTTAATTCATGAAAAAATGGAGCAATTGAGGGGCATTTGTGATGTTTATAAGAAAATCCCTCGATTATCCCGTATGTCAACCACATTGACAGAATAATTACAAATGTAGAAACCCTCTCCACCCAACATAATGCCTTTCATTCGTGGCGAGAAACCATGAGGGAATATTATGCATGTGGATTGTCTTATGATGATGTGAAAAATCTCCAAATAACAAAAGCCCAAATAGCCTCTTTATTTATTAACCCCAGCACTGGTTTTCTAGTTAATGTTAACAAACCAAAACTTTCTATAAAATGGTGCACGGATAGGGGCATAGTAGATAACTTTTGGGATCATTGGTGTATGGTTTTTGATAAACCACCCAACAATAATCTTGATGTACCTTTTTACTTTATTAAAAAATTATATGCTGAGTTTTTGTTAGGGCATTATGTCAATTACTTTGACATTAAACCCTTCCAAGGCATTGGTGGAGGTATGCCCCAGGATAGGCCAGGCGTAGCTAGAGTAGTCAGGTGCCCACATGTTCCCCATCCTCCCCTTCCTTCGCCACCTCTAGTACAACATCTAGATATTACAGAGGATGCAGCCACACAAACTATCCAGGCCATTCACTCTTTGAGTGGTCTTTTGGTTTCCCATGCTTCTTCAGTAGCTCAGCCACATTTTGGTGATCTTGGCGATGGACCCAGTGTTGTTGCATCATCCTCCTTGGATCCACATATTTGTGTGCCACATATTTGCAATACGTGTCAGCAAATATGCTTGGGTCCTATTGTACAGCCCCCTGAGCATCCATTAGACACTTCTAATTATGACATCCAGGATGTGGAGATTATAGCAGATCACACGTAGGGGAGTGGAGCACACCCTACAAAGTTCTCTCCTACTAGAGAGGTGGACATTGGAATAGTTACATAGGTAACATTTAAGGTGTCAATTCATAACTTGCATTTTTTTAAAAGTGAATATTAATAAGAGATATTATCAAGTACTAATATTTATTTACATGGTCTATTTAATAGTTAATGTATGAGGAAGAGCTCACATAGGTGACTGATAGCACCCTTAGGGACATTTCATTTGCCCTCAAGATGCACACAGTATGTATTTTTGCACTCACTCATTTACATTTTTTTACTGTATACTTGCTTGTCATTTGAATTGTCATTAATGAAATTATATATTAACTTATATGTTTATCTTATTCTCTGCTTGTAGGAAAATCCTAGTGCGAGTGAGGTGTGACGCTCTCCAGAATATGGAGGCACAATGTTAGATAAGGGAAAGGTAATTGAACTCAAATTTGATTGAATTAAGATTTATAAGATCTTTTATTGATTATGCATACATTGACATAGATTCGTAGTTTCATATGTACTTGTCATTTTTATGTATAGGCGGTTGTGAGCTATACATCATTGTTGATAAGTGCCACAAACACCAAGGAGTAGGCATTCAACACTCCTGAAGGAGGAGCAGGTGTCAGAAACATCTCTGGGTTAGGAGGCTCTAAACCCTCAAGGAGATACGTAAAAGTTCAGCCTAAAGAGGTATGTATTTTATTTTATTTTGTGCTTGGTAACATGCTCTTATTAATGGGGTACCATATGCTAACTTGGATCAATTTCATGTTTTGTTCACATATATAGATTGACGTTACAAAAAGTTGGTTTGGTTGTAGTTCTTGAGAGGGGTATATTCTAGGACTCCCGACCCTTCAAAGAGACATATATTTCAGGTAATCAAGATTTCAATTTTAGAGTTCAATTATAATTCAATGTGTATTGATTTTATGTTAATTATTCAATTTTAAATTATATAGTATAACTAATCTCAATTGTGGTTTGACTTTTTCTTGTGCAGCTACCTTCAGAGCCAACGAGTGCTTCAAAGAGGCTCCATTTTGATGATCCACCAGTAGTTTAGGATGAGATAGACATTTTGGCATGTAAATTTTAAATAGATACGAAGATGGCATATGCCACATATTGTAAAACTTTGTTTGAGTTAGCTGATGCCATTTTTTTATATGGACATACAATTGATTATTGGATAATTTGATATATATAGAAGTTGACAATCGAAATTTAATTTCCTCGTCATGTGCATGATTAAACTCTTTGAAAATTTAATCAAGTGAGCAATGGTTAAATACCAATGTACAATAACATAAAATAATGGTTAAATATTATGTAGTTTATATTCATATTGTTGATTACATTGCATTGCACATCTTCAAACTCAAAGCATTACTTCACATTGCATAAGTAACAACTAGATGCTGATAGATGAAAAAATTTCAATAACAATATAGTTTTTACAAAGTCAACCTAAGCAGTTATGCAATTACTTCACATTACATAACTAATAACTAGGAGCATCTATCAATTGAATTAGCTTGTCATGGAATTCTATGAGACCACATTTCTTTGAGGAAACTTGGCACAAAACTCACAAAAAATGAAAAGAAAGAACTCAAACAGACTTTAAAGGGGTCTCAGGCCTATTGTCCCCTCATTCCACACGCTATGCAACCATTTACTTGAATGTAGGGGCCGAACAATGGAGAAAACATGTAAAAATAATATATATATATAGCCTAGAAGCATGAATTACGATTAGAATATCACATAACGTCATATAAATAGAAAACCACTATAAACTTGAATGCCATTTAAAACATGCATGATAAATATTCATCGTTGAAACTTGAATTGTGGTAGCTTGATATACAGAGTTGATTGATGCCAAGGTTCAATTTGTATGATATTGAAAAAATAAGCCAACTGAGTAGAGTTATCAGCATTCTTCAAAAATTAGAAGAATTCTTTTAGTACACTAGCCATTTTGACATCTTCTTGCAGTCTCAAATGTTATTGTGTATCATTGTTACATTGGTCTTAGTTCAATGATGTTGAAAAATTTTAGAAAAAAGAAAGTTGTGTCACGGTCCGCATTCAATTGAACAAGGAAAAATGAAAGTTCAGCCTCTTGTAATGAAAATTCTTGTTTGCAAAAAAAATGAATAAGAATGAGGTAGTTAAGGTGTTTGAAGTTATTTAGAGGTCACTTTTAGGGTGCAAGGCTTAAAAGTTCATTTTAAATGCACTCAAAAAAACTTTAAAGGGATCTCAGGCCTGCTACCCCCTCATTCCACACGCTATGCAGCAATTTACTTGTGGTGTAGGGGCCGAACAATGGAGAAAACATGTAAAAATAATATATATATATATAGATGTGCAACCTAGAAGCATGAATTACGATTAGAATATCACATAACATCATATAAACAAAAAAACCACCATAAACTTGAATGTCATTTAAAACATGCATGATAAATATTCATCATTGAAACTTGAATTGTGGTAGCTTGATATACAAAGTCTATTGATGCCAGGGTTCAATTTGTATGATATTGAAAAAATAAGACAACTGAGTAGAGTTATCAGCATTCTTCAAAAATCATAAGAATTCTATTAGTACACTCAAGAGTTATCAGATGTCTTCTTGCAGTCTCAAGATTTATTTTGTATCATTGTTACATTGGTCTTGAGAGTGGTAGCTTAATATAGGTCCACAATACAAAACTTGGTTTACCTGTGCAGTGTAACAGTGGCATAAGAAGATTTTTCTTTGAAAGAAAAAATGAAAGCTCAGCCTCTTGGAATGAAAATGCTTGTTTGCAAAACAAATGAATAAGAATGAGGTAGTTAAGGTGTTTGAAGTGATTTAGAGGTTGCTTTTAGGGTCGCTTTTAGGGTAGTTAAGGTGTTTGAAGTGATTTAGAGGTCGCTTTTAGAGGAGAGAGATGTTGAAGAGTACATCAAGTTAGTGAGAACCGAAGTGTAATGTGTTTTGTAGTACTCATTTGTTTCTCTACAGATGTGTGATAAATTCTTAGTTCAATGATGTTGAGCAATTTTTGAAAAAATAAAGTTGTGTCACGCTTCCCAAGACTAACCTAACAAGCAAAATGAGCTCAAATTTTGAATGAAAAATGTTTATTTGCAAAACGCTGAATAAGAATGAGGTGTTAAGGTGTTTGAAGTTATTTAGAGGTCACTTTTAGTGGGTGGAAGGCTTAAACCCATTTTAAATGGGTAACAAAAAAGAATGAAATTACTTCAAATAAGTTTGTGAAGAAGTTAACTATGTTGCCCAATTAAGCTCTTCTTCTTTAAGAGTCCAAAGTGCTAAAGGCGCAATTTTGAAGGGTTATTTCTTTTGGAGACCGCGGATGCTTACGTAATTCCATCTAGGGCTAAGTGGGATCGTTAGATCCATTTCTCCACAAAACCTCTCTCTGCTTTTGCTATCTCTCGAGGCGCTTCCTATGGTGATGACTTTTCGTTGAGGGAAAAGTTGCGAGATGCAAATAGTGTAAAGTTGCAAAGTGGTGCAACTTTCATTCCACAACTCATACAACCAAACAGACTATTCCAACACGTCCGGATGGGTACGTTTACGCTAGGGATGGTCCCCACTTGCACCCAAATACGCTGAATCACTCCAAGCTACTAGACCCATCGACATTTCCTTAAGAGTCCAAAGTGCTAAAAGGCAGCAATCTTTGAAGGTCTATTTCTGAGACCGCGGATGCTTTACGTGACTCTCCGGCCCCGAGGTTACTCTGATAGGTTAGACCATTCAAAAACCTCTCATTTTTGCTATCTCGTGAGGGCGCTTTCCTATGTTGATGAATTTTCGCGGAAGGGAAAGTTGCTAGATGCAGCAAAGGTAAAGTTGCAAAGTGATGCAACTTTCATTCCGCGAACCGTGACACCAAACGTGACCGCTCCAACACGCCCATATGGGTACGCTATTAACAGGTATGGTCCTCTCTTGCACCCAAATGTAATCACCTGAAGCTACATTGGACCGGGACGTGATTTTAAGAGTCCAAAGTGCTAAAAGACAACAATCTTTGAAGGTTTATTTCTCAAAGACCGTGATGCTTACAGACTCTCTGTCTAAGGCTATGGGATCATGTTGGGACCATCTACAAAAACCTCTCTCGGTTTTTGCTATCTCGAAGGAATTTTCCTATGGTGATGACTTTTCAGTGGAGGGAAAAGTTGCCAAATGCAAGTAGTGTAAAGTTGCAAAGTGGTGCAACTTTCATTTCGCAACTCGTACAACCAAACAGACTGTTCCAACACGTCCAGATGGGTACATTTACACTAGGGATGGTCCTCTCTTGCACCCAAATACGTCGAATCACTCTGAGCTACATTGGACCGATGATTTCCTTTAAGAGTCCAAAGTGCTAAAAGGCAACAATATTTGAAGGTCTATTTCTTGGAGACCATGATGCTTACAAACTCTCCATCTGGGATTGTGTTGGGACCATATACAAAAACATCTCTCAGTTTTTGCTATCTCTGAGGCATTTTCCTATGGTGATGAATTTTTAGTGGAGGGAAAAGTTGTCAAATACAAGCAGTGTAAAGTTGCAAAGTGGTGTAGCTTTCATTCTACAACTCGTACAACCAAACGGGCTGTTCCAACACATCTGGATGGGTATGTTTATGCTAGGGATGGTCCTCTCTTGCACCCAAATACGTTGAATCACTCTGAGCTACATTGGACCGACGATTTCCCTTAAGAGTCCAAAGTGCTAAAAGGCAGCAATCTTTGAAGGGCTATTTCTTGGAGACCATGATGCTTACAGACTCTCCATTTGAGGCTATGGGATCATGTTGGGACCATCTAATAAAACCTCTCTCATATTTTTCTATCTCGGAGGCCTTTTCCTGTGGTGATGACTTTTCAGTGGAGGGAAAAGTTGTCAGATGCAAGCAATGTAAAGTTGCAAAGTAGTGCAACTTTCATTCCACAACTCGTATGACCAAATGGACTATTCCAACACATCTGGATGGGTATGTTTACGCTAGGGATGGTCCTCTTTTGCAACCAAATACACCAAATCACTCCGAGCTACATTGGACTGAGTGAAATTAGGTGAAAAATTGATACAGACACAAGGGCACAATCACAAACTCTTTGCAACCTGCCTATTTGAGGCATCTACCAAGATTATTCTAACCTCTTTGGATAGTCCAAAACTCCCTTAAAACTTGACAAGCAACTAAATACACATTTCCCTCTTTAACCCCCTTAAACCCTTGTAATAGTGAGAAACTAGTTTTTGTCCAATTACTCCATAATTTTCCAAAACACCAGACCAACACATGACTAATTCAAACACCCATATCCAAGTTACACAACATATATGAGAAACAACATAGACTCCTTTGGACCAACGTTGACTTGCTATACATTCACCCTTGAATAGGCTACTCAATTAGCCCAAAAATGCAAAGCAACATACCTTCAAACACCACACAGACCCCTAAAACTTTGAGGCAGAAAATAAATTGCCAAGAAAACAAAGATTCTACAATTAGATTCCATTTGTATGGACCTGTAACCGTCAAATCAAAAAACCCTTATTTTTAGTGTAATTCTTGAGGGTTTATTGGATGTAGCACTTCCACAACCTTTAAAACTCTGCCACCAACTTAGAAACCTTTATTTAGGCCCCAATATGCTTATAAAAGAAAGAAACTTTTGGTATCTCAAATATTTTTGCAAACCCTAGGGTAAAAACTCTATTTTCAAGTGAAAAAAAACCACCATTTTTAGACCTTTAACTCTTCATTTTATTTCAAAACCCAGTTCTCCATTCCTTCCACTCTTGAAATATCATTTACGAATCCCTACCAACTCATCCCATTGATTCACATTAGTACACAGTAGGTGGGATGAGATTCAAGCCATTAAAATTGCAAAAATCTTATTCCCCTGTTCAAGAACCCGTCTAAAGAAAGTCTGAGTTTTGTGGCACAAAATGAATAAAGAAACCCTCTATTAAGAATTCAAAATAAATTCAAGACATGTAATAACATTTCTACACAAATTTTTGATACAAAAATGCTTGAATGGCTTGTGCACAGGCAGAAAACACAAGAAAAACAGTAAAATATGAACTAAGCAATTGAAACTTTATTGATTCAAAGGAAAAAACTCCTTCAACCAAACTTGTATTGAGCCCTTGAAGGCCTTAAGTACATTTCTATGCCTTGGAATCCAACTCCCAATGCCTTTAACCACCAATATTAACTGACTTTTGAAACCTTAATGACCATTGAAGGCCAAAATACAAACATTTTTCACATTAGTATGACTCATAATGAAATGTTGCACTTTTCCACTTCTAACTTTACTAAGACCTCACTTAATGGCTTTAAATAGCATCATTACATGTTCAAAACATTGTTCTTGCTTGTCCCTAAACAAATTTACTAATTTTTCCTTCAAAGGCTACAAAGCAACAACTAGGACAAGTTGGGATCTCCATTTTTTTTTACCCTAAAACCTAAAAAATCCTCCTAATACATGACCATTAGGACTATTAGATCTCATTAAAGACAAAAACTCAAAATATTAACACTTTAATCATTGAAATTATCCACAATGATATTGTGGTGTAGGTGCTCCTGCACCAAAAATGGTGGTTACAACTTGCTAATGTCAATGAAGCGTGCGGGCAACAAGATTTAAAGTTGGCTCAAGCTTGTGCAGGTCCTAATAGATGTGTTTGATGAATTTATAGGGTGTGGCAAGGTTGGAAACATTGATTTTAAAACCTCATGAAAGTTGCTAAAAATGAAGGTAACCCAAGTTGGATTTGAGGAGAAAAAAGTTGTGCCCATTATAATTTATTATATATAAATAGAGATATTACAAACCGGTTCAAACGAAAGCATAACAACAGAAAGAACTAGAAGAAACCTTCGCTGTAGCTCGATTAAATACAAAAATAGACCCCTTTACAAAACCTATGAGTTTCCAAAATACATACCTCCCTTTTACATTTTAAACATACCCTTTATACAATGCCATACATTTGACCCATATTTCAAAAACAATCACTAGGTATAGATTATGCCCATACACAATTATGACCATTTTACATTGTTTCCAATTTGAGAATTCAAATGTTACAAAATTTTCCTATTAGAGGCATTCATGGCACAATCTTCAACAATAGTAGTATGTTCACGCCTGACTCCACAAACACCCAGCATAAACCATCAAGGTAAGCTAGAATAACTCAATCTATATATTCTAAATGACACAAAATATGATGAGATGGTAATGCAAACTATAAAAGATGCTTAGAATAACAAATCTATATTGTTGTAACTGCTGTATACCTCTCCTCAAAGGATCAAAGTTGGCTATTGTTGCAAAGAGGTCCATGATCAATCCTGCCAAGAATATCGCAAAAGTGGAAATGAGAAATCTATATTGTCACAATAGAAAAGATGCTTAGACTAACAAATCTATATTAATCTAAACAACCTGAATGATGATGAATTGGTAATGCAAACTATAAAAGATGCTTAGAATAAACCAATCTATATTGTTGTAATATGTTGTATACCTCTCCGAAAGGATCAGAGTTGGCTATTATTGCTAGAAGTCTATGATCAATCGCGCTGAATATTGCAAAGTGGGAAAATGAGAAATCTATATTGTCACAATAGAAAAGATGCTTAGACTAACATATCTATATTAATCTAAACAACCAATGATGATGAGTTGGTGATGCAAACTATAAAAGATGCATACCTCTTGAAAGGATTGAGCTGCTATTGTTGCAGTAGGTCCATGATCAATCGTGCAAGAATATTGCAAAAATGGGAAAATGAGAAATCTATATTGTCATAATAGAAAGATGCTTAGACTAACATATCTATATTAATCTAAACAACTTGAATGATGATGAGTTGGTGATGTAAACTATAAAAGATGCATACCTCTTCAAAGGATCAGAGTTGGCTATTGTTGCAGCAGGTCCATGATCAATCTTGCCAAAAATATCACAAAAGTGCATACAAAATATCACTATTAAAGACACCTGCATTGCAATAGTATATAAAATATCAGTATTAAATAAAGAACACTAATGAACTTAATCATAATGAACATAAGCATTATACCTTCCATTCTTGAAAATGCTATTCAAGTGTGCCTGAAGGGTCATCTCTTTGCTTAAGAGTATCCAATATTGCTTCATGATCAACATTACTAAGTGTCCATAGTTATTTTTTCTTTGGTCTGGCATGATGCTTACACAACTTAACATTTGTTGCTATAACAAGGTGTGAATACATGAGAATGGTTTTGTGTTTCTCGTAATCTTCAAAATGCAGGTATGCCATTCTTTCTAATCATGTATGTTCGCAACCAACTTCCTCCAACCACAACTGAACTTGTAGGATACACAAAACCATCATCATCTTCCATCGGTTGTGTTAGCTTATGCTTTACCCGCACACATTGAGCCAACCAATAGTCTGATCTCTCTTCATTCTCCTATGGTGCAACAATTGCAAAATTATGTCCTAGTTGTAGTAGATCTGAAAGCAGGTCGTAATCAACTAAACTTTCCATTGTGTCATTTTTCATGGATATTGTTTGAGATAAAGGAGTTAGATACTATGGTACCCATGTATCCACCCACTCACTTGGCTCACATTGATCCCACTCGCACTGAATATAACTCTGACAAAAACAAGCCAAATCTCATTTCCAAATGGTCCATGTGCCTGCATTTGAGCTTTGAAATGAATGCATCTTTGAAGAATCTTTGATTGTATGACAATCCAATCTTCCTCCCACTGTACCCTCCTCAACGATCCAAAAGAATCTACGCACTATTGAATCAAGTGTCCCTCCCTATGACAATGTTGAACTACACCAATCAACTATAGAACGTGCATCACTGAATTTTTCTCCTAAAATCTTCAATTGCTCCTTAACTAGAGCTCTCTTTACGCATGCACCTGCTCCATCATGCTCCCCTTTCCCATGTCCAGCTTCAAAAAAACTCCAAATATGAGGTAGACTCCTCTCTACATGCATTCTACTCAACCAATAAAACATACGAGCATTCTTGAATTGACCTGTACAATTATCTGACCAAATTAGATGTCTGCCCAATGCTTTATCATGCTCCTGCATGAACTCAAAAAAATTCTCGAAACAATGTTGGACATACTCAGACGAGTGAGATCTATCATCACTCATATAAAAATGATACTCTCTAATTATATTTTGATCCTCCTCTGTACTATCAGGTGCATGTCTAAACGTTATGTGGACAAAAATAGCAATCTGAATGGAATTGTAATACTGAGATTATACCTTGTTTTGTGGTTGCAATGTGTAGTTTTCTACAAAATCAACCATTGATATAATAGTGCCAATCGAAAAGAGTCCTTACACATCCTAAATTATTGATCCAACCATTGAGACCTATGACTATGCCTTCCATACTTGTAGAAAATATTGTCCTTAAAATCTGAAATAAAATTAGCAACACTGCATTCTTTAGTAACCAACTCACATCTAGAACCTTCACCTCCACTTTGCAAAGTATATTTGACTATCTCATATCTCTTTTTCTCAATAATCTTCTTCCCAAATTCATGTTTGGAACTCTCATGAAAACATTGAGCAAACTTTGACAAGCCACCACATTGTGAGCACTTTGCATTTAAACAATCATTTCTATAGAAAAAGCAACCATCATCTCTAGAACATAAAAATAGATCTAGCAAGTCCCTTGATGATTTCGGAAGATGCATTGCACCACACTCCTGCAACATTTCATTAGTATGCAAAGTAGAACAGATATAGCATAATAGCTCATGGTACATTGAAAACTCCACATGGTATTTGCAACAACAAGTATTCTGAATCTTAAGAGGCACACAATAAAATGGCTTCAAACCCTCAAAAGTCCTTTGCGAGATTTCCATATTTTTATGTGTTTCAATAAATTTTTTGAACAACATTTTTTGGCTTGATTCCAAGAAATGTTTAGGATGTGGTGTATGGTCTTGATTGCCAATTCTTAACTTTAAAACATCCTTTGCATTGGGTGATACTCTAGAGTTATCATGCCAAAATTGTGTAATTACCTACTTTACATTATCAGTTAGCTTCTTATCAACACGTGGAAGCCTCCCGGAAAAATTCCATGTATCATTTTGAAGAGGATCATCTATTATTTCTCTTCTTGCAAGTGCTCTATCCAAAGTTTTATGATTTATGTCAAAATCAATACAAGTTTGTCTCATAAAGCGAGCCTTTTTCAATTGATGGCTTACTAGAGCGGTTGTAATGACTCTCCGAGCAGCTCTCTTATCCTTTTCCTTGTTATTTTTTCCAATAGACTTGAGAGCATTAAAAAGATTTTTGACAATAATAGAATTTTCTTTGGTCTTCTTGTTCACACGAATCTTCAATTTGGCTAGCAAAGCTCTCATCTTTTGCAATCTTTAGCAATTGTACAACTAGCAATCACACCTGTGGGGTGCAATGGGTACGCCGAAGACAATATAGCGAATTTTGTGTTAATTTTTTTAATTAGGAAGTGATAAAAATTATTTTCGGCTGTAAAACTCATTTATAGTTTATAACAAGTAAAAATTTGAGAGGAAATATTTAGTGTAGAAACATATATGAGCAAAGCACAATATTTTATCTGACAGAGTATACAATTATCTAGCACCCATATTTCTAAGCATTATAAGTTATCCAGGAATTAAAAGTAATTAGCCACAACATTTAAATGAACAACACAAATGCATATGCTTATTTTGAGGAATTGAAAATTGTCAAGCTAGTCAAACTCCTTAAGTAAATGCATATGCTTATTTTGAGATATATCAGACAATAATTAACTTATGAGACTGACTCATGATTTTTGAAATGTGCATAAAACCTTTTTGTTGTATGAATAAAAAATGAAAACTACACCAAATGACCCAGAGAGAAAAAATATTATATTAACTTTCATGAATGACCAATATAGGTCAAGAGGATTGAAGAATACATCCAAGAACAGTGAAAGTTTAATGTATTAAGATTTTGAGATGTATAATGTTCTATCTGTGAAAATAGCTTTGGAAACCATTTCATTTATAGCTTTAGTCATAGCTACTATACATTAAATAAGAAATAATATATGGTTTGTTGTAATGCCAATCCCTTGAATTTGGACAGTTGGTCTAAAAAGTAGAAGCACCAATATATTGGCAAAAAAATGAGATAGTATTAAGTTTAGCATATGAAGATGTTCTCTACTATTCTCTGTGAATATCTCTAGCAACCATTGCATTTACAGCTTTAGCTGCAGCTACTATACATTAAATAGCAAATAATATTGTCAGAAAACTATCATAAAAATAGCATTAAGAACAAGGAAAAGAGAAAAAACAAAAAATGTAAACTGTGAAATGAACATAAATTTGTTACAATGGTATGATATATAATTGATGTGTACTAAATCCTATAATAAGTTTTACCGAAATCATGGCAAGCGAGTTAATCTTATGGAAATTGTGAAGGACTTTATTGTAAACTTCTCTTTATTAATTTTATTTATTTTTTCTGTTAAGAAAACTTGAAAGTAATAAAATTAGAGCTTGAAAAGGAGATAAAGAAACAAGTTAATGGAACACTCACCAATTTTGTTTTGCATTCCATAAAGCAAATGGTCTTACTCCCAAACTCCAGTCTGTCTGTTGATGACAGTGAACTGGACATGGCATTAGATTCAATTATTCAGATTGCTAAAAAAATTAGGATAAACACAGAAAAATCAGGATACCTGAATGAATAATGAAATAGTTATATATTGTTCATGACATCATGTAATAAAAATCAACAAAAAACTTTAAAAAGTACATCATAAAGAAGTCATTAGTGGAACTTGTTTTTGATATACTAACAAGACAAAGCAAGAATACCATGCAAATGTAACAATTCTTTACAAAATCAGATTGAGACATGTGACCTCATTAAGAATTGGATTTAGGGGATGCAGATGATAGCCATGCAAATGGAAGACGAGAATCATAGGGAATTGTAGAACATGGATATAAACAAACACATTATTTCTTGCAAAATTCACCATATTTACTGATTTAATAAGCTAAGTTTTTGCTCTACTTTGTTGTAGAACTGATTCTTGTATTTGTGGTCTTGTAATATATCACACAGTCAAAAAATAGCAAGAGGAAAAGAAAAAGGAAAAAACATTCAGAAACAACTGAAAGTCATAAAAGAAGCAACCAATAGTAATGTCCTTGAAGAGGCTAAAAAATGAGAAATACTATGTTGGAAAAGGTCCACTAAAAACATTGCCAAGGTTGTGAAGGAAAATGCAGAAAAAAATGGATAAAATAAAACAGAAAGATCATATTTTCCCTTTGTTTACAAATTTGAGATACAAATATCAGCTTGAAGAGATAACGAGAACTGTGCATAGTGCCAAAATTATGGGTAAGCTCTTTGTAAAAGTGATACAATTTTAGTTGACATTTCAACATAAAAACATTCAATAATGACTTTGCCTAAAATCACAAGTAATGATTTGTTGTTTTTGAAGCTAGATTAAAATATTGTATGATGAAAATGAGTATAGAAAATGAAATTAGATTTCAAAGTTCAGACAAAAATCTTGCCTTCCTCTAAGAAAGTTCAAATTTCAGGTCCACAATTTTTATGCTTGCTTTAGTACACTATTTTGAATAGAGTTTACCATAGATTTATGCCAGACTAAATAATACCAAAAAATCGTCAAGGTCAAGAAGAGAAGTATCCCTTCTTAAGCAATAGGGAATTGGTAAAATTTATACTAAAACAAGAAAGTTGTTGATTTCTTTGGAAATATAACTTGAGGAGGGTACAAAGAGGAGTTTTAAGAAGATTAAATTTGAACGGAGTGTTGTCATAATATAAACAGTGCACAGAATCAAAACATGGCAAGTGACATATGACAACAATCTACACAAATTGTGTCCTGCTATCAACGATGCTGATAAGTAGCCAGAAATCGAAGCTAAACTGATAAGCTTTCCTGAAGCATTTCAAACTAAACAACTTATCATACAGGGATGTTTTGCTATGCGACCAAGCTATTCATCCTCTTATATAAAAGTTTGCTTTTGGAATAGTTGTCTATGTTTTGTATTTACATTTCCAATCACAATCAATGATCTATCATCAGTCATTCATAACATTTTTGTAACATGAATTTTATGATCTGAAACATGATACAAAAATTGTAGAATCTGAAACAGCCAATAAACAGGAAATAATAAATGCAAAAATAGCAAACAAAGAACAGAGCAAAACACATGGAATTCTTTAACACAAACACAACCTCTTTTATTGTTCTAATACCAAACTCAAACTCCTAATCAAGATGCAGTGCCAGGATTCAATACTGAAGGCATTACCTCTTAAGAACTACAAAATTCGGTTGGTTAAAACATAAAAGTAAAAAAACTCGAGAGTATCCAAATAGAGGAGAGTCCATTAGATCCTTCTCATAAGATGAATGAATAGACATGTTAGACTTGTGATAAGTAGCCAGTTCAAAGGGGGGAACACAATGCAAAGTGAATGCCAATTACAAAAGCATCTATCAAAAAGATTCAGTAAGAAGCTAAAATCTATCCTCATATACAAGCATTGCCAGATCTGGCTGATTCAACAGCCAGCTTCAATCAACCAACAACTAGAAACATGGGCCTCAAAGTCTTTGATTTCATTTTTTATGCTCAGAGTAGATTTGCATCCATTTGCTAGCCTAATTGCTATTTGTAGTTTTAATTTTATAAGTTTTATATTTTGCAAAAATCCAGTCACAAAAATGAATAGACGCAGTAATTAATTATCTATCATTTCAAAGATTTATGTTTGTTATTTTAAAATTACCTTAGTCTATTCAAATGCCTTCCTCTACAATTCATTTCTTCCACCCATTGCACCAATTTCCAATCTACTTTTTTAACACAAATCACTTATAAACACTTAAAATGCATTCTAAATCAATAACCCTGGAACTACATACCAAACTACAGACAACATTGTGAAATCAGAGGTATGAGCAAAAAGCAGCTGAAAGAAGTCATAGTTATAAGGAGTAGTAGTTTATGGTCATGGTGAGGTAACACAGTAGAAAAGACCATGCAGAGAAAAGACCAAAGACAATTTGCAATTAGTAGAGGTAAAGTGGATAATATCACCAAAAGACAGCAACTTCAAAGCCAAAAGTGTGGAGGATGACACCGAACTTGACAACAAATGTCATGGATATGTGGATTTCACCATTACAAAATTTATATCTAACAATATAAATATTTAGTTAATGCAACATTAAATTTATGCCCTTTTATTGGCATCGATTTTGAGTGAATTTTGGGCAGGTTTTCAGGTTACTGATTCTCTGCGAGGCTTGTGCGGATATGACATTCCTTAAGAATAATGAAAATAACATCATTTTGAGGCATAGATGCAGGCCAAGCAATACTTAGTCATGCTGGAGAAGAGTAGCTTTGAAAATTTTTGCATGGGCTTTATGATATGGATCACAAGTTTGAAAGATTCTCTATATATCATTTTCCCCTAAAAGTTCAGGAAAGTAATCACTGGTCTATATGCATCCTTTTTGTGGAAAAACCCTAGCCATACAAAAGGAAATGATTAAATACTGGGTGGAATACCCTAATTCCACATTTCCCAAATCCATTGGAGAAGGATAATGTTTCAGGTTTATAAAGACAAATGAATCCATCCAAATAACTAAGAGCTTGCACCACAAAGGCTGCTATCCCTGGGCAAAGAATTAGTCCCACATTGTCAAGATGAGCCTTTGCAGCATAACCAATGCTCCAGAATGAGGGTAGAGTACTTATTTGTAGGCTACTTGTAGTGATTCTCTTATAGTAGCAGAGTGCTCAGTGCACTAAATAAAAACCTACATTTAACTATTATAACCCAAACAAAACATCATTTCGATAATTTAATTGTAATAGTTTAAACCTGGCTGCTATGCCAAATGAATTGTTCAAATTATGCACCACTTGGTGTAGGTGGATTGGCAATGCCCGACTTACACTTGAGGCTTGGTCACAAGGTCAAAATCTAAAAGGTACAAAATTTGAATAACAAGGTAACTTGATAAATGCAGCTATCAAGAATTTAAGTCAGTTTGAAGCTATTGGTCTTGTATCTTTATGGGTTAAGGTTGTGTTTAATTATCATGTTGGGGGGTTTTATACAAGCAAAATCTTTTGCCTTCAATTGATAATCCTTTGAAGGCTCTAGACTAGACTTTCATGATATATTATCTGTAATTATTTTTTACTCAAAATAATAAACTATTTGTGAGATACTGGGAGAATACTTGGGTATGCAACATAATGAGTACCCTTCATTAATGCAATTAAGATTTAAAACCAACAGGTTGGTGATAAGCTTGAGCTTAATTTCTGACTAAAATTTATCAGGTCTATATTTTTTATTTGATCTTTATTCTTGTCAAAAAATAAAATTATATCACGTGATGATAAATTTCTATGTAACGATGCTTCTAGTTATCACACTTGAGAAAAGGCCAGACCAAGAATGATAAGAATACAGAGTAACAGGACGTGGGTTGAAATGCACTTAGCAAGTTAGATCAATGCCTTAAAAATAGAAAGTTTTAACACTCCAAACACAGTAGGCTCTATGTATATCTTAGTAAATTATCATATTTTTCATAATTGGCCTGGACTCCTTAAGGATAACCATAGAGCAATTGGAGTTACTTATTAAAGGCGAGTGATAGTTTTTGGATCCATGCATGAATAGGATGTTATCTGACATTGCCTTAATAGCTATTGTAAAGGCTTTTGATTTCACACATGGTGGTAGTGCATTTCACCTCCAAATTATCAATTTTTTAAAGCTACTTACCTATTTGGGGTTGTGCTCTCACATCAATTCCTTTACCTAAATCTTCCTCTCCCTTTGAATAATCTTGAATTCTTTGAAACATGATATGCAACAGGTTCATAAGAGCAGCATGTTAGTCCCTACCACTGGATGGATTATGTTTTGTTGTAAATGCATTCGAGGAATCTCCTTGTTTATGGGATGAATGAGGAATGAATTTAGAGATGTTTCTAAACTATTGCTTAGGGTAGAGAAGAGAATATTCTGATTTCTTTAGAAAATCATTCTCACTTTTAAGCAAAAAATGATTGTTGAATGTGTTACAATTGCTTGTTGCAAATGATTGAATATGAATAAATCAATTGTCTTGTTGATTATAACTATCTTATTAACAGAGTGTGAACAAAAGTATAAGGTTTTCCTTAAAATGGTCACAAATATAAATTTGGAATTGTACTTGGAAAAACCATGAATTGAAACACATTTCACAAGCCTTTAATAATCCCAATTTGTGTGATTTTGTTGAGATTAGATTGCTGTTAAAATGGAGATCATAGAGGCCTGCGAAGGAAGGATGACCAGAGGTGCTCATTCCACAAATACTTGTAGGAAGAACTATTTGTTTGCAATCAAAATCACAAAAAGACAACTTCTATCTACAACATTGCATAAGCCTAGACGAAATGGGCGGATGCAAGTGACAGACAAAGAGAACAAGGGCCTCAATTTTCTACACATGTCAGATGCTAATGTTGTTGTTTCATTTGCTAGATTATCAAATCTTCATATCAAAATTTTCCCGATTCCATGGTAGAAAAGATAATAACAGATATTATAATTTGCACTACCAACCTATAATAATCAGGATTTGGTTCAAAAGTAGTGACATTCAGAAGTGCATATTTACCGCCTATCAGGCTTTGCCTGCAATAGACCTTAGTATTGAATGTGGCAGACATGCCAAGCTGATCTAAATACCTGTTCATAACAAAGTTCATAAATAATTTTCCAAGTTCTCTTATTAAGGATTTATAATCTTCCTCGAGGAGGAGAAGAATCGTAAGAGCAATGTCAAAATAGGTAAGAAAAAAAACACAAAAATTAAATTCAAGATTATTGTACATATATGTTTGGATACCAATTGTTTTAATGGATACAGTAAAGTTCAGAACTCTCTGGAGTATATGGGTATTTATATTTCCAACTGCAAGAAAAACATGATTAGTAGTATCTTACCAAAAACTATTTATGAAAGCATCTAAAACAAGATGTCGTCCACTATTAAAGGCTCGACCCGCTTCCCCAACCCAAGAACTTGACCAAGGACAATATGTGCGCACAATGGCTTGTATTATTCTAAACTTTGTAGCTTCTTTGTTAAGGTGTGATGGATTCAATATCTTCTCTGACAAATTCTTATCCACACCTGACCAGCACAGAAATATTATTATTTTACCCAAACTTAAAAGTGAGAATAGAAGCAAATATTAAGGGTGTTTGTCTGTCTTATCTACCTACTCCAAGATTGTATATATGTCGTGTAACAACATTGAGAGCATTCTGCCCTGTATCTTGAAGAATGGCTTGAAACCAAGATGCATCAAAGAATCCATCAGGTGCTACCAACAATGGTTTTTCATGAGAATGATTGTAGATTTCTTTCAAAATTCTATATAGCTCGATTA
>VDFB02270651.1:532568346-532688335 GCA_007258455.2 Sequoia sempervirens
AGATTCATAATTAATTATTTACTTGGAAAAAAATTACCAAAAAATATGCATCACATTGGGACATGGGTCCTCTACTTATATCTAAAATATTATAAAAAAATATATCATTTTATTGTGGTTGGGGTGGTAGACGGACACCTACTTCTTATTTTCCCTGAAATTTAAGTACTACTGCATTGAAATTTCAAATTTTCACCAAATAGACTTTTAAAAAAATAAAATAAACTTAGTAGTTTAGAAACTACATTCAATTTTCCATAGATTTTATTCTTACATATTTTTGAAATAATATAGATAACTTATTAAAAAATTTATGTCAAGTTTCCTAACTCTGATTTTTTCTGAATTTTCATTGCCACGTAAGGGCTTTTTTTTTCCATGATGATCCTACACATACCCTCTAGCACTTTTTCTCTTAGGAAATGATACTTGATAGATATGTGTTTTGTTCCTGAATGCATAAATAGGTTCTTTGAAATGCTTATTTCACTTGTGTTGTCACAAAAAATAGAAATAAGCTCATCACATATCACTCCAATTTCTTTCAAAGTTTGCTTCATCCACAAAACTTGTGTGCAGTAGGATGCTACAACAATATATTTTGCCTCTGCAATGGATAAAGAAACTGAGTCCTGCTTTTTACTCGACCATGAACTAATCTTCCACCAAGAAATAAAGCACCACCACTGGTAATCTTTTGGTCATCTACACATATGGCCCAATCAACATTGATATAAGCACTCAAGGTGAAATCATCACTCTTGGGATACCATAATCCATAATTTGGTGTACCTTTAAGATATCTAAATATCCTCTTTACAACTGTAACATGTGCTTCTTTAGGATTTTCTTGGAATATAGCAACTAAACATACTACATGCATAATATCCGGTCTAGTAGCAATAAGATATAGTAGTCCACCAATCATAGATCTATATTTTCTTTGATCAGTCTTAGCAAATTCATCATCTTTGCTTAGTTTACATTCACTTACCATAGGAGTACAAACTGGTTTGGAAGCATCCATCCCAAAATTCTTCAACAACTCTCTTACATACTTGGATTGTGAAATGAATATCCCTTTATCAGTTTGATTCAATTTTAGACCAAGGAAGAAATTCAATTCACCAATCATAGACATCTCAAATTCTTTCTACATCTCTTCAGCAAACTTTTTACACATGCCTTCATTTCCACCAAAAATGATATCATCAACATATACAACTACTATCAACATTTTGTTACCTTGCACTTTAAAGTAAATATTGTTGTCAGTAGAGCCTTTGCTGAATCCTTGCTTTGTTAGGTATCTATCCAATCTTGCATACCAAACTTTGGGAGCTTGCTTCAGTCCATACAACGCCTTCTTCAATTTACAAAACATTTCTAGTTTTTTAGATAACTGAAACCCTTTAGGTTGTTCCATGTATACTTCTTCCTCCAATTCACCATTCTGAAATGCTGACTTAACATCCATCTAATAGACTTTGAAGTCCTTGTGGGAAAAAAATCCCAAAAAATCCTAATAGCTTCCATTCTGGCCATAGGGGAAAATGTCTCTTCAAAATCTATACCTTCAACTTGTAAATATCCCTTGCATACAAGTCTTTCCTTATTCCTTACAACTTCTCCACTTTCATTTAGCTTATTCTAGAACACCCATTTCAAGCCAATCACATTTTTATTCATATGCCTAGGGACTATTTCCCATGTCTGATTATTTTCTATTTGTTGCAACTCTTCTTTCATAGCTCTCATCCAACTCTCATCTTCACATGCTTCACTTACAAATTTGGGTTCAATTTTAGAAAGTAGACACAAATTTACCTCAATTGTAACTCTGCTTCTTGTCTTCACACCTTCACTTTTATCTCCAATTATCTGTTCCTTTGGATGATTCTTCTATACATACTTAGGAGTCTTAACAATAGGTTCTGGCTCATTCTCTTCTTCTTCATCCAATTTTTCTTATTTCTCTTCTTCTTCCTTCTCCTTATTTTCCTCAGGTACATGTCCATAGATAGGATCATCAAGTTCAACTTCACTTATCTCAATAGGTCTACATATGTCTTCATCAAATTTCACATTAGCACTTTCAACAATCTTTCTCAATCTTTTATTAAAGCATATGTATGCTTCGCTAGTCGTACAATATCCAAGAAAGATTCCTTCATCACATCTAGCATCAAACTTTCTAAGATTTTCATCATCTCTTTTAATATAACATCTACTTCCAAATACCTTGAAATACTTCACAATAGGAGTCTTACCAGTCCATAACTCAAAAGGATTCGTTGTGTTGTTGTATTTGATCTAAAATCTATTAAGAACATAAATAGTAGTGTGTATCGCCTCTCTCTAGTACACATCTAGTACATTTGATTCTTTCATCATGGTTCTAGCAGCTTCTTGTACTATCATGTTTTTCCTTTCAACTACTCCATTCTACTGAGGGGTTCTCAAGCAAAAAAAGTCTTCTTATGACATGTTCACAAAATGCATTAAATTCACCAAAAGTGAATTCTCCACCTCTATCAGATCTCAAACACTGTATTTTCAAAATTACTTCATTTTCCACTCTTGCTTTGAATACCTTAAACCTATCTAGAGCCCGAGTATTTTCTTTGAGAAAAGAAACCCATGTCATTCAAGTATAATCATAAATAAGCAACATGAAATATCTATCACCATTTAGGCTTCCAGTTCTAGTTGGACCACAAAGATCAGTATGAACTAACTCCATCATTCTAGTAGTAGAGTGCTCTTTCCCCTTAAAGTTTCATCTTGTTTGTTTCCCCAATTGACAACTTCTACAAATAGAATTAGTAGGTCTTGTGATTCTAGGAATCCCTCAAACAATATCCTTTATACTGATTTTGACCAAGTTATCAAAATTTACATGTCCCATTTTTGGTGCCATAAACAACTTTCACTGATTTGAGATACAAGGCAATGACCATCAACTCCCTTTAACTGACAAATGTTTCCATGAGTTCTTCTTCTAGCAGAAATCATATCTCCATTTCTCGATCCTTTTTCTAATTTTATAGGTATTATTTTGAAACACAAGTTTAAAACCATTGCTACACATCTATCCAACATTCAAAAGGTTATGCCTCAAACCCTTCACATAATATACATCATCAGTACTACACACTCCATCAAAACTAATTGAACCTTTCCCAAAAATCTTAGCTCCTAAATCATCACCAAACATAACTAAACCACCATCATATTTCTCAAGTTTAGTGAAATTACTCTTATCTCTGGTCATGTGATTAGAACATCCACTATCAATTACCTAGTAGTCTTCATCCTGTCTTGCATGAAAAGTGGTAACCAAAGTACCTTCCATCCTATTTCTGTTATTCTTTGGAGCCTTCTTGCTTACACATTTTCTAGGGTTAGTGGATATAGATTTACTTTCCAAAGCTAAGAAGAAGCATTCACTATCATCAACCTCATTCTCATATTCATCATCAAAAATTCCCTCTTCTTCTTTAACATAGTACAACTTCTTATATTTATTATCCTTTCTATCCTTATCCTTATAATCCTTGTTCTTTTTATGTGCAACTCTATTCGGACATCTTGAAGCATAATGACCAATATTACCACAACTGAAACATTTAAAGGGAAACATACCTTTATAATTTCTAGTGCCTTTCTTCAACTTCCTGGTGAAGTTTGCTTCCAACTCATCAACACCATCACTATCCGGTTCATCTTCAATCTTCATTTCCTTAAATTTCATTTCTGTCTTTTCTTCCATCTTGTTTTCTTTTTGGAACTTTCTCATCTCAAATTCTTGCAAGATTTCAAACAATTGTTCTAACGTGTACTTCTTAGGATCATACATTTCTTCAATAACTGAGATCTTATCATTGTAGCAATCTGGTAGGGTGATTAGAATGTTTTCAATTACATATTCATATGATATTTTTCCTCCTTGATTTCTAACTTCATTTTTAGTCAGTTCAACCCTTTGAAAGAAGCTTGTGAATTCTTCACCTTCTTCCATTTTTCATATTTACAAATATGCACTTTTCTACCAGCTTCTTTGTCAATTTCACTCTTTCATTTCCTTCATACATGTCTTCTAGTTCTTCTAGACTTCATGTGTAGTATCCAAAGAAAGAACATTAGCTCGCTCATTTTTAGATAAGCCATTGCAAATAGCATACTTTTCCTTCTCATTTTTTTCATAAGCAGAAATCTCATCTACAATAGTAAGACCACCAAAAAAAGGTGTATACTTTGTCTCAACAGCCTTCCAGGTCTTGAAACTAAGAGAGATAATATATCCTTTCATTTTTCCCTTCCAATCATTGTAGTCAGTTCCATTGAACATAGGGATCGCCAACTTATGTGCCATCGAATCTTCCTTAAGCGGTTAAGCTCTTCACCAAGGAACCAAAGCTTTAATACCAATTATTAAACAAGTGCAGGGAAAATGAGAGGGGGGGTGAATCAGTTGTCACAAAATTCAAACTTAAGACTTCAACACTTATCAATTCCACAACCACACTATTATGTTATCAAGCAAGAGCATGAAACAACAAATAATAGAAAGTAAATCAACAAAATGAACACTATATTTTTATGTGGAAAACCCAATAAGGAAAAGACCACAGTGAGGGTTAATTCACAATATAAAAATATTATAAAACTGAATATAGAGGTTCATTGCCAAGGGATCACTACCTAGAAGAGGACTCACTGTCCAAGTACAAAGGCTCACTACCTATAGAAAGGACTCATTGTCCAACAGGGAGGCTCACCGCCTATAGATACAAGAGAGAACAAAAGATCCACCACAACAATTAACACACATCCGTAACTTGAATAAGGATTGAAAAAACTTTAGCTCACTGCCTTCAGGAATCCAACACAATGAAGAGTTGTTGTCACAACTCACTCACACACACACTTCTTCTCTTATGATTTGTGGCTCACTTTCATCACCTTGCATCACAATGTCATACAAATCTTCACAATTCAAATTGCTTTTATACCATCCTCAACCCTAGAAACTTTCTCCAAGGTCGGCCACAAATACCTCATTTCATAAATTCAAATTAGGTCAGAAACTCAACATTCCCATAGTGGAAAGGAATGAGAGTGGACCAATAAAAAAACATTTTCCAAGATTAGAAATAATATCTTGAATCAACCACATGCTTCCTTAATTAAATTTTATTCTTCGAATGAAGTGTAAACACCAGGTCAGCCAAACCTAATGAAAACACAAATGAACATTGATGTACATGATTCCCAACAAGAAGATGACACGCAGAATCCATAGCATGCTTCCTTATGCATGAGAATACATCTCGGATTCCTCTAGATACATCTGAAGCAAAACAATAAACTTCAAATACTGAACACCTTTCACCAGTCCATCCAAACTATACAAACTCACATTGAAACACTGAAACATGACTTCCAGATCACCAAACTTTAAACCTCTTTGCCAGGGCATAGAAAAGACCCTCACAAGACATATCCTAGACCTACAAGATATGAAACAAAACAGTGGAGGACTGTAAAGCAGAAACATTTCTCCCAATCCACAGAAGATCAACTTTTCTAGAACAATTCACTACCATCAAACCAGAAGGTAAAACTCAGGATATATCACCACTAGATCACCATTATCAAATCTTTAGATCCACACAAGCATAGGATCAACACGGGAGAAATGTGAAACACATATCGGAGCACATTCTAAACACATTCATCACTCTGACTTCTCTTCTTTATTAATTTTCTCAAAAGCACTTGGAAACTCATCAAGCCAACACATCTAAAACACCATAAAGATAGCTCCATGTACTCACAACATCTCAACAACATATTAGCTATACATGTATAGTCTGCAACATATTGAACTATGTTGACATCAATGATAACATTAATGACAACACCATCAAAACTTGCTCATACTTGCAACAAATTTCACCATTCAGTATTGTATTTTCAAAGAGTTTTCAGTGATCCCCAAGAGAAAATGTCATGCAAATTGTAATATCCCCAATAAAATTATTAAATCTAATTTTTGCAATGCTTTATCAATTTCTGAGATTTTATGTGCAACAAGTAAAAATTATGAAATCGAGTGCACAAAGAATTGCACCAATGAAGCCAACCACACTTAGAATTTTATTACAGAAAAAAATATGAGAGTTCTATAGAAAATTTGGCAGCATAATAGCCTCCAAAAATACACTTTGGATATTCTACAGATCTTTCCTTACAATATGCACAATTGCCACCAATTTGGCACTCAAAAATACACCTAAAACCCTAATAGATTTGCACAAAAACTCAACAACATTTAAAAATAAGAATATAAATGAAATATATATGATATGGGTTTGACTTCTATAGAAAAATAAATCCATTAATATGCTGCTACAACACCAACAAAACATATTACAAACTATGGATCAAAAATCACTGAAAAATCCCAACAAAGAACCTGCAACAATGCAACAACTAAGCTTTTGAAGCACAACTGCAATCTCAATGTGAAATTGCCTCTAGAAACCTTTGGAACCACTATCTTCAAGCCTCAATCTCCTTGGTTTATTAGCCTTAGATATTTTTCCTTCATTAGTTTAGCCTCTAAAGAAGATTCACAAACTTTGAGAGAAAATATGCATAAAATAGATCCAAAAAAGCAATAAATTGTATTTTATGAGTTTTCTTCTTCATGAAGCTTCTTGGATGCCTAAAATACATGAAAAATAGAAGGAATATTTCCTCTCATGATTTTGTAACTCCTTTTCCAAATTGGCCTCCAATAAATTAGTCATTTCCTAAAAACACTTTATTTTATGACAACTATCATCAAAAGCAATTAAATCTACTTTTTTTATCCAAAAAATGCTCCAAGATAAATTAAAAATAAATATTAATTTATCCCCCAAAATTGATTTACTATTTTTTTCATGAAACTCTAAATTACCCGATTTATTTGTAGCTCCTGATTAACAACTTTGAAAACCAAGTTTACTAAAAATAGTAACTGTTATTCTTAGAAAAGGGGACATTGCAAGTACCCCCTCCCAAAAATTTCTTGTCCTCAAGCAATTACAAACATTATTCTCCAAAAACCTTATGCCAAAATGATGTCATGTCAAAATGCATATTAAGCCTTGATCGTGTACCTGTGAAGAGTTGCATTATTTGCCAAAGAGTATTATGCAAAAATGAGGACTTAGATTCCTTTCTTCCAATGCTATGTATCCAAAAAATATATATGCAATCTAAAAAAATTTATGTGTAAGCAATTGATGCATAAATTCTAATTCTCCCACTGATACACATCTTTCGGCCCAATGGTTTAATCAACTTGCCAAAAGCACTAGTGTGACATGAGACAAACTTGTATCTCCTGAGACCTTTCCCAATGATGAAAATCTGATTTTTGCTGCCTTTAGTACTGTTATAAGATATCATACACTCCTCATCACATAAAATATTAATTTGGGAAATAGTTACTTCTCTTACCTTCACAATGCTAAAATATTTAGTGTAGGAATGTATAGCATAAATCCCATGCTTTACCTCAGCTTGGGAGATATTACTTTTAGTTTCATGAACTAATTTAGAAAAAGTATTGTAGAAGAGTGGAGAATAGTTTCATACAACAACAACATACATAGCACAATTCTCCCAAGTCTGAATTTACAAGAAATAACCCATCTGTGTTGAAGTTGTTCTTTCTAAGATATATGTAAGCATAAAGTTATCTCTCCACTTTTGTGACTCATCAATATGAATATTTTTCCAAGGAGTACAATTCAATTTTAGATACATCCAAGAAAACAACATTTTGTAATTCCCAATACATATAAATTTCATAAAATACTCACAAAATTCCCAAATCACACAATTTGGCCAACATTGTTTTGCTCCAAATTGAAAAACTAAAACCATGGCTTCAGGAGCTGATTTGAATTGGGAAATTAACAATATGAAATGACTTAAAATAGCTTGAAAATGTTCTACCCAAGCAGCAAATTCTCCAATACACAAGACCCACAAACCCTCACACAACTTCATTGGAAACCTACAAATAACACACACTAACTACACAAGATATGCATTGCCTCTGAGTGATCCCAATTCCTCTTGACTTTGTAGGACAAGGTCACTTACTATAGGGGTTTTACTATTTGAAATTAATAATTCACCCAAAAAGAGAGAACCATAACTACAGAGAACCAAAAATGGAGACATACCAAAGGAAATATGATGACAATACTCCCCTAGTTGCCAACATTTCTCTTGAGCACCATGATGATAGTGTGCCGTTAATGATCCACCATACTCAAAATGAACTCCTCTCTCCCAGAATACCAAAAGGAAGACGCCATCCAACTCACAACTAGAATTATTAAGAGGACTAAAATCAATGCCATAATACATACCCTTGTCTCTAAAATTTACCAATGAATAAATGTTTTTGTTGTCACCATCCTAAATCATGTCATCAACACTTAAACTCCAAGTGTCCAAAGGAAGGCCCAAAGCACACCTAAAAAAAAAATCCAAAGGAAACATTAAACTATCAAACGTAATCATGCATGTCAACTCCACAAAGTAACTGCAATGACCATCTCTCACCAAGGTGGAACCAATGAAAGAATGAATTAGGTCTAGGAAAATACTTACAACCAACCGTCCAAAATTATCTTAATGCTCAAAAAAATATTCCCATGAAATGATATCTCCATAACAAAAAATATGTGAGGGGAGTAACCACTAAACTAAAATTTAAATGAAAATATAGGAGATTCATTTATGGTAGTAACAATAGGATCATCCCATATAGTCAAAATATCTCTACCAACCAACTTTACCCAAGAACTATTTTGCTACAAGGCTGAAAAGTCGATCCAAATCATCTATAAATTGCTATCTAGAGACATGCAAAAATTGATTGGAATGTGGGAAGTAGTACTAACACTAAAGGTTGATCCTTTTCTCCCATCTTGAGACAACATCTCATAGCAAGAAATTGCATTTGGGTCCCAAGTCCTGCAAACAACTCCAATCTCATCATTGCAATCTGTTATTTCCAACTCAAATAAAGGATTATCATGGGTCAAATTATTTTCCATCATAAATATAGGATTATCAAAAATCTAAAAATTATCTTCATCCTCATCCTGTTCCAAACTTCTACTATCTGAATGTCCCAAATTATACTCCTGGATGCAATCTAGATCCTCCATTACCTGTTCTTCCTCCTTGGCCCCTCCTTTGCTCACCTTCTTCCTAAATTGGGGAGATTCAGAGCTGATCATTATATTTAATAAATGCCTCTTGGACACTTTTGAGAGCAAGTTTCATGGAATTAAACTCACTGGTGAGCTCACTAACCTCTTCCCTTAATTTATTTCTCATGTATATGGTCTCATCTACAAACTTGTTAGTTGTACCTCTATCATGCATCACTTGAAAATAGGATATTATAATATCTTCCATGGTGTTCTTCATTGTTTGTAAATCAAAAAAGGAAACATCGATCTTATTTTGGCCTCTTGGTGCAATTTGAATTATGCTTTCTACATGCCTTTGCATACTATCCATTCTATATAAAACTTGCACTATATTTTTAGTAGACACTAAGAATTTATTCTTAAAACTCTCCTCATGAACTATAAATTTTTGCAAGCTTAAAGTACTATCATTACATTGCATGCAAAAATAAGAAGCTTCTGCATACTTGTCATCACCATGGATGTCCCACATCTCATAAAATTCCCTTTTACCTATAGATGAAAAAGTGTAGCATGGGTTTGAGGATCCAAATCAGCAATGCTATTATGTATTTTCTCATAATCAAAACTTCTATACCTTTTCTCAAAATCAACACCAAGTAATAATAAATCATATTTATGATCGATATCATAACTTCCAGCATTAACTTCATCAATGCCATCCTCCATGCATGTCTCCCAAGATGAATCTAAAACAACATTGGAATGAAAGATAAATTCATCCCAAGGTATTACTAAATCATACTTACATGTTGACACACCTGGATTCCAAGTAAAAGAAGGTTGGTTGCTGCAAGTAAAAGAAGGTTGGTTGCTGCAACCAATGTGTAAATGTTTAATGTGCTTCTCATGTGTGATTACCCTTTTGAGGGAGTCATTCTCCATCCTCCTAAGACTGAAATCTTCATAAACATATTTATCTTTGTTTGCTCTATGTCCATAATTTGAAAATGTATCAAAGATCTCTTCATCATTATCTACTCTACTAGAAACATCAAAGTAGACATTAAGCTTGGAATGATCATTGGATGAACCCAAGATGGGATTCAAGGCTATCAACTTTCCATGTTCTTCATGCACAACCTTATCCTCCATTATTGCACACATGTCCAAAGAATCACCCTGAAACTTGGTCACATATTAATCGTGCTTCAAAACACTCATTGCATTAGACTCTCTTGTTATGGAATCTTCTACAACTACTTGCTCCTCTTGAACCATTTGTTCAAATTTATCAATCAACCTTTGAAAAAACTCATCAAATGAATTTAATTGAATGTGACCTTGGGTTTTCATACCTTGGTACCACCAATCATGGGAAGCTCCTTCAAGGTGCAAGATCGCATACTGAATGGCAACTTGCTCCTCCATGGAACTGGAATAGTAATAGTCTTTCATGAATAGGAACTTGAAGGATGCACCAAACATCCTCAAGTGTGATAGTAGCCTTGTCGATAGGGAGATGGAACAAAGAGGTCTTTGAATGCCACTACTCTATGAGCATAGTCATCATTGTGAGATGTGTCTAAATCTTTGGAATGTGTGCAATAAAGTGTAGGTTGATGGCACCTAGGAAGAAACCCTTATCGTCCCCAAATATGCTCAGCCATGATAAAATTATAGGTCTCCTCTCATATGACTGTAGAGGATGGAAGCTCTCTTGCATGCACAATGTGCACAATGTCAAATTTATAAAAAAATGGAATTTTTTTAAATTTTAAACCCTAAAAAAGAAAGTGTGTCAGGCTATCATATTTGCAATTGTGTTACACTTTTAACAAGTGTGTCACACTGTCATATTATGCAACTGCATCACTAAAATGCATATGTGTGGCCAAACTACAAGTGTGCTTAAGGTTTTGCAAGTGTGTCACACTGTCATATTATGCAACGACATCACTAAAATGCATATGTGTGGCCAAACTACAAGTGTGCTTAAGGTTTTGCAAGTGTGTCACTCTGAAATTAGACTAGTGTGTCACTCTAGAATTTAAGTAAGTGCATGTGTGTGTGAACAAGTATGTTGTCCAGTATTCTAAATACTCACACACTTGCTGCAAGTGCATTGTTGGGTTGGACAAGTGTTTCAGTGATTGTACAAGTGTTCCACCAAAATAGCAATGTACTTGTTGACAATTTTTGACTTAAAATCAACTTGCATAAAATAGTGTGTTATTCCTTGCATACACACCCCAAATTTTTTCTTGCAAAAGTCGAGGACCCCCTCTATTTTCTTTTGTTTCGCTAGTTTGGTCTGTCATGTTCGTGCTTTTTTGTTCTTGTTTTCTTTTTTTTTCTCGTGCCTTGCTCATTTTCTTTTTCTTTGTCGGATTTGGGTTTGGGACTAGAACTAACACTTTGCACTTGGTGAAGGTTCAAGTTCTTGTTCCATCCTGATTCTGATCTTCACTTGCTTATCATCTTTGTTTTGTCATAATCAAGTTTCAAAATGGAATTGGTACCTGGAACCTTTCGGGGTTTCAAGTCCTGGTTTCCATGCCAACTCCAATCTCTAATTCCATGTTTTTCTTTTGTTTGGTTAAAAATTGAGTATCAGACCAAAACTTGAACTAAGAACCTTTCCAAGGTTCTTGTTCCTAGTTCCGCCCCAATCCTAATTTTTGCGTCTGTTGTGCTTTTTTCCTGTTGAGTTCAAGTTTCAAAACTTTCTCAAAACCTTGCACTCTTTGAAGGTTCTTGTGCCGAGTCTATTCCTGATCCCGATCTTTGGCATGTTTTTCTTTGTCTTGTCTTCAGCCATTGCATCATTCATTTATTTTGGTCATTTTCATTCATCTTCATCCTCATCTTCCTATTTCATTTGTTTCTTGTTTTCGTGTTGTTTGTTTTGGTTGTTTTCGTTTGCTCATTCTCGTTGCATCTTTGTTATCTGGTTTTTGTTTGGTTTCCTCCACTTCTTCATTGTTGTTTTTCACACCTTTTCTTTGGTTCTCATCTTTCATTCATGTTTGTCGCATTGTCCTGCCTTAGAGTCGAAAAATAATAAAAATCAAAATATTTCAAAGTACAAAAAATTAGAACCTTTTAAAAATCAAAAGTTAAACATTTTGAAAATGCAAAACTCACAATACAAAAAAAAAAAATTAAAATTAAAAAAGTTACAAAATAAACAAATGAATCTTTTAATTTAAAAGGTTTAAAAACTTTAAAATAAATAAATAATTATAAATAAATATTTTAACAAATTTTTAAAGATTTGAAGTTTCTTTTTAAAAGAATCTAATAAAAAAGTCTTTTAAAAAAGATTTAAAAAATCAAAACATAAAAATTTATAAAAACTCAAAACAAATAAAAAAAAATTAAAAATCTATTAAATTTAAATTTAAAAGATTTAAAAAACCAAAAAACCAAAAAATAAAAATGCAAAGGGCTCAACAATTACTCGATTCTTGCTCCGAGCACAAAGGGGTACAAGCCAAAAAGTAAAAAAATAATAAAGTAAAAATATGATGAGGTTCTTTCAAAATCCTAATTCTCACATGATATTTAAAAAGGAAATTTAAAGAAATGTGTCTTTTCAAGAGTTCAGGTCAGGGGAAAACATTAAAGGAGAAATTAAAAAATGTCTCATGTTCGGAAACATCCTGAACCTCAAACTCTCCCACTCACAAAGTAAATTTCCTTTAGAACTCAAAATTGGGTAAGATATTGGAACTAGATAAAAATAATGTTCAAGTATAGGTGAAAACCTGACCCTAATTCTCGCACAACAATTAGAGGGAAAAGTGGTCAAATTTCATAATCGGAGTGAGTGTTGGAACCAGACGAAGTGAAATGTTCAAGTGCAGTGAAAGTTTTGATCCCACACTCGACTCGTGTAAGCATTTGAAAGGGAAATAATTGAAATGTTCTTCAGAACTCAAGACTCCCGAGCATTGACAACCTGTGCTCACCAAAGTTTTAATTCCTACGCATGAATGAAGATTTAAAGGTTATGCACAAAATTCTTTTGTTGGAGGCTTCACCATATTCCACAATCTTCACACATCCTACAATGCATGTGCCAAGGTGTGAGCTAAGATTGGAGCTTCAAAACATATTTGGGCACCCATCAATGTATAATCTTTGAGCAAATTAGTCAGACATTGTAGTTGCATCTACCCTAGAAAACTAAACACAAAATGTGGAAACATGGACAAAGGTAGCAAATTGTTCATAGATCCCTGTGAAGAAGCATGTTTCCAAAAGAAATATTTTTTCCTGGATTCAAATGGTTGATGGAAAAGGGGCTCTTGAAGGTTTTAAACACATTGTGGAAGATGAAAAATATGGGAGCATCGACAAGGCCAAGAATTGTTTGATAGTTTGCTTCAAAGAGATGAGGTCCCATGAAATAAGGAGTTGCAATTCGCAAGAACATTGGTGATGCAAATAAACTATATGACATAATTCCTAAGAGAAAGGTGGTTTCAAACGACAGGATCATGGGATATCCATAAATTGGATAAGCTAAAAGTAGTTTTTGGAAACCCTCAAGTAATGCAAATTAGTCTTGGTTGTGAGGCCAAATTCCAAAACCTTTGACAACATCCTCCTTGACACAAAATATGGAAGTATAGAATAGATGAAGCATATGTACTATTTGGTAGTGTACCTCAAAGAGATGTCTTCGAACGCCAATAATTGCAAGAGGTGCACAAATTTGATTTGTGAATAGGGTAGATCGATATCCATCAAAACTCAAGCAAGTAGAATCTGTCAAATTTTGTAGTTATAATTTTCCCTAATCAGTATGCACAAGCTCCAACACTTCATTTGAACAATGTTGTTTGCTCCGGAATGAAACTCTAGTTTGCTTCCCTAACTGGCATTCCTTGCATATAGCAAGTTAGTAGGTTTTATCAACTTAGGAAGATCTCTTACTACCTAAGTAGAACTTATCTTGATAATATTGTCAAAGTTTACATGAAACAATCTCCTATGCCACAACCAAATTTCATCAACTTGAGCAATCAGACAAGTTTTCTCAGTAGCATTTAGGTGAAAGATATTACCTTTTGTTTTTGTACCAGATGCAATCACATTTCTCGAACTCCCCAATATTCTTCACTTTCCATTCTTGAATTGAAGATTATATCCCTTGTCAACCATTTTTCCAACACTTAAGAGATTATGCTTCAAATGTTCCACATATAGAATATCATCAGTATTATACATACCATCAAGAGAAATGGATCCTCTGCAATGAATTACGCCAACTTTTTCATCACCAAATCTTACAACACCACCATCATACTTTTCCAAGCTCAAAAATTTGCGTTTATCACCTGTCATATGATGAGAGCATCCACTGTCAATCACCCATTCATCTTTTCCTTCAACTTTGGCAGCTAGAGCTTTCTCCACATTTATGCAACTAGCATATTCAGTAGGTACTGGATCATTTTCCTTAATAGCAATAAATACCCATTCATCCTCACTTAAATTCCCTTTATCAGATTCATCATTTTTCACACCTTCATCAACAACATAATAACACTTTCTTTGGAATCTAGGTTGGTTAGGTCTTGTCTTAGGAACTCTTTCTGGACACCTTGAGGCAAAATGACCTATCTTATTGCAAGAAAAACATTTAAGAGGAAATTTCCCTTTATACTTACCTTCTCCTCTGGCTACCCTCTTGACAATAAGTGCTTCAAGCTCATCTATTTTTCTCTCTTCTTCTTCAATCTCTCTTATTTCTTGCTCATACTTGGACATTTTTCTAGAAGAACTTTCTCCCAGATCATATATTTGCTTATCTTTTCTGGAGACAATGGCTTTGAATGTAGATTTTGTCTTAGGAAGAGATTCACCAAACTCACTTAACTCAAAAGCAGTAAGCTTACCAATCAACATGTCTCTGGTTACATTTGTCACAATCTGGATCTCCTTAATAACAGTAGTTTTGTGTTTGTATGTAGCAGGCAAGGATCTGGGCACTTTAGAAACAATCTTTGATTCTTCCAATGTTCCACCAGAACATTTGATACTACACACAAGCTCATTCACTCTTTGCATAAAAGAAGTGATGTTCTCATCTTCACCCATTCTCAACATTTCATATTTCCCTTTCAAGCTTTGCAGCTTACTAATCTTCACATGGGTATCAACTTCATATAAAGTTTCCAACTTTTTCTAGATCTCATGAGTAGTCTTCAACTCCATTACATTTTTCATCTTAGAATCAGTCAGAGCACTCAATAATGCTTCCTTAGCCCTGATATTGTACTCAACTTCCTTCATCTCACCTACAATAGAAGGACCATTATGTGGGATGATATACCTATTCTTTGTAATTTTCTAGTATGGTTCACCAATGCATCTCAAATGACACTCCATTTGAGTCTTCCACAGAGAGTAATTAGTTCCATCAAATCTTGGACTATCCTTCTTATATGTCACCATCCTGAATCACCTCAACCTATTAAACTTCTTCTGAGGAACCTGCTCTAATACCAATTGTTAGCAACACAAGGGAATACAACTAAGAGGGGGGTGAATTAGTTGTCATAGAAATTATACTTATTAAACTTATTCTCAAATCTGATAAATAAACATGAAAGCATAAACCATCACCACATCAAAAACACACATAACACCAAGATTTTTTTTACATGGAAACCCTGTTAGGGGAAAAACCATGGTGGAGGTTAGTCCACAAGATTATAATCTATTAAAATTATTACAAATGGTGAATGTACATGCATTCAGGCACACTTCCTGGAGCTCATTGCTCAAATACAAAAGGCTTACTTCCCAAAGGAAGACTCATTGTCTTACAGTCACATTTAGATTACATCCGAAAGATTTTGAACTAAGAAAATAACATCTTCTAATGCCTGATTACAGTTCTAGTTAAGCACATAAACTCTTCTTCTGCTCACTCTTCTTCACACTTTACTTCTGCCTTCAAAAGATTAGAACATTGTTTGCACATCATTCCATCAACTAGTATAAACAATCAATCATATATATATTTGCAACTAGGGATAACATCAACTACATGTCGGCCCAAAACATAGTAAGGACCCAAAACATGTCTCAAACATGAAACACCTTAAACAATTATGCCTTGAAGATCTGTAACATGCTACAATCACCCTGTTGGCCATGATCATGAAAAAACATGATCTCACAGAAGAAAATCACCAATCACAAGCACAACGATCAATGCGGACCAAAAACATAGATAGAGCATGGTCTAGAAACATCCACAAGCATTATGAATCACCACAGAAGCATCTGCAACAACTCAAATTAAAATAGAAACACATTATCTTATTTTAGGAACACCAACTAAAGCAATAGAACAACTGTCACAACACAAATAATTATAACTCAATCAAATCTTCATGCGAAACTCTAAAACTTCATGTGGGTAAACTAGATATACTCATCAATAGACCCTTTAATCTGCAACCTCTTATCATCAATATACTAAGCTAGCCACCATACTGAACTTCACTACATCACTGACAACCTGCAACTTATTTTATTACAATTTTCTCAATATCCTTGACATATACAGCCTTAAAGACATTAATGCCAATAGTGTTGACATAAATGACAACCACATATCAGCAATATCCAATAGTAGATTGATGAAAGATAGAGGAATTAAAAAATACCCCTAGATGTGGTTGTATGGAATGTGATAATCGTTGGCTATGGGGTGATCCCACAATACTGGTTTACAATTTTTGGGAGATCCTGTTTTTTGTTGAAATCACATATTTTTAGAAAATATAATGATTTAAGCCTTGAAAAGTTCCATTTAAAGGACTCCAATTGAAGAGGTTTTGATCGAACCACCTTAGATCAAACCCCTTTGGATAGAACCCTGCTAGTTTTAAACCATACCTATAACAGAGTCTCCTTTACACCTATCAAAATGCTGATAAAAAACCACTTTTGATTTACCTTTTGGGAGATCAAATTACTTCATTTTTTATTTCTTGTTAATGTAGGTTTTTCACCGAAAATCAAGCTCTCTATTCTGCACATGTGGAAAAATAGTAGATTATCAAAAAAAATTTGAAAAATATCAGTACACTAGATATTGAGTCCTTGATCCAACAAAAAATATATATTGAATTTTGATACATACAAAAAAAGTTATTTTGTATATAGTCCACCTATGTATGAATTGTAATTGGTTTGACTTCAAAACTTGATTAAGGAAAAAAAATTCAATAAAACACTATAAAACCAAATGAAAGTGCTAGATATCATAGTTACAAATCTAAATTCAAAAAGCATAAAAAATCCTTCATGGAAAAAAACTTATGTTGTATATGGTGAGCATCACTCCTTAAAAATGGTGTTTACTGAAAAAACTAGTTTTCGAAGGAGATGGAAAAAGAAGTGCAATATGATTCCAAAATTTTGAAAAAATTATATTTAGAATCTACAAACAAAATTTCACAAATCACTAGTTTGCATCATCTTCAAATTCCCATGATTTAGCCACTATAGGTGCCCGAAAGTGGAGATTTAGTTAGAAAAAGTCAATTCAGTGTCCAATTTGGCCAAAAATTGTAAACCAGTATTGTGGGATCACCCTATGCACAGTAGGGATGTGTAGGGGAGGCATTGAATCTTCTTTTCTCAAATGAAAATGGAAGGTTTGAAGCCAAATTAGTTGTCTTTGGCCTCTGTTTTAAGTGCATGTGCAAATCTAGCTACTTTGAAATTAGGCAAGCATATTCATGCTCACACATTGGCAAGCAGTTTTCTATCACACCTATTAGTGGACAATGCTCTTGTCACCACTTATGCTAAATATGGATGCATTGAAGATGCCCACCAAGTGTTCCATGCTATGTCTGAATGAGACTCGGTTTCCTGGACTGCAATGATTGGAGGATTTGCTTACCATGGGTTTGGAAAGGAAGCTCTATAGGTTTTTGAGCAAATGCTAAAAGTAGGCATGAAGCCAGATCACATCACCTTTATTTTTTTCCTTAATTCTTGTAGTCATTCAAGATTGGTGCATGAAGGTTATGAATATTTTCATTAAATGACTCATGATCATAACATTACACTTGTAGAAAACCACTATGCTTGTATGATTGATCTTCTTGGACAAGGCATGGGAACTATTTGACATAATGTATCAAAAAAAGTTCATCTCAACAAAATACAAATGATGACAGAATTTGCATAAGGGGATTTGATGAATTTTTTTTAAGAGCTTTCAAGAAAATGTCATTCTACAGATATAAAGCCAAATTCCACAACTTCTCCCAGAATCCTCTGTCTGTGACCAAATGTGATGAGTGTTAGTGATAGGATTTATACATGATCCTGAATTTAATTTGGGTGTATGGATATTCACCAAGATGCAAAGGGTCAAATATTTTCTTAGATTTTGAGTTCATAATTGCTTTGGAAAATACAAATTAGTTAATTCAATGAATCAAAAATGAAATCCATTAATTCGCTAAAAAGCAATTGATCCATGTGTTTTAACCTTTGTAAATTAGTTATAATTGAATTAATTGTGTATTTGTTACAAATATTAATTCGGTGAATTTTCTTTTGTGCAAGTACTAGATTTGGGATTGAATACTAGGAAAAAAAAATTAAAATCATGCAGAGAAATGATTATTAACGTTATTTTATTATTTAAAATAACATTAATTTAAAATTGGATTTAATTATGAAATTTAAAGTTTGCATGTATTTAATTGAAATGACATTAATTAATTAATGCTATGGATTAAATGAATGTGCTTGATTTTTAGGTTCTTTTCAAGGAAAGATCTTTGATGACTTGCAAATCAAATTTCTTCTCTATTTTTGATGACTTGCAAATCAAATAATATCAATCAATTGGGAGTGAACTAGAGTCATGGGGGGCCCATTGGACATAATTTCTAGAAAAGGATGTTTCTCTACATCATGCAACGAGAAGAGAACTCAAAATCAAGCTGGAAAGTGCAATTGCCAACCTAAATCAAGTTGGAGAATAAAGTCAAACTTAAGTTGAAACCAAAAGTTGCAATAGTTAACTGAAGTCAACCAAAGTCAAATAGAGAGCTAAAATAGAATGTTTCTTTTGAAGAATGATTGATTGCTATAGCTTTTGAGGAGTTGTTTTAGTAGAAATTATGGAATTAACTAAGCTATAAACTATTGTTACCAGATTTTCACCCATAGGTTCAATCCGGTGGAGTTTATTGATTTTAAACTGAGAAAATTAGGTACATTTTATTACATTCCTTCACTAAATTCAAATGTATAAAAGGAACAATCGTAGAGAAGATTACAATTACAAATCATTGCATTCATACACATGCATGTAATAGAAGAAAGATTTTGATCTTTTCATAACAAGAAATCTTTATTGAATGTAGAAGTATGCATTGTCTCATACAAGCCATGAGACTCTTCTTTGCTTATTCAATACAAATTATGAAGAAATTCATACATGAATAAGTAAGAAATGAAATGAATGTGCATAAAAGGAAAGTAACCAGCCATTGCCTGTGAATGACTAGTTCTCATGTGTCTTTTTCTCCTTCTGTTGTCCTGAGCTTCATCTGTCCATTATAGCTCCATGTTGCTTCAAGTCCTACATATGAAATTAACAATGGTGTTAGAGTATACTCTAAGCAATGGCTGATTACAAACATTATATACACATTCACCCTATGCATGCATAAACCAATCATAATGTGTATTAAATAAGCTATGTGTACATTTTAGGTTTCCCAGAAAACCATTCAAGTCATCAATCACGCCTAAAATATACTTATTTTTCTTAACTTGTTTGTTTCATGTGAAGATACAGGTGCATTTATTATTCTAATCTAATCTATCAGATTAAACATGTGGGTTAAAATGTGGCTCCCACAAGGGCTAAGCTCAGAATGTTATCAGTTTTTGTTTCTTGCAAGACATTGAACTGAATTAATCACCTCATGGTTTACTTGTACAATCAAACATAACCTATGGCAGTATCTTTCCAATTACTATCATAGAGGACATATCGTTAAACAAGCAGATAATGGATGATTAGTTCAGTTAATTCAAATGCAATCATAAGACATCATGAATTAATGAATTATAAATGCAATACAAAACAACAATAATATCATGACATTACATTTGCACAGGTGGTTTATCAAGAGATACATTTATTGTTGTTTGTTCCCTATGATAATAACAATAAAGGATTGGTTCAAAGACTTCATCACGATGAATAAAAGGTTATTCATATTAATTTTTTGTCAGAAAGAAATAGGCTTATCCAGGATCATCATTATGTGGAAATTAGTCAAAGAGATCATATAACCTTCAAAAGAACAAAGAGTAGCACCTAGTGCTTCTGTAGCATATGCCCATATCATAACTTTGATCAAAAGCTAGTGGCAAAAGGATTGATAAGTAATGAATGATTTTTTAATCCAATGGACAATTGTAGCCAAATTATAAAAGACAGATTATAATAATAGAACAATAGTCTGAAGGAAAAAGTCATGCATGATATGTTTGAAAACAAAAGGACTGGTTGTTTACACATCAATTCCTTTGTTGCTTGATATGTCTCAGCTACTAACTTTGAAGGGATTCATTTTTGAAAATCAAAAAGGATAAATTCAGTCAAAGACAGAAGACACCCCTACAGTTAATACTTCATAGGCTGCAAAGTCCTAGATATGCAGCGATATACATTAAAGGAGTGATAGTCCTAGTGTAGAGTTTGCGTGAAATTTGAAAGGCATGATAATATGATAATTCAAAATGGATAGTGACGATCAAAATAACACATTATGTTAGTGGATCTTGTGTCATGTTGTTGTTTGTTGAACCATGAGCATGGTATTGCATCTTGACTACATTCCATTATAGATGTTCAGTCACAAGCTATCAAGAAGGCTTGAAAATGAATATAAGAGCTAAGAGATTAAAGCACAAATCATAAAGTTCAGTCTATAAGGGTCATATATATTCCATTATACCTGAAGATGATGCACATGTTAGTCATAGTTCAAAATTCCTTATAGGAACAATGAATTTCATGACCAACTAAATTAAGCTATAAGGGTAGAACAGAGCTTCAAGGAGCTTATGATTAATTGTGTCTAATATAGATCAAGCACATCAATGAGCAATGTATTAAAAAAAAAAAAACTCAAAAACTGAAAGATAGAGGAATTAATAAGATCCATGGGTGTAGTTGGATTGAAGGCATTAGAACAACACATGCTTTTGTGTAGGAGATAGATTACATCTGCTGACACAAGAATTTTTTTCAATATTAGAGAAAATGGCTTGATAGATGAAAGTGGCAAGGTATTTTCCATATTTAAGAAAAATACTTAATGATATGAAGAGGAGGAAAAGGAGCACAATGCTTGTTTATCTCACATACTAGATTTGGGGAAAATTACATATGCAATGGCCATCACTTGTCTTAAACTTAGCGCACAAGGATAATTTTATTGTGAAGAATCAACATCTTTAAAATCAACTAATTTTACAGGGTTGTTGTTTTCTGGAAACATTCCAGTCATTAATCCTTTGAATGATGAAAGATACCAAATGCAAAAAAGAAAAAATATCCAAAAGGGCATGGGTTCTGGTCTTGCAAACTAATGGAGAGAGCATTATAAATTAAGGTCAAGCTATGGCATGTTTTCATGAAAAGTAGCTTTTCTTTTGTGAGTGGTCGACTGAGATCTTGTTTCAGCCCTCCACTCTTCCATAAAGGTTCATTCATATTATTATCTTGCACGGTCTTGTCAAAGAAAGGGTAATTTTACTATCCTAGCTGCTATTGCTTCACATCTCAGAAAGAATAAATACCCAGATACTTGAATAAATTGAAAAGTAGAAAAAATTATGACTTGCAGATAGGTGAAATCCTCTACCATAAAAAGAAATAGAAAACCCCTGTACAAATTTTAATTCTTGTGCAAAATCATGAGGCCACGACCATGAATGGAGAATTTTTACTTATGAAGAAGAAACAACACATCTTTATCATTTTTCTTCAAGTTCAAGCTTATAAACTTCAAGGAATCTTCAAAACCAAACCGAATTCATTCCATGGCAGCCTCAAAATACAAGGAAACATCAATAGAGAAAAGTTTTATTAAAATATGATGCAGGCCGCAGTTATAAGCCTAAAAATCTCCTTTGAAATGAAAGAGAAATGTTAGTTTTGTACCAAGAAAGACTTACCATGAGTTTGTCTCTGAAAATCTTCAAAAAATCATCAAAAATAGCAGTAGATTTACAACTCCCAAACTCCAAAACCCTAGGTTGCTCATGTCAGCAGCATAGCTTCTTGAAGAAGCTTCAGGAAAAATAAAATGCCCTTGCATTTTTGGTATGTGTTTCACCTTTAGGGTTTCTTACCCTAGCTTTGACCAATTGATGAAGGTCTCTTTTAACCTTCTATTTTAAAATTACATCGAACTAATGTAAGATGTGGTCTTCTTGTGTGTTAAAGGATTTCATAGCCTCCTATGTGTTCCCCATCGTATGCTAGGAGTGTAAGACTTATTTTCTTAGATAGACTTATTCTTGCATTTTATTTTCTCATATAGGCTAAGCCTTATGTTTTAATTTTATTTATTTTTGCATCAAGTTAAAATTGTAAAGCTTTTTTGACTTAATGATATTGTTATAAATCATTAAGTCAATTTGCTATCTTATATGCAAGAATAAAGTATTATGCCTTGTGAGTATGACTGTGGATAAGTTTGAAGAGTTATGCTTTTGCAAGCATCTAGGAAATGGTTAAAGAGGTTTGCAAACATTTGGAGTCAATTTAGGCATATTTGACTCAATTTGGGGCATTTTGAAGGGCCTTTATGATTGATTTGGTCAAATTTGACCTTTTCAAACACTTTGAAGCCTTTTTGAAGTGGATATGCATGCTAAATTTGTGGCTTTATTGGTGCATCCGACCCAAGAAGCTTTAAAAATGCTATTTTGATGGAGTTTGGTTAGAAGTTGGATATATTCACTTATGTGGCTTCATGGTAATCAGTTCTTGATTGGCATTTCTAAACTTAGTGACTTTTAGTCCTTTGGCAGAATTTTGCACAGTTTTGTAACTCATTTGGACATGGAACACAGTACAAACCTTGGGTATCACTAAATGGAGTATATTTTCCTTCTTATTATTGCAATATTGTGTATTTACACATGATTGATTAAGTTATTGTGAGATTATATTCATTTCCCTTAACTCTTTCTCATGGCTTTAGTACCTTTTTGCAGAGAAGTGTGATGTTGCAGGTTATAATCTGTGTCAAGATTGTAGGTTGCTTTTAGCTATGAAGTTTTTCCTCCTAAGAGCTCAAGCAATAAGACCTTTTTATAAAGCACTTATGCAAAGCACACAAAAATAGGTTGTGCAAGTTTTTTTTCCCATCATTGTATGCAAGTATATGAAATCTGAGTTTCAAGTCTAGGTAATCATTTAGGTGTATCACCATAGGAATAGTTTTTTAGTTCATGCATATCTTTCTTCCCTTTTCCTCATTAATCAATAGTTTAGGTGATACCAATAGGATTAGGCCTTATCCGGAGGTTCATTTCAACTTTAGGTGAGCCACAGCCTTGAAATGATCCCATGTTTCTCTAAAGTATCAAGTTTTGCAACTTGATAAGGGTGCAATTTTAGTAGATAACAACTATCAAATCAAGCTCATTTGAAAGGGTTAGAATTTTAGGAAAATCAGTTAGACATTATGTTTAGTGTTGATTAGAATTTAGTAGTAGGATAGATGATACATTTTTTTTTCTTAGTTTAGCCAAGGTAATTTGAGGATATTGGTTTTCGTATACTGGTGAAATTTTTCCAAAATTGTAAATACCGTTTATCTATTTTACCATAGTAGAAATAGTCGATTCATACATGTCTTGAGTTATACTCTGAAATGATATTTGTTTGGTTAAATATTAGATTTGAAGTTCTTTGAGGAATGAATGAAGTTTTAACTTTTCTTTTGTTTGAATTATGATTTGAAATCTATTGTTAATGTCTACATTGTGAATGGATGAAGGTTTGTATTGATTACAAGTTGGCTTATTCTATAGTTTAGTTTAGAAATTCCTTGAAGAATAGCAGGTCTGGTTAATTAGATGAATCAACATTTTGTTCTTTCTTGCATCCCTAATCTATCTTTTTTCTTTTCTTTATCCATTGATTAGAGTAGGTTTAGATAGGAATTCGATCTTGCAGCAACCAAGAAGCTCAATAACCAGTAGGCCCCTTGAACATTACAACCTCATTGAATGCTCAAAAAAATAGTATGTTGTGACCCAACACCTAAGACCTTGGGAAGTGTTTGATTTAATGATCATTCGCTTCTTTCAGGAGAGGTAAGGTGATTACATCTTGCCTACATGTTGATGTGTCAATTTGGCCATCAACAATGTGTAAGAATTTTTTTGAGGTACATACTGGTGGTCCTACGTCAACTAGGTATTGGAACTCATGGACTCAATCTGCGAGCTGTAGAGGGAGCACACAATCATCCATTGTGTTAGGAGCTCTATAGGGTCTCTCTCAAGATCACTCAAATTCTCAAACTCAAAGGGTGCAAATGAGTTGGAAAATGACCCCTAACCCTTATATGTATGAAAATTAGGGTTTTTTGACCTAGTTGCATAGTGTAAACCTAGGGGTTTGTTCTAGTTTCTCTATTTTTGAGCTTGGTGACCTATTTATCAATGTCTTGGAGATTTTCTTTATGTCCTTTATGTAGCTAAACCAATCCTATATCTATGTCGCAATCCCAACCAAAAATAAGTCTTTTATGCTCGAACTCTTGAGGGGGCAGTATACCAATAGTCATTCCTTTGGCTAGGGCACAATGGGGCATCAATAAAATTGGGAAATTTTTAGTTTTGATTCCAACAACATTAGGTCTTTGAAACAACACAGTAAGTGCATTGATCCAAAGAGGGGCAAAATGTAGACACTTAAAACTATCCTAATAATATTACATACTTGATTTCGCATACTAACACCATTTTCTAGTCTAGTCCACCTAATTCTTCCATTTAATTAAATAATGTCAATTATTTAGTTAAATTCACCTTTTCCTCTATTAATTAAATAAATCAAATTTATTTAGTTAATTCACTATTCTTCATACTAATTTCACTCTCACTTGATTAAATAATTTAAATTATTTGATTAATTGTCTTCATATTTTGATTAAATAATTCATGATTATTTAATTAATGTATTTATCTCATTCATTTGCAAAATTAAATAATTTTAATTAGCTATTTAATTGGATAATTTCTTTCAAATCCTCTAACTTTTCCCACTTGAACAATGAATATTCCCTTCAAATACATCAATTTCAACTTCAAATATTTCCCCCCAAATGGAAATATCTCCAACATTCCTCCAACATATTTCCTAAAAATTAGGGAATTAATTGGGTCTCTCATAGATCCTAATCCCTTGATCTAATCTCTTATGAATGCCTTATGGATTATCAGCCATTGGATTCATCTTGTGATCTATGTTCACTCCTTGAATTTCATTTCATCCATGAATTATCCTTTTTATCCTCACCATTGATTCCAATTTCAAAAATCTATAAATAGTGAGACATTTCTTCATAATAAGGATCAACAAGCTTTGAGTAAACTTAATCTCTCAAATTTAATCTACAATTTGATCAATTTGAGAGCTTGTGTGACAATTGAATTCTCAATTTCATCCATTTTTCTTTGCATAATCATGTATTTTGTCTAAATTGCAGCACTCAACATCCATGAAGGACATAATTCCCCAATGGTATTAAGGTTTGCACTTGTTTGATTGCTTTCATTGTATTTTCATTTGATATTTCATACTTTGAAAGATAGTTTTCTTGTATAAACAATTTCATTGAGATTTATATGTTTAATTGATCATTAGCTTTGCAAATATTATTCGATTTAGCTTTAATAGGTCAATTAGATTTATACATGGCAACAAGAAAATAGTAAAGATAAAAATTATCCTCAAACAAGTGAGGTTCGTCCAACAACAACCACAAAGCCTCCAATAAAAAACACAACCAAACCACAAGTGGAAACTGTTTATATTAAGTAGGGACCAAAACAAGAGGAAATTACTCAAGAAAATTTCCTAGAGTTGCAACAAGACCAATATTTCCTTCATGAAATGAAAGTGTTAATCAAACAAGCCCCTACACAATACATGTTAAAACTTTCACAAATGGGTGCTAAACTTCCATATAACTTTGATGTTAATACATTAAAGGAACAACCTCTTCAAAAAGGGACACAGTCACAAGATCAACCTTTAACAATATATATGAATACACGAGGTACTCAAACAAATGTAGAAAATATAGATTATCAAAATGCTACAATCCCCCCTATATTTTATGCAAATAGTCAAAACTATCAAGGTTATGGGTTTAATCAAATAGTTTCCACTATTCAACAACAATCATTGAATCAACCATCAATACAACATCAAGGTCAACCCTTACAACATCAACAATACACCACTTTACAAAATTTGCAACAACAAAAAAGTCCCCAACAACAATTGACGTCACAAAAAAAGTTTATAGCCATCATCATACATCAATGTTCAACAACCAAATCAAAATGTTGGTCAAAATTAAAACTTTGTTCAAAATATAAACATGGGTCAAAATCAGAATGTTGTTAAAACTCAAACCATGGGTCCAAATCAAAATATGGTGTCAAGTCAAAAAATATGTCAAATCCAAATAATATTCCAAGTCAAAATCAAGGTTCAAATCCAAACAATATTTTACATATAAATCAAGGTTCAAATCAAAACATAGTTCCAAATACAAACATAGCTTAAAATCTAAACATTGCTCAAAATTGAAACATTGCTCAAAATCCAAACATTGTTCAAAATCCAAACATTACTCAAAATCCAAACATTGGTATAAATCAAAATATTTGTTCAAATACATAGTTCCAAATACAAACATTGGTCAAAATCCCAACATGGGTGCAAATCAAAACGTTCCAACAAGTCACATAGTTCCAAACCAAGGCAACAATATGGATCCAAATCAAGGTCGCATAGTTCTAAATCAAGGCAATAATGTTCCAAATCAAAACATAGTGCCCATTCAAAATATTATGCTAAATCAAAGTATTGTTCCTAATCAAAATTTTATCTCAAATCCAAGCATTGCTTCACAACAATACATGGTTCCCAACCAAAACATGAATCAATATCAAGTATTTTATCATGATCAAATGCAAGCTCAATTAATGTATACACAAAAAAAAAATTCTCAGCAACAAGGTCAACAATATATTGGTTCTCAAAATCAACAATATCTTAATCCCAAAGGTCAACAATACATTCAACCTCAAGGAAATGTTACACAACAATATCAATATGGTGGAGCATATAACACACCTCCAATACCACTTTCAACTCCACAATATCATTCACACAATACATCCTCATATCAAAATCATACATATGCTCCATCATTGGTTAACACAAATAGGGCTATTTCCTCACAATTAAAAATGTTGACCCAAAAAGTACAATATTTTAAGATAGGAAAGGTAAAGAAATCGTATGTGGTTCAAGAATTATCCCCCTATCCATTTGATAGGAGCATCATGATGATACCCTTCCCTCCAAACTTTGAGATCCCAAAATTTGATAAGTATAAGGAGAGAGGAAATCTAAAAGAACACATAAGGGAATTTTATGTTGCTTGTATGGAAGTCTCCTACAACGATTCATATCTTATGAGATTATTCCCAAGAAGCTTGGGTGGATTAGCCATGGAATGGTTTTCAAATTTAACTCTAGGAATAAAGACATTCCAAGAGATCATAGACAAATTTTTCACACATTTTTGTATAAAATTGACGCAGATGTAACCTTGGAAGAAATCTATACCCTTAAATAAAACAAGGGTGAAACATTTCGATCATTTATACAATGATGGAGACATAAAGAAAATAGAAGTAAATGGCCTATTCTTGATAGACAACAAGTTGAAATTGTGGCATGAAATGTGGAAACTGATTTAGCCTTTCAATTAAGAATGTAATGTGTCACAACATTTGATGAGTTCATATCAAAAGGTCTCAACATTGAAATGAGCCCTAATTGTTAGGGAACCTAGACAAACTCAAAACCAACCACCTAGTTTCAATGACAAACCTTGATTTTGGGCTAAAAGTAAGATAGTTACTAATGATGCTATGGTAGATGTGAAGGTTATGGTTAAGGCACCATCAAACACAAACCATACAACATAAAAATCAACAAAATACACACTAGAATAATCAACAAAATGTCAACAATACCAACACTTCACAAGGGAAACCACCAAGACAAAACTATTACTATGTAAGGGGGAAATCAGGAAGATGCAATAAGATCAAATTGAATGAATTGAAACTAATCTAATCAAACAAAAATATGATTCATGACCATTACTCACAAAATGAAACTATGAAGAAAAAATTCAAAGAATGAAATGAAAAGAGAAAACATAACATTAATTCATAAGCATAGCTTTACCATCCCATGTTAGACTGTGTTCACGAAGATGTTGGGTTGTTCATATCAATGTGAAGTCTCCATTGTGTATGTAAAAGCTTGAAGAACATGTGTGTGTTGATCGAAGATATGTGTAAAGCTTTGTCAAAATATCAATTAAGACTTTGGAATTACTTCATTGTGCAAAATATGTTGATTATCTAATTTTTTTTGAGAAGGAATGAGGTTGTTATATAGAATTTGTGTTTTGAAATGAACACTTGAGATCGCATAGTAGAATATCTTGATCAATGGTTGAAAACCATTGATGAAAACTGTTGAGAGGATTTAGATGGGAATAATTAGTGCATTTTGATTATGTAATCAGTGTGATTGAAGAAATCAATTTGAGTGAACATCAGTGGGATTGAGGAAATAGATTGAATAGTCTATGGGATTGAAGAATAGATTGATCTGTTAGAAAATAGTTGAATCAGTTAGGCAATCAAATCAAGCAATCAGGGGATCGTAATTTGATCAACCATAAAAGTGGGTGAGGATAATTAATTAATTGATTTAATTAATTAATCCTTTTGAGTTGAACGTGCAAATCATGTTTTACTTTCACAAACAAAGTTGAGTTTATTTGATTTGACCTTTTGGATGATGTTTCGAATAATTTATTTAATTACTCAAGTTTAGGGGAAAGTGATTTAATTAAATTATTATTTAATTGCCTTAGGGGAATAGGGTAAATTAGAGACATAATTAAATAATTGACGTTATTCAATTCATCAAGAGGAAAAAAGTTAGATTAGGACTAAATTAAATAAATGAAATTTATTTAATTTTTTGAAAATGATCAAAAAGTGAATTAATTAAATAATGTCGTTTTATTCAATTAATAGAGGAAATTAGGGTTTTTAATGTAATTGATGTGAAATGCAGCGATATTAGATGATAATGATGTTGATGATGAGAAATTTTCATTTAGGATGTGTGATAAGTGTTAGGTCAATTTTACATGTCTACAATTACCTACCAAGGCAAAATAATACTCCTCGATGACAATTTACTCCCTTAGGGGAGCCTATGGTGTTGGCATTAGATTGAGATTGTTGGCATTGAGATTTTTGGTTGGCATTAGATTTCCATTGATGTCAACTCATGGTATAGAAACTAGTGTGCAACTACTAGATAACAAGCATAGCTACATGAACCTCATAGTTTGCAGCTACAACAGTGTGCAACTCATGCTATAGAAACCTCACATCAATAGGAACTTCACAGTTCAAACAAATAAAATCAAAGTCAATGCTAGTTAATATTTAAATATGCAAAAAGACAACTTTGCAACTTGGGCCAATTAGAGAATACCGACATGGCATACACATGGAAAAAGTTTGTGGAATAATGGCGACTTGGTGAATATGTGTAGGTTTGGCTGATTAACTCATTTTTTATTTTGCTAGGGTTTTAAGTGGCTAAAGGAGATTGGTTGTATTATGTAATTGCTCATATATTATGAAAATTATAGGTTAACGTGTAGTAGATTTAACCCTAAGTCAAAGTTTCTTGTTTGTCTTTTGTTCAACATGAGGTATGGCAGTTTTACCCTAAGTCGACACATCAGTGTTTTTGTCATCTCTTCCATTCAGCAAGGCGGTTATCACTGATCGATGCATATCAAATTTTCATCAGGTTTTATAATACTTTTTTTGTGTCTTCAAGTTGCATTGGTATGGTTTGAATAAAATCATATTTAGGTTATTCTTTGCTTGGTGGTGAAGTTTCTTTCTGTAGCAACGCTAAATGAAAAGGATTTTCAAATATATTTTTTAGATAACATACCTCTTGAAGAGTCTGGAAATTCCTTAGATAAAGTTCTTATTTATTGCAGATTAGATATTGAAATAAGATTTGCAAGCTATAGTTAAATTGGGAAAATCGATGTATAAAGAATCTGATAGTTGTTTCAATTAAAATATATAGAAGAGGCATTTAAATTAATGGAAGCTAGTTTAAATAGGTGTAGTAGCATCCAATCATTTAGTTGCTCAAGAAGAGAATTAAAATCTTGCAGATGGAATAATAGGAGGATAAGATATCTCCAATTAAAAATATGTTGCTGTCAAAAAGTTGCAGAAATATTTTTTTAGTGAGGGCTACAAAATTTCTTTGTTCTACAGGAGTAATATATAACCAAGATAGTTATTCATTATTATGTAGAGCATATGTGTATATACGTATGGGTGTGTGCATGAAGAGAGTGGAGAGAGGGTACGAGTGGAGAGAAAGAGAGAAGATAAATTTGTAATAAAAATAGAGTATGCATTTCTAAGTGAAGAATGCTTTTATTTCTATAGAAGGGTGTGAAGGCATGTGATAGTTTTGAAGAGACTTATTATGTGGATGTAGAGGAGATCACATATTTTTTTGTGAAGTTGAAATAGAATAGAAAAGAGGCAATCGAGAATACCTACAGAGTTAGTTAATGATTGAAAACTAGAAGTTGTTTGAGGATAGCAAAATCATCAAAGTATTCATAAGTGTAGAAATCTATATGAGTTATAAAATTTCATTTGTAACATGATATTGAAAGTGTATTTGAAATATTTTATTGTATAATCATCTGAGTGGGTGCTCAGATTAGGGGTAGAAGCTCTTTTAATTTGGTGCTCATAAACTTGGAATTGGTGTTCTTTTGGTTTGGTGCCCATAAATTGTAAACAAAAAACATTTTTTATTGTGAGGCTAGATTAGAGCAATAATTTGTAGTAGCTATTCTCACAGAGGTTTTCTCCCATCTTAGGTTTTCCTTGTATATCTTGTGTTGTGGGATGCATTTTGTGAGTTTGTTTTAGTTACCTTTCTTTTGCTTTTCGTATATGCTTTCAGTGTTTATTTTCATATTGCTTAAAGAAAGATAAAAATTGTAGTCCACTGATTCACCTCCCCCCCTCTCAGTGGTCTTTGTGTTCCTTCATATGGAAACAATGTTGAAGAAGTTGATTTAGTCAAATATTATCGTGCTCCTAGAATTCAAGAATTATCAAGATCCACAAGTCAAACCTCCTTGGTATAGAGAGGAAGATCATTGTGAATTCCACCAATATAAGGGTCATAAAATGCAAAAAAAAATTAGAGTCAAACATGTCATCAATGATATTATTGAACAAGGATAAATTGATGTTGATCTAAAAATAGGGAATCAACATTTAGAGATATATAAGAATACTATGCCTGATCATGAAAAAAAAAAAAAGATTCAAAAAAGGCATCAATTTCACACAATGTAAGCTATACCTATGATAACACATGGTAAGACACATTTGTGTTATTCACCCATCACAACATGAGGAATTAGACATTCATCAAGGAACCTTCTTAAACCAAAGTCCAAATCCATCAATAGTGTCTAGCAATGTTTCTTATCGAGATGGCATCAAGTATGTCTCAAATTGTAATATCCCTCCTTCATATGACTTTATGATTGGACATATCAAAGAAGTTCCAAGACAACAAGACACATCCCTTACTATGGCCATACCCACTAACATTGGTGAAGAGTGTTATACTAATGTTATACCATCTACCCAAGGATCATGTTAAGAGGGTTCTTCTGAGTATAATGAAAGTGGCTCTAAATCAAGTCAAGATCAAGAGATCACATCCTCACAACATTATCATGATTTACAAAAAAAAATTCAATTTGTAAGTGATAGTTGCTCTTTCATAAGTCAAGATGAGGAGCTCACTTCCCTAAAGTATTATCGTGATTTGATGAACATCTTCCAATCCATTCAAAATTTCAAGGGTATACCAGATACTACACCTAAGATGTTCCCTTTTGATGGAAAAATAGATGTTCTCCATCCAAAACTAGAGTCTTTCACTCTTGACATTATCACACAAGAGCAAGCAATGGTAGAGATTTTTGATTCTTACAATACTATGCATCATCGGAATCTCTTGATTCAACATCAAAAAATGACACATCCCAAATTCTAGTTGAAGACATTGAGTATGAAGATATCCAATATTGTCCAGGCAAAAGAATATGTTTACATGAATAGGGTATCTTGAAACTAGAATAGACAGTTAACATTCCTAAACAACAAGAAGCAATGGTAATATCATGTTTCCAAGACAAGCCATATTCAGTAGCCATTTATCAAAGGATACATTATCAAGGAAAAGGATTAGACCTTGCTAAACATGCCATCTTGAAATCGGAAAAGATGGTAGATAATCTTGAGAAACTGTAAGGAATTGGTCTTTCAACACTAGTGGAATCAAAGCATGTCAGTAACACCTCCATAATCTTGGGGGAAGCATTTTCTAGTGTAAACACCAACATGGGGGTACTAAGGATCCTTATGATTAAACCAATGCCAATGCTACAACTAGCCATATGCATCATGAGTCGACATCCACCCATTATTCCATCCACAAATTGGGATTAATACAAAAAAATAGGTTCCTATCAAAGAAAGGAGAAAATTGTTGAAGCAAAAGAAACAACAAAGAATAATGGAAAAAATAAATATAAATGGATACCAAAGAATATAAAAGATCATCCCTATCAAAATACATTAGTCAAAGAAACTATGGGAAAAAACAAAAAAGGAAATATATCCATCAAAGACATGCAAATACAAAAGCAGGCTCCTTAGGCGACGTACAAACTATATCAAGCAATTGGTCTTGATTCCAATCAAAATTATATCTCCACCCATCATTGCTCATCTTCTCAAGTTTGAAGAGTCAAAAGTTCCAAACTACAACCAATCCATCTCATATCCCTTCATGCACATCACCATCCACTCCATTCATGATATCTAATTCTCACATTTACTATGTGTTGGAAACTATTCTTCATCATAAGGATTTTGATGACACTCTATTGGAACGTGCATACCTAGATGAGGTTAATTTTGATATCAACAAGGAAAATTAAGATTCTCAAAAATTACATGAAAGAAAATATATCTTAGAAAAGAAACTTCTTCAAGTAGGATATTGTTGGAACATTATGAAAATTGCCTCTACATCAGTACCACTAGGTGGTTCAACATGAGCATAAGTCTTCAAAAAAAATTAAAAAAAAGCACTACGAAAATAGTAAAGATAAAAACCATCCTCTAATGAAAATTACTTTGGTGGTGCTTTGGGTAAGTAATATAATGAAAACCTGGCAAACAGGAATCATGAGTACAATTGATCATTTATATGTACCATTTTAGATGGAATCATCTCATCCCCTTCATGATAAATACAAAGCTCCCTCCATCTATCCAATCCATCTTTATCTAGGTCTAACCAAAATATTCTTGATCTTGAAAAAGGTTTAGGGTACACTTCAACCTTGCTCATGATGGAAATCTTGACATGACCTTTACCATTTTATCTCATGCAGTCTCATTGCCTATATCTCACATTGTCCCAATGGTCCTATTGTGTGATACAAATCTATTCAAAATCTTTGCATGCTTATAAATTTCTTATCTTGATATTGATTGGCTCATGAAGTATGAAACATTGCTAGACACTGGGGGTAGGTTCTTTGCACTCTTTTTTTCAAATAATTCTTGATCCATGTCTTATATCTCATAATGTGACATCAACATCATGATCTAGGTATCCTTTGTAATCAAAAATACCAAAAAAATTATAAAATATTCAAAAAATATCAAAAAAATTGTGAAAATATCAAAAACATCCAAAAACTTGTAAAGTTCAAAATCCAAAAACATCAAAACATTTGTAAAATTCAAAAATACCAAAAAACATTCAAATATTTGTAGAGGTCAAAAATCCAAAAAAGATCCACATCATCCTAAAACTCCAAAAAATATTCATAGCATGTTAAAATTTCAAAAAAATTCAAATTAGTCAAAACCCCTAAACAATCCTAAAAGTCAAAAAATAAAAAACACTTGTTGAACTACATTGTCTCTGCACTTACGTAGGCAAGGCCATCATTGATGAGCCCCCGATGAATTAGGTTAGTCTATAGGAGTCCACCATAATAAACTGATGTGTCAAAATGTTCATATCTCACCAATAAATGGTCAAGAGTCAGTTGAACTATGTTGTCTCCACACTTACGTAGGAAAGGAAATCATCAATGAGCCCTTTAGGAACTAGGTGAGTTCATCTTAGGTCTTATTTTTACCCCTAGAAAACACAAAAAACATTTAAACTTTTTGAAAACCCTAAATAGTTGCAATATCTAGAAAACTCAAAACAATCTCAAATAAACTCAAAAACATTAAACATTAAAATAATAGAAAACCTAAAGATCCTCAAAACATTTCAAAATTTAAAAAATATCAAAACCACCTGTCTCATCTTACTTCCACTTGTAATAATCTTCATTCATAATAAATTGATCATCATTCCCACTCTCTGGTGAAGTAGAAACAAGTACAACATTTCAAAAAGTAAACTTTAAGGAAAAAGAGTCGTGAAATCAAGATTAATCTTTGAACACATTAATTAGGGTTATATCAATAGCCTAATTAATTTAACACAACATCATTATCCAATGAACATCATTATCCAATGAACATCCTAGGTGATATCTTTCTAACAATGGGCATCATATCAAATATTAGCTAAGAACATAAAAATCTCTTTGGCAATAGATATGGATAACATTGATTGCTTGTTCATTTTAATCTTTTCCTATGATTTATCTTATTGGTCCATTCCGTTGATCTCTCGATGATGTCTAACAAAACCAATTTACAGAGATAGGGATGGGGCATTGATCATTACTTTTGTTTGTTGTGGTTGTTGGATATTCTTGTAGTACAACCTTAGCGAATACTTATCATGCATGTGCCAAGATAGTCCCAGGTGAAAAAATGGCTACAACATGTTAGGTTCTTTATACCTTTTGTTTATTAGTCTCCTTACTTCAATGGCTCATTATTTCACATGGTCAAACAAGGTTTTCGTATCTTAAGTATGAACAAGGATACTCCTATTTTTTTATAGAGTCAAATTCCATCGCATTAAATACAATGCCACCCTGGTTCTTCATACCTTGGTGCATCGTATCTATTTGATACATCAAAAATAAGTATTGCTATGATGAATTAAGACAAAGTCCTAGAAGCAAATCAATATCATTTGTCTCATCACCATATCCAATAAAATCTCAGAATAATTATGGATTTGTTAGAATTATGAATCAATATCAACATAAATGAAAGGTTAATCAATGAACCATCTCATTTTTCTATTCTATCATCCATATTCTATCTATTTATTACTAACATCCAAGTCTCATGACATAACAAAAATAGGTGCATCCATCCTGCATCCATAAATAGTTAGCATATCATAACATACATCCTACATATAACTTGCATATTATATCAAAATTACAAAAATAAATACATCCATATCATACACAACATGTGAATCTCATCCAAAAATCATATACATTTGCAATACATCACACCATAGGCATAATAAACACATCTCATTTTCATAAATATCCATACATCATCCATAATGCAATCATAGGACATCCATAACGTCATAACATCACAAGCATGAAATAAAACATCATATCATGATCACATAAAAACTCATCTCATATATATCAAAATAATCAAATGTCATGATACAAGTCAAGTATGTGAGAAGGATATACACAAGGCTATAAAAAATGAGTTGATGAATGAATGTACATCAAATAATCAGGCTATATACATCAAAAAAATTCTATACCTCTAGAGCTATCCTTTTCTCCCCAATCCTCCTATCAAGAGGGTTGCTAGTGGCCCCCTCCTAATGGACCCTTGATTGACGGCCCACCTCCTGATCTTGTAGGTCCCAAGGCACTCCTCTGTGAAAATTCTAGCCGCCAACAATGTCGTGGAACCTCTCTAGATGGTATGTCTTGTAGTAGGACACCTTATCAATAGCTGATCCATATAACCCTATTGTACCATGGCCTAGGCCTCTGCCTATGCCTACACTTGAATCTAAGCAGTAGCCTCAAGCTACTACCTCTATGTGGTCTCCTATGCAATTTGTAATGCTAATTTTTGGCTATGTTGGCACTCTTGGTTGCACTCTTTTATCTATCTATCTCACTTAGCCCTCACAATATCACTCTCCTAAATGGTCGTGTCTCTTTCAACCATCCTCTACTATAATAACACCTGGAGATCAAGACCTTTTTTTTGTAACTATAGTGGTGGTGGGGGTGGTCCTACTAGATTCACTCTTGGTTGTTGCCCAATTATGAGAATATGTCCATCGTGTTGACTCAAAACCTATCTCGAAACCTACCCATCATGTTGAGGAGGTTGTTGAGGTATCTATCCAATCTAACAGAAGCATGCTGAGAAAATCACACGTCATAAGCTAGTGTGGTATCAAGATCATCGAGACCTCCTGCATCAACCCAGGGAAATAGAACAAGCTGTGTAAAATATTGAATGGAAACTTGTGGACCTACCTACTCTCCCCAAGCCACCTCTTTGGTAGTACATGCATAGATAAGCCTATAATCTGGTGCCAATACATCTTGTTGGTGACCAGACTATTGAGCCACCCTATCTGGTAAATACCTAACAATGATATGATGTTGGAGACCCATAATCCATTGTGTGTCAAGAATAGAATAAATGATATTGATCATCAACCCATGGCTACACTTGGAGCTAGGGTCTCCACCTGAATACTATCATATCATCTATTACCATCCTCTAATATGTTATACCTATTGTTCCTATGTGATGGAGTGTACTCATGGCAGAATATATGTATACAAGTGGCTCCTCCTCATCAATATCTCTCAATTCAATGAAGGGCCTGAGCATGACAATGTTCTCCCTATTGAAATAATGAAGGAACCCCTTTAATGTGTTGTCATTGATGCCAACATTAATTGTTGACAATTTCTCTAATTCGGTGAATAGAATGAAGACATCTTTATCCAGTAATTTGATTCAGAATTTCTTATGTAATAAGATCAACTTATGAGGTTGTAGTATGTTATTCCTAGCTATTATATGCATCTATAATCAAGATTTCAGCAATTTTTGGTTGACGGGCTGAAACTTACAAGTGATAGTAGTTCAACACGTAGTTTTTGGCTTTATGTAGTGTAAATGGGTATGAGTTATCTGGTCTGCATTCCTGTGGTAATTGGAATCTGAATTTACAATTTTGGGAGATGGTTTATAGATGTCAGTACACTATATATTCCAAATGGTGAGTGATTATATGATTAGTTGGATTGATGGTGTGTGATCAATTAGCTTATTTTGTGATTAGGTCTAATTCTTGGCCGACCTAATGCCTGATATATGTTGTGGAGATTAATTAAGTATTATAGATGTTAAGGGGGTCTATTTTAGTTCCATGCTTACCTTAATTAAGTGTTCCACATTTGGTTTGAGTGCGAAGATGTTTTTGTATCAAGTATAGAGCTAGCAAGGTAATTTTGAATTAAAATAGGGCTACATCCAATTAGCTTAACCTAATTGATGTATGCGGATGTAATTGGGTATATATGTGAGACATTTTTGAATTGTTAAGGGACATGACTTGTGATAAGATATGTGTGAGGTATGATATTGTGCGAACATGTGAATTTGTATGTGTGAGATCTGAATTAGTGCAAAATTGTTGTGAATGTTAAGTGACTATAAAGCAAAGTAGAGTTTTGTATTAAGAGGTTCAAAGAAACTGAATTCAACTCAAGGAAGTTACAATTTGTATTAGTTCACATTTTGGCTATGTATCCATCTCTTTTTTTTGTATCTATCTCTGGCTATGAGCCTTATTGGACAATGTGTCCTAGCAGTGAGCCTTTGTAAAATCTTATAATTGGTTATGATATATTGTGAGCTAATCCTCACTGTGGTTTTTCCCTTTTTGGGTTTTCCACATAAAAATATTAGTGTTCATGTGTTATGTGATCTTGTGATCCCTTTCATTTTTTCATTCATTGTTGCAGTTAGATGTACTTTGTTAATTGGATGGTTTGTGATAAATTGGTTATATAGAATACTAATTCACCCCCCCTCCCAGTATTCTAGGTGTTCAACAATTGGTATTAGAGATTGGTTCCTTTTAAGAAGCCTAATAGCTCAAGGAAGATCTTGGAGATTGAACACATGGATGATAAAATGTATCCTATTCCTCCGGAAGAAATTCTGCAATTAAGATTGCATAGAAGATGATCGTATGATTGACAAAGAAGAACATAAAGTTGCTCTTGAAGATCTTGACAGAGATGAAGGTGAAAAAAAAATTCTAAAGGAAAACCTAGAGGAAGCAAATGAATGCATCAAAAATTTGAGAGAAAAAATAAAAAAAGTTCAAAGAGAGACATAGAGAAGTCAATGAATAGTTGAAGAAAGAAAATGAATACATCACTAGACTAAAAGTACAAGTGGAAGAAAAGAAAAGAATTGAGGATTGTCTAAATGTAAAGGTGCAAAGCAAGGCTAATGAATGCACAAGACTTGAACAAGAAGTAATAACTCTAAGATCAAATCTAGAAAAAACAAGAGCTCATGAGGACAAATTTAAAGAAAGTACTACAATGCTTGATGAACTAATTTCAGGACACAAACCATTTAAAGATAAAGGTGGCTTGGGACTTGAAGAAGGAGAAATCTCAAAGGCTAATTAGACACCTAACAAGGTTGAGAATCAAAAGAATACTCAAGGCAATGGAAAAAAATTTAGAAGTTAAAGAAGCAATGTTGGAAGACCCCCTATTAGACAACCAAATGCTCAAAGGTACCCATCTTTCAATGGTATTTTCTTCTCATGCAATAAAACTTGGATACAAGGAAATAGAATGTAGAAGTAGAATGAATCAAAATGCTAAATCCTTCTCTAGAAAATGTTTTGCATGCAAGAAATTTGGACATAGAGCTATTTCATGTAGAAGTCATATGATGAATAGATATAACGTTGGTAGAATGATTCAATCTTTCAATGGCTGCTGTGAAACATGCAATGCATTTGGACATAAAGCTAACCAGTGCAGATCAAGATTGAATGGAAATAATTTTGGTTAGAAAAATGTTGTATTCTACAATTGCAACAAACCTGGACATATTTCAATATTTTGCAAAAGTAAGAATGGAAGGAAAACTAATTTGGGAAAGAGGAATGAACCTGTGAAGAAAATTGACCCCACTGAAGTAAAGAATGAAATGGAGAAGATTTGGAGAAAGAAAGAGGAACCTAAGAACAAATATGAATCAAATGCATTTATACCTCCCTATGGTACAAATAATTCCCTTGGAAATTCAACCTAGGCATGGGCTTAGGGGGAGTGATAAAAGAAAAATCTAATAACCCCCTGGAAATATGAAGTGTCAAGGAGTGACATGAAGATACATGGTGTCAGATGAAAAGCTTAATCTTCTGAAAAAGAAATCGGCAGAAAATATGCAAATCTAAAGAAATGTAGAGAATTTTAGGGTTTATAATGTATTAGTAGAGTGTTTACTAGCTTTTTGGAATTTGGATCAATTAATGAAAAATTAAAGCAAATATGAAAGGCATAAAGAAAGTTTCTAAGTTGATTCTAATCACTTTTATAAATTTGGAAGAAAGCTGAGCGAATTGAAAGTGAGTTGAAGGTGATCCAAAGCAATTTGGTGTAAACCCTAGATCCTATCGCGCACATTATAAAAGGTATTTACAACTATATGTGCTTTGTGGGTTTGAAATAGTAGTAATTTTATAAGAATTTGAGATTGAATTGGAGTTATAATGGCTACACTAACCGTAGTTAACATCACTGAAAGAACTAGACAAAAAATTAAGAGATATTCATGAAAAATATTTTATAATGCCCCCAATGATGCTTTTTCAAAGATTCCACATAGGGTTTACATACATGGAAAATTGGACGAATATTGTAGCTTAGGGAAAAACCAAGGTTAGCAGATTAGAGCTTAAACAAAATAACCCAAAGCAAAGAAATGAAGAACAAAGGAGTAAAAACATGAAAACATGGAAAGATTTTACCAAATGTCTTCAACCTTCATGATTAACCTCCATTGTTCTCTATTTGTTGCAATATTATGTTTTCCCTCATATTTATGATGAGCAACTTATGATAATGCCAATGTCCTAAGCAAATGTTGAAGGATTCTATCAAAATGCTACACAATGCAACTATGAAGCAACTATGAAGCGATCCTAAAGAATGAAAAATGTCTAAAGCATGAAGTCCATAAATGCCAAGATGTCAAGATGCTAAGAGATGAAGTGTGCAAATGAGACCAAAATTGTCATTTTATAGAAAAGTCAATTTTGGATGAATGACCAAGATTGAAGATTGGCAAATGTCCTAAGATCAATGGTTGAGATTGAATGTGACAACCCACAATTGGGGTTAGGGAAACCTTAGGTTAGAATTTGAAATGAATGGTTGAGATTTGATATTAGGAAATCAAGTCAAAGGACAAGATTGCATGCGACAAGAAGATAAGAATGGCACAGAAAGAGAAAGAGCTAGAAAATCAAATAATATTAGAAATAATTTGATTTATGGAGAAAAGTTGTCATTTTGAATTAAAAATTAATTTAACTCAAAAAGGTGGGGCGATGTGATAGTTAATAATGATTTTTCAAATTATTTACTAAGAGAGAGAAAATTAAAAAGTGGGACAATTTTAAATAATTTTATTTAAAATTGGGAAAATGCTAAGGTGGGCAATAATTAAATAAATTAAAGAATTTATTTAATTATAAAAAATTTAGAAATTAATGACATATTTAAATAAATAAATAAAGTTTATTTATTTAAATAATCAAGAGGAAATAATGGACAAAGATAATTAAATAAATTTAAGAATTTATTTAATCATAGAGAGACATTAGAGAATTAGCGATGTCTTTAAATAAATAAATCAAATTTATTTATTTAAACAATCAAAAAGACATGAATTAATAAAATAATTATGAATTATTTAATTAATAGTTGAAATTGGACCATAGGACATAATTAAATATTTTAATTATGTTAGGAAGAAATATGGAGAAAATAGAACTTGCAGGCCTAGGTCAATTTTATGTGTCTACATTTTTCCCCTTTTTGTTATAATGCAACCTATCACATTGTGACAAAGAAAATCTAGTCAAAACATGCCCCAATGAAGTTATGGAGTATCTATGCCCCCTCGGGAAAATTTTCAAATTTTCGCCCGGTGACAGAAAAATTTGGAAAGTATCCCAATAAGTCAAATTGTTGATCAAAAAATCAGCAGTGCGATCAATTTTAAATTTCAACATGTTTAGGGCAGTCAACGGGTTGGTCAAAGTTGGTCAAAAGAGCCTCCAATAATAAAATTTTCAAGAAAATCCCACTTTTACCCTATAAATAGGTTCAAAATGGGTAAAAAGTCAATTCATTTTCACTTTTACCATTTGAAATTTGAAATCTCAGAGAGAGAGGAGACTTTGCAATGATGGTAATTCCAATGACCAAGCATTACAGGTACATCATGTGGACTTTCAGATGGCCAAAGGGCGTAGAGCCACCAGTAAGTACCCCTTACCCCCTTCGTAATTTTATCATTTTGTGTGCTTTTCTAGGGTTTGAAGTTAGGTCAATGAATGCATTGCGACACATGTGTGTTCGCATAAGCTCCATTAGTGTTTGTGTTGCACGCATTTGATGCATCGTGATGTAAACACAAGGAGTCTATTAGGTTTAGGTTTAAAGTGACGCATTTGCAAACCAGTGTGACGCATTCGCTACTTTGCAACACAAATTATAGGTCTAGCAATGCAATCGCTCTGTCGCGACACAAACACGAGGCCATTCGACACAATTGTTATGAAAATGAAGCATATGAGAGAGTAAGTGACACATATGCTATAGGATGACACATTTGTGAGCTTGTACGATGCAATCATCATGTTGTGACGCAAGTGAAGTGCCAAACGACACAATTGAATTAGTGTGATGCAATTTCCTTTGACGTGACACATTTGACTTTGACTAGGGTTGAATTTTGTTTAGGCTCAGTTTCTACTTATTCTTGATTACATAGATGGTAATAATGATGTTTACTGATGTGTTAACTCTCATTTCTATGTGTGCAGAAATGATTACCACCTATTTACACATGTGAGTTCAGGCCATCAACATATGCATTTAGAGATCAGATGTGAGACAGGGAGCAGAGACGACTAATGCGGCTTGGACTATATTATGTGACCTATATGCCCATTTTCTAGGAAAATAGGGGACTATTGATAGCATTGGCCAAGAGATGGCACTCAGAGATGTGTTCATTCCACTTGTCGACAGGAGAGGCCATTGTGGCACTCGAGGACGTGTATAGGATTTTCACCTTACGATCCGAGGAGAGCATGTTGTTTATGATCCACATCGGGGAAAGTAGGCAATTATAGAGTATTATGAGGCTACTGATGGCGTAGGACTAGGCATAGAGGGATATGAGATTCAGTGGGAGTTCATGGCAGAGCATTATCCTCGATGGGATGTGATGCTATGCATGTTGATTGTCGATGTACTTATACCAAACCATCGTGGACATGGGTTCCCTATCGGATGGGGAGATGTTATCATTAGGATGAGGTGGGATAGGACTATTTTTGCCTAGGGTCCATGTCTACTTGGAATGCTTTATCAGTAGTTGCATGAGGTGGCATACAAAGGTGCACACAGTATCAACTGCAGTACCACACTACTTATAATCTAGGCTTGGGAGCATATCCCTATCTTTCAACCTCCTATTCAGAGACCACAACTAGCTGAGGGGATGTCGTATGTTTATCTGTATGTTGGTTCCCTACAGTAGACTAGAGTCGAGGAGATAGGATACTAGCAGCATGGGATTGATACTTTGATGGCATTTGTCTAGAGGCCTTATAGGGACTTTGCACAATGGGCTAGAGAGGGTAATCATTTAGCCTTCACAGAAAGTTCCAGTATCTTATTGGTTGCACTATTCAATCTCAACTTATCATTGAGATATACCTCCCCCAACAGGTATTGTGACAATTCACCGAGTAGCAGGATGTGCCAGTGGGGATAATAGAGTATGTCAGATCATCCCAAGAGACTATATGGGGACCATCTATATCAGTGCCCTTGGCAGAGAAACAGATTGATGGGTTGGTGGCATAACAGTGGGCCTAGAGTGGGCATCTAGAAGATCCTAGTACAACAATGGAGTTTGATACATGGTGGTAGGCTCACAAGCCACAGCCATTGACAAACCCAAATGGGCTAGTGGACTAGTGATCAATGATACCGCGGGTGTGCTAAGGAGGCCAAGGAGGCAGAGATGGTGGCAAGGGGAGGGGGAGGGATGGAGGCCGAGGAGATGGGGGGAGGGGTGGAGGAGATGGTGGAGGTGATGACAGAGGTGATGGAGGAGATGGTGGGGGTGGAGGGAGGAGGAGGAGAGGAGGAGATGGTAGGAGGTAGGGCATGAGAGTATGCCAACATGTTGAGAGGGTGCCCTTAGATGTAATTCTCGAGGTGGCTAAGGAGGAGGAGAGGGATGAGGGAGTGAAATAGGAGGAGGAGCAACTGGAGGCCGAGGTTAGGCAAGAGGGGAGTAGCCAGAGGTAGAGGCTAGGTAGGACAAGGAGGCCTTGGATGTCAGCGGAGGGGAGGAGACAGTTGGGGGTGAGGAGGAGGTCAGAGGTGATGATGAGGTGTTGGATATTGGTGGTGAGGATGATAGGATGAGTCAGAGAGATAGCTGTGAGAGCACATGGTGGACAAAGAGGATGATATACCTAGAGGACCACCTTTGCCACATGATGCTATTGTTGATCGAAGATTTTTCAGATATGCAATAGTGACTAGATGAGGCCACAACATAGATCAAATCAATACAGGCAGAGCTAGAGGTCACATAAGTAGAGCGAGATTAGGCTGAGATCCAACGGCAGGAGGTGCACAACTGGTGTGCAGAGTTTACAGAGTTATATGTTGGACTAGTTGGGGATGTAGCTAGGGACTTAGCTAGGGTCAGTGCTAGTTGGGGCTAGTTTTGAATGTTGTATGAGAGAGCAGTGTCGGCTGAGTGGTGGGAGCCTAGTTTATCTAGATCTCAGAGCAAGACAAAGAGTGTGTAAGGGAGTAGCAGTTGGACACACAATAGTCACAGTCAGAGTAGTGTGGGACGTGGTTCTGCCTCCTCTAGGAATTCATCATGTCACCAGTCCCATCATAGTCACAAGTATTCCTCGGGCCATAGATCCAGCCATAGTCATGGTTCATCTGCCTCAGGGCATAGGTCAAAGCACAACCATTCACTAGTTACAGATTCATTAGCTTCACAAACTCTAGCAACCATGTCCTCCCAAATACCATTAGTTCCTGTTATAGGTTACCAGTCACCCTGTTCTTCTCCATGAGGGGATGAGGAGAGCACAACCTAGGGCATTTCCACTATTATCTTGTTGTCATGTTTGATACATTATGTTGATACATTTATATTTTTACCATCGAACGTGCGAGCTCTATTTTTGGGATATCTCATGACTTTATCCTATGACATCATTTTTGAGATTATATATATGATGCAGTTTTGGCGTAGACTATATACTTTATGTTATGTGATGATGCATTATGATTTGATTATGTCTATGATATATGCATTTATGATGATGATTATGATAATGCATTTTGTATGTTATGTGATGTGTGCAATTGTGATGGTTATTTATGATTATTTATGATTATATTCCATGAGGATATTATGCTATGTATGATGGTTATATGATGATGATAATGATCTTCTATATGCATGCATGATGTTTTTGATTCTAATGAATGTCATGTTTATGATTATAGATGTGTTAATGTACAATTATATATATGTGGATAATGTGACATTTGATGCCTTATGTTATGATGTATATGCATTACTAATATGAACAATGTATGAAAATGTTAAATGCACTTATATGTTATGTGAATGCAAATGAATACAAGTGTTATATGCTAGTGATGTAAATATGCAAATGGATGTTTAATTAATGTATGCCTTAATGAATTTTTTAATGTGTAATGAAACTAAGTGAATGGATGTATGTAGATTTGTGATGAACTAATGCAATGTCTATATTATCATGTATGCAATTATATTTTTGAATGTCACAAGATATCATCAGGGGACGGAAGAGGAGAAATGACAAGACAGAAGGAGATGGATGTTAGTGCAAAGACAAAATCCTTCAACATATTACCAAAGAAATAATAATTGTTTCTCTTAATCATCATTGGGTGGATTATTGTGATGACCAACAAACACCATGATATGACATATATCAATGGTGTGCAAGGTCGTACCATCACATGAGACAAGCAGTCACAGACAAGGATGATCATAACTCATACTAAGAGTACAAATGCCCCAATCTTTTTGTCATAACCAACCAAAAACAAGAAAATCAAGAAAGAAAAACCATGAAATGTTGTTGCTCCTCTAAATCCTGTTGCCAGGACATCCTTGAGGAACTATCAACATGACTTTTCAAAAAAGAAAATACAAGACAATCAACATGATACGTCATTGCTCCTCTAAATCTTGTTGTTAGGATATCCTCGAGGAACTAGTAGCATGATGAAAAATCAAAGGACAAAATGACAAGACAGTGCTTGCCAAGTGTGTTTGAATTTCAAGTGATTTGATATCAAAATTATAGGTGTTTGATGTCGATATGTTAGGTTTTGGCGGTGTCTAGATGACGAATGCTAAGTAATGTCAAATTCAGGAAGGACACATCCTAAATGATGCTGATGTCAAGAGGATCGATCTTCAAATGTCACAAGGATCCCTCAAAATATCAAATGATAGTGATAATGCCTAGGAAGGACACATCCTATGGCATAAATAAATGACAAGGGTTGTTCTTCAAAAGGACACATCTGAAGAATATCCAAGAGTTGACAATTTGACTTGTTTTAACTGAGTTTGACTGGTGTTGATAGAATTGACCACATGTTCTCATTGACATGCAAAATGTAATTGACATATTGATTAAATGATTGTCAAAGTTTGTTTGAGTTGTCTATTTTGGAATAATTTTTTTGACTTGAAGATATTCGACATGTGTGCTAGTGCAATGTCATGAACCCTAATGGACTGACGTAGTGTGGCCTCAGGGGCTCATTGATTAATGACCTTACCTATGTCATACACTCAAAGACCTCATAGTTCGACATGACCAATGAATTTGTCTTGATTGATCAAAGATTGAGTCATGATTTTATTTGGACAAACCTAAAAGGACTGACCTACTGTCTCAGGGGCTCGATGATGAGCCTTTCCTACGTAGAAAATGCGTAGAAACAATGTAGTTCGACAATGACATGGACTAATTGACATAACTAACTTGACAAGTTATGACTCTGTTTTTGGATGTTTTTGTGTTTTTGACATATGTTGATTTTTTGGATTTTTTTTTAGAACATTTTATGATTTTTTTGTCTTTTTTCAAGAAATTTTGGATTGACAAGACCATGTACAATACCCACTACAATCAGGTGATAAAGGATTGCCTCCAATCAAGTCTAGGACTATCCAAGTTCAAAGAATGTGCAAAAAGATGTGTTTGGGATGATAGGTGGATGGTATGCCAAACCTGATGCCAACCATTGTCAGTCATGTAAAGAAATGACGAGGTTTTGTGACAGGATATCATGATGGTGTCAAAAAAGTGGGTGTTTATTGTGGACTATGGTAGATGGAGTGAAAGTAGATGACAAAGCAAAGACTGACTACACATGGAATCTGTTTGCCAGTTTTTTACCATGGTACTTATCGAAAGCGCTTATTTATCAAGTTTTCACTATTGGAAGAATTATTTATCTTTACTATTTTTGTCATTTTTTTTCATTTTATTATTATTATTGTATTTTTGATGGTTTACAGCCTAGCTCTCTAATGATATGTCTAGAACTTTCATAGATGTAGACTTTTGATGGGCTCTGTCAAATTTTCCCCATCTGGAGTAGCTAGCCGGTAAGCTCCAAAATTGAATGAGGCCATTATGATATAAGGACCCGGCCAATTAGGTTTGAACTTGCCAGGTTTTTCTCTCTCATACTGATTCTCAGGATTTTACATTAGGACCAGGTCACCAATGTAAAACTTTTTGATCATGACTCTCTTGTTATAACTGCGACAAAGGAAATTTTGATATGCCTGTAAATGATTTAAGGCATTTTGTCTAGGTTCCTCTAACATTTCTAGCTTATGTAGTCGTGACTGTCTATACTCTTCATCATCAATCAAGCCCTTCATGGAGAATCTTAAATATGGGATTTCAACCTCGATGGGCAAGATGGCTTCAGCTCCAAGGAACAAGGTGAATGGAGTGGATCCTATAGGTCTGCAGATACTAGTACGGTAAGCCCATAGAGCAGGGTTGTGTTGTATGTGCCAGTCACAACCAACATCATTAATTGTCTTCTTAAGAATTTTGACGATTGTCTTATTAGATGCCTCAACTTGACCATTTCCTTGCGGGTAATATGGCGTGGAGAAATGATGTTGGATGTGGAAGCGTTCACAAAGTTCACGAATGTCTTGATTTTTGAAGGGATGACGATTGTCTGTGATGATTGTGTTAGTGTAATTAATTAATTATTACACTACTATAAGTTAACTTAGGTCATACATCATTTAGTCCTAGGTTGCATTTTAATAAATCATTTAATAATGGGGTAATGTCCCCTTCCTTGTTTGTAGGGATAAGATTCCTTCTAGAAGATGAGTTGTCCTTCTAGAACTTATCTCAACATTTAATAATTTCCTAGATAGGGTTCACATGTTGTCACATGTTAGATCATAACACTTGGCAACATCTCATGCATCTTAGGTTTTCTCTTTTGCCTATATAATCATGCATTTTGTTCATTTGTAGCATATCATCATATCATATCAATATAGAATCTTTATTCAACATTCCATTGTTGCAACACTTTCCTTTGTGGTTGATTATCTTTCATGGAAAAGGTCCTTTATTGAAGATTCCAGAGCTTCAGGGACTGTGCATCCATAACCTCATCATGGTATCAAAGCTTGTCCAGTGAAACATCAACCCTTGATCAAGGAAGTTGGAGTGCGAGATTCTTGCAAGCTTGGAGTTTATGTTGCAGGCTAGTTGGTTCTACCTGGGAGCCAAGCTGATTTATGGTGCACATTAGGCTCCCTCCAACCTCTCCATTGTGTCCAGAAGGCCTCAAACCCCAAAGATCTCCTACCCATTTGCCAAAATAGGAGTTATATCATCTGGGAGCCTCTGAGGTACAATCTAGGGTTTGTATTTTTTTGTACTATCTATACATATCTGTAGAAAAAAATCTCCCCTCTTAGTCCTCTTCAAAGGAATTTTTTTTTTAGAAAAATCAAAATAAACTTCTAGCTATTTTTGGGCATCTTTTCCTATAGTTTTGGAAAAAATAAAAAATCTGGAAGCGACCTCCAATTAAAATTCACAGTCGGCATATTTATTTTTCAATGGACTATAGTCCATTCGTCAGCATTTGATATTTTCTGCAGGGTATTTTTTCAGTGTTTTGTTTTTTTTTATTTTGAATATTGCAATATTTGCAATTCAAAATTATTATCCATTTGCACCAACCACCGGTCGGCTCCCCGCCTGTGTCACTCTATCGCTATCATTGACGTCATCCCATTGGCCACTTCAGACTTCATCGACCGTGCTCTCCCCAGTACCATCCGTGTGTTCATTGGCCATCATTTATGGCCCCCACCGACCATTTCTGTTGACCAATGTTTGCTCTCGGCTTATCTCCCATTGACACTGATTGTTGCAGACTCTACTCCATCCCCAGTCCCATCGGCAACTGACAGCTCCGTTATCCCGAGCGGTGCCACCACCCAGTCGGTCGCGCCACAAGCACATTGCTCTGATGCCACCTATTTTGGGGGGGTGTTTTTTTTTCCCCAACATAGCCCACAGTCATATCAGCGACCAAGGGCCTGATTTTTTAAGCCTCAGGTGCTTAATTCTTGCACCTAGTTAGCCAACAGTAGTTCAATCAGGCAGAAATCTTCAAGAGGGCATAACTTTCACATACGATATCGAAAATATGCAAACGATATACCGTTGGAAAGCTCTATGAGTCTACTTTCTAGAGGTGTGATCTATTTTTATAGATTATAATTCTATTAAAAATTATTCTTAGTTGAAGTGGAAACCCTAATCTTGGGTTTAGTGGTGATTCCTAGCTTTTCAATTTGTTTCAAAGGCTTCACTTCAATTGTTTGTTGATCAATTATCTAGTTTTAGCATTTTTTGTCAAAAATATTTTGTCTTGGATTTTTGTTCTCCTCTAATGCCTAACATAGGATTTGAGATTCTCACTCCTCATAACTATCACACATGGAAGGTCAGTATGTAGAGACTTCTCTAGTCCACTTTGAATGAGAATCGGCTTCATTAAACCAGAGAATATGAAAAATTCCAACATCAGATTAAGTGTGAAGAGGCTATGGGGCTCATTGCTCTACATGTATCCAACTGTTTTTTCTTCCATATTGAGGGGTGCAAGACTCCCAAGGAGGTTTGGGACAAGCTCAAGGATCTCTTCAGTTCTATTAGTGATGTACGGGCTTTTTAATTGGAGGTTGAACTTGCTTCACTCACCATTGATCAATTTCCTTCCATCGAAGACTACTTGGTAAGATTCAAGTCTTTAAGGACTTAGCTTTCTGGGTGTGGCAAAGATAAATTTGACAAAGAGTGTATATTCATGATCCTATCTAAGTTAAGAGGTTTCTTCTCCTAATTTTCTACCTCTTTCTATTCCACCATGGATGGTCTTGGTGATAGTTTTGTTATGCCATCATTTGGGACATTTTGTGAATGGTTGACTCGAGAACAATCCAAGCTCAACCAGGCTAATACATCCACAAAATCCCATGCATTGGTGGTAGGACCACCTAAAGGAAAGGGAAAGCACAAAGGAAAATCAAAAGCAGGAGCTTCTTCTGAATCATCATCACAACATAAGGAAGAAAAGCCGAAGAGGGAGAGGCCCAAGTGCAACTTTTGTAATGGGCTTGGTCACATTGATGATACATGTTTCAAGAGAGAGATACATGAGCTAAGGAAGATACTCAGAGATCACAACATCTCTCTCCCTCCCACAATAGTAAAATCTCCTCACTCCCCCTCTCATGAAATGTCATCATTAGGTATTGTCGGAATTGCCACTGTTGAAAATATTTGTAAGGGGAATGCTTTGATAACTGCTTTGGTTGATAGCAGAGAAGGATGGGTACTTGACTCCGGTGCTTCACGACATGTCACTTCTTCTCAACAACATATTATGTGGGATATTTTGAGGCCTTCCAACTTTGAAAGAATGTTTACCACAAATGCAAATATTGAATATGTTGTTGGTATTTGTGATGTTGTTCTTGATGGAAAGCAGTTGGAAGATGTTGTCTACATTCCTCAGATTGCTCATAATCTGTTTCCTATCTATCAACTTGCTCAGGGGAGTTTGAGCATTGAGTTCACTTCAGAACTTTCCATCATCAGGGATATGTTTGATGTCCTTGTTTCCTATGGACAAGTAGATCATCACTCCAAGGTATACAAGTTTACCAAATTCTGGGATCGAGATCAACCTGCTCCTGACTCTCCAAACTCAAGGGTAGGAATCCCCTCATCTCCCCCTCATCGCCAAGGTTGTGGAGGCTAGATTGACTTGACTCTTTGCATGACACCATCTTCCTCCTTAGACACCTCTCAGTTGAGATTTTCTTCAGCAGAGATGGATACATTCTCTTCTTTAGACTTGTGGTACATGGATGGGTTTTCTTCAGGTCTATCCAACTTGGATGCTTAGTTCCACACTGGTCTTGAAGACATTCTAGAAGGGACTACTCTCCTTTATGGCGGGGCTATCTAGTCCACACATACCTTTTATCTCTTTGTATATTTGTGATGGTTGTAGTCCTTGGGGGGATAATGTTGAGTCCTCCAAACATCACTCTTCCATATTTTTTTCTTTTATATCTCCTTTTTGGAGAGGGGTTTTGTTCCCACTGGGTTTTCCCCTTTTCTCTAGTTGTGGGATATTTTTTTGCATCCTCATCATGTAGATGGGTACCTAACATGTCATCATAGTTGGGACCCATCTTCTTGCATAATCATTTCATTTTCCTCCCTAAGTTGAACTCATGGGGGGTGTTAGTGTAATTAATTAATTATTACACTAGCATAAGTTAACTTAGGTCATACATCATTTAGTCATAGGTTGCATTTTAATAAATCATTTAATAATGGGGTAATGTCCCCTTCCTTGTTTTTAGGGATAAGATTCCTTCTAGAAGATGAGTTGTCCTTCTAGAACTTATCTCAACATTTAATAATTTCCTAGATAGGGTTCACATGTTGTCACATGTTGTTAGATCATAACACTTGACAACATCTCATGCATCTTAGGGTTTCTCTTTTGCCTATATAATCAAGCATTTTGTTCATTTGTACATATCATCATATCATATCATATCATATCATATCAATATAGAATCTTTATTCAACATTCCATTGTTGCAACACTTTCCTTTGTGGTTGATTATCTTTCATGGCAAAGGTCCTTTATTGAAGATTTCAAAACTTCAGGGACTGTGCATCCATAATCTCATCAGATTGACTATGGAACACCATACTGGTAGATGATGTAGTTGAGGATGAATTTGGAAATCTACTTGCCAGTTATGTATGTGAGGGGGATGGCTTCAATCCACTTAGTGAAGTAATCAGTGGTGGTGATAATGAACTTATGGCCATTGGAAGAATTAGGATGGATTTTTCCCATGAGGTCAAATCCCCATTGTGTGTAGGACCAAGGAGAAGCAATTTTCCAAAGTTCTTGTGTTGGTGCATGAATCAAATCACTATGTATTTGACATTGATGACATGTTCTGACAAACATAAGTGCATCTTTCTCCATTTTTGGCCAATAATACCCAAGTCTCGTGATCTTCTTAGCTAAGGTAGGGCCACTCGAATGAGATCCGCATATACCCTCATGTACCTCACATAAGGTTGTATGTGCTTCATCAGCGTCAAGACATCGAAGAAGGGTATTGTAGAAGCTATGATGGTATAAGGTGTCACTAATGATGGTGTATCGGGTAGCTTTGCAGATAAAGGATTTTCGTTGGTTGTTGGAAAGGTTCGAGGGAAGGGTTTGAGACTGAAGGTAGTCATATATGTCTTGATACCATGGAGAGTTGGGACCAACAAGCTTTCAAACAATTTATGACTCTGGAATATCATATGCAAGAACCAAAAGTTGTTCCACCAAGAACTGAAATTGCGGCACATTGCTAGGAATGTCTAGAAGAGATCCGATTGTAGCCATTGCATTTGTTGCCTTATTTTGTGCCCTAGGAACCTACTCAAAAGCAAGCATGTGGAAATAAGACTGAAAGTTGTCAACCATTTGTTTTGTAGGGAATTAACTTTTCATCCTTGGTGTCATATTCGTCGTTGACCTAGTTGATGACCAATTGAGAATCTTCAAAGACTAGAAGCATTTTTATTTTCTATTTTATGGCCATTCAGAGTCCTATGACAAGTGCCTCATATTCTGCAACATTATTTATACATGGAAAAGCAATGTGGAATGACTTAGGGATGGAATCTCCTTGTGGTGTGATAAATACTATACTTGCTCCTGAGCCATGACTAGTATGAGACCCATCAAAATAAAGTTTCCAAGGTGATTTAGGCTCTGTATGAAATATGGACTCATGAGGGAAGTCTACTACCAGTGGATGATTTCCTTGTAAAGGTGCATCTGCAAGTTGATCTACTATTACTTGTCCTTTAATGGCCTTTCATTCCACATAATGTATGTCATACTCACTCAATATCATAACCCACTTTTCCAAGTGACCTGTTAATATTGCACGACTTAGGAGATACTTCAAGGGATCAATCTTTGCTATAAGTTGTGTCTTATGATTTAGCATGTAATTTCTTAATTTCTAGGCAGCAAAGACAACTGCAAGACAAGTGCATTCAATAGGTGTGTAGTTGAGTTCATATCCAACCAATGTGTGACGGATGTAGTATATAGCCATTTCTTTTTCGCCATGATCATTTTGTGCAAGCAATGCCCCTAGTGCTGAAGTTGTTGTAGAAATATATAGAATCAAAGGTTTTCCTTCAATAGGTGGCATGAGGATAAGTGGTGACAATAGATAGTCCTTTATTTGTTGGAAGGCCTCTTGACATTTATCAATCCACACAAAGGGTATGCCTTTGCATAGGAGATATTGAAATGGTTGGAACTTGTCTACTAGCTGTGCAATGAAGCGTCAGATAGACTGTAATGTACTTAGCTCACTTATTCCTTTTGGGGGAGGCATTTCTAATATTGCTTTTACGTTGGTAGGATCAACTTCAATGCCTTTGTGAGAAACTATATATCCCAAAAGTTTTCCTGATGTCACACCAAAGACACATTTCTTAGGATTCAAGCGGACCTTGTACTCTTCCAGTCTTTTGAAAAAAAATTCTAGCACATTAAGGTGATCTTTGTGTGTCAAATACTTTTCCAAAAGTTCATCCATATAATCTGCCATTAAAGTATTCATGAGGTCATGGAAAATTGTTGTTATTGCTCGCTAATATGTGGTTCTTGCATTCTTGAGACCAAAAGGCATGACGTTCCAATAGTATGTACCCCAAGGACATGTGAATGTTGTTTTATGCTGATCTTCAAGGGTAATTTGAATCTGATTATAACCTAAGAAACCATCCATGAGGGACATCTCGTATCCTACTATAAGGTCAAATTTGATGTCTATGTTTGGTAATGGAAAGTTATCCTTTGGACATGCTCTGTTCAAGTCATGAAAGCCTGTATAGGTGCATATTTGACCATTTGGCTTAGTGACAGGTATAGGATTTGAAATCCATTTAGTGTAATCCATTGATCTTATGAATCCTGCATCTAGCAATTTCTTGAGCTCTCCTTTGACTAACAAGGCGATTTGTGGGTGCATCTTTTGTAGCTTCTATTTCACTGGCTTGAAGTCTGGAAGTAAGGGAAAATTGTGCAATACCAAATCTAGATCCAATCGAGGCATATTAGCATAGGACCATGTAAAGTTAATCTTATGTTCTACAAAGAATTTTTGCAATTCAAGTTTTTCTTCTTTTGTCAAGGATGCTGCAAAGAGAATGATTTTGGGATCTTCTGCTATAGCTATGTTAACTTCCATGGTGTCCTCGATGAGCATTGCTGATTTTTCTTGTGCCATGAGGAGAAATTCCAATCCTCCATCCTTGGGTGCCTTGAAGAGTTTTTCACCCTCAAATACGTCCTTTATTTTTACTTTTGTATTGTTAGAAGGTGCCTTTCGGTTTTCACCCAAAGAGGTGTCTTTTTTTTGTTTTACTTTTATTTTTATTTTTCGACTAGAGGATTGCATAGTCTCCCCAAAGTATGTTGCAAAATCTAGGTCTATAGAAAATCCAACTTTGTGGTCCCCAATTGGTATTCCCTCATGGAGTCCCATGAATTCTACAATAGCTTCGTCATTTTGAAATATGTCCATAATTGGTGGGCCTTGTTGATCCCAATCAATTAGTTTTGGGTAGACAAGGATGATTTCATCATCAGTATTGGAAAATTGTGGAGAGGATGTGGAAAGCATGCAAACAGATTCAAAAAGGGTAAAGATGAAGTTGTCATCTTCCAACTCCCATTCGGATCCTATCCAATATTCTTCTTCACTTGATTTAGACAAGTTAGACTCATTGGAAAAATAGGGAACAAATGGATTGGAATCATGGTCAATAGTGTCATGTGGCAATTCAGATGAATCTGAATGATGGTCATTAGGGGTAGATGGTTGGATAAGTGTGTCAAAATGACGGATAGATGATGGTGCAAGTTTATCATTGTCACAAAGCCAAAAGAGTCTAACCCATTCTTCTCTCTTAAATGGGACTTTGGGAGTGTCTTTAGGAAGGTCAATTTTGAACATTTGTCTGAATTGTTCATCAAAGGAAAGTTCACCAGGTTCTAGAAACATTTCTTCTAGGCAGTAGCCACTCAAGGATCTTTGAGAACCAAATTCCCATTCAAGTGAGTTAGTTTCAGTAAGGGAATCTTCAATAGTCTTGAAACTTTTGGAATCATTCACGCTCTCATCTGAAGGTACATTGGTATGTTGATCATCAATTTTAAGTAGCCCAAAACCTAACCCAAGAAGCTTTGGTATTTGGGAAGGCATTATAGGTTCGCACATTCTAGTTTTTTTTTACCAAGGCTACTAGTTCCATCATAGCCTTTTCCATATATCTAGAATGGTAATGGGAATGGGTCTTTTGGGTCCTTATAAATCCATGTGGATAAATCTTCAATGTCTTCTTTGCTCATGTCACCCCATTTTATAAAAATGCATGTTGGAGGAACTTTGAAAAAATCTTTAGGCTCCATTTTGAAATAAGGTCAACCATAAGCCTTTGGAGACTTGGGTATTTTAGTGATGCAGTAAGCCATGTTCAATTTATATTCTCCACAACCTTGGTACTCGATATTGATATTAGAATCAACCTTCGAGACAAAGGGAGATGGTGTGGCAAAAGACGAAGGAGTGGACGTGGAAGGTTTGGCGAGTGTGGACAGATCTATGTATTTGGAAGAAGAGGGTGTTGAAGCTTCCCAGTTTATTAGCACTTCATGCTCCAAAATACCCCTTAGATTGGTGCAATACTGGAAAGGATCGAGGTCTCCATGTATGGTGATTCTGGTGCTATCAAAAGGAAACTTCAAGCATTGATGGTAAGTGGATGAAATAGATTTTAGGGCGTGGATCCAAGGTCGACCAAGCAAGATGTTATAGGGTAATTCAAGATCCAGGACTTGACATGTTGTATCTACAATGACCAACCCAAATTAGATAGGAAGTGTGATAATACCCCAAGAGGAGCATTCTTCATCATCATCTGCCTTTATAACAATGCTCTTGGTAGCGTCTACACAAGCATCAAAGAAGCCTAGAGCTCTAACTAGTTTTAGGGAGCATATGTTCAATCCTACTATGCCATCTACTAAAACTCATCTGACCTTATGTTTATGGATAAAGACTTCGATATGCAATGCGTCATTATGAGAGGGTTTCAGTGATGAATATTCTTGGTCTAAAAATTTTATGTGATGGGGAGTGGTTAGGTATCCCCCATGGCTTCAAATTGGTTGACATCAATGTCATGAGGGACAGAAGAATCCTATAAAGTTTTATCATGTATGGCCTTGTGTGCAAGAGAGATGCGTAGCAGCTCAAGTATAGAGATTTGAGCAGGTATTTTTCCTAATTGGTCAATAAGATTGAACTATCCCTTAGGTTGTGACTGTTTGGTGGATGGACCAAGTATCATGATCTTTGGCTATCTAGGGGGCAGAGGACCAACTATGGTGACTTTTCCACCATGGGTAGTGACATTACATGCAGGTGCTTTCTTGACAATAATTGTATTGACATATTCGTCAATAGCTCAGAGATGATTAATAATGGGTCCACTAGAATAGTCGAAGGCGGTTTGACTATAATTGGCACGATTTTTATTGGTCTTTAGACCTGATGTTGAGGGATTATTTGAACCATGGTCCTACAGTGGGTTTTTATGAATTGTATGGTATGTGTTTGACACAAATTGTTGTCCACCCAGTTCAATGGTGTGATTTTCAATGAGGTCCTGTACAATATTTCTTAATTGTTAATAAGAGGAGGTTCTATGCCCTTTTACACAGTGGTAATCATAGAATGCATTGTCATCCCACCAAGATGGCTTTAATTGGCCTGGGTCATATGGCTTAGGGTCCTATAATGTGATGGCATCATTTTGAAGGAGCTTCTTAAGGACCTCTTCAATTGGTTCACGCAAGGCATTGTATGTACGTCTCTTTGGAAATTTCCTGGTTTGACGTGAATTCCCTTGGCTTTGATTGTTTTGATTATTGTGATTATTTTGGGATTTTGCAATAGGTGTCAAAGTGAGCAATGGTGCAATGTGTGGTTGAGCTCCTTTGAGAGTGAGTACAGGACCCATTGTGTTTACCACCTTAGCGTCAACAACACCATCATTGGTAATGTTTTTATTCTTGACCCAGTATTTATTTTTGTCAACAGGTGGGTTTGAGTTCATGTTCTTGTTGCCATATTTGAGTTCTCCTTTAGCAATAAGGGCCTTTTTGAGTTGGACTCCTCTTTCGACGAGGTCTATGAAAGTGGTGCAACAATGAACTTGCAAATTGTATTTTAATGGGCCTAGGAGGTTTTGGGAAAACATGTCTACTTTTTCTTTCTCTGATATCTCAATATGGCAATGACTTGTTAAACTTCTCCATCTTTGGAAGAATGGAATAAAAGTTTCACCAGTTTCCTCTTGAGTAAGTGTGCATAGATTGGTAATGGAGATGTTGGTGTCAATGGTATAGGTGTAATTTTGCATGAATCTATCTGCAAGTTCCTCCCATGATTTTATTCCCTTAGGCAAGGTGGAAAACCATTCAAGTGCGGGACTTGCAAGACTCCTAGGGAAGAGCCTCATCAAATAAATATGTTCATAGGCGATGTCCATGCAATTGGTTGTAAATTATCAAATGTGTTCAAGGGGATTTGTCTTACCTTTGTACTAGTAAAGTTTGGCACCACGTATCCAAGAGGGAACTATGGCATGTGTAGACTCATGTCAAAAGGGTATGGACATAAGTCATATGATGTGTGAGTCTTCTTTTGTTGCATTTGCATGTTCTCCATCTATTTTTTTAAGGTCACAATTTGAGTTGTGAGTGCGTCAATTATGGGGTTATTTGTAGCTTTACATATGCTAGTGATAGGTATTCCATGAGTCCCCATTTGTTTTGATGATGTGTGTTATTTTGAAACGTATGACATGTTTTGATTAGGGATGTGTTGTTCGATATGGATGTGTGACACGTATGTAGGAATGTGCACTCCAATAGTATTAGTCAATATTTGTGGAATGTTTTGACCTTGAGTATTTTGGTGTCCAAATGAAGTCATATGTTGTGTAATTTGATTGCCTTGTCCAAATTGATATATGTGTCCATGGGGAATTTTGGTGTTTTTCCTTTGGGGGATATTGGTGTTGGTGTTGAGTTGTGATGAGGTGTTGACATTAGGTTGGGGTTCTGGAATGGAAATCCATCATTTATTTCTCCTAAAGGGGTTGAAGGAATTTGTTCCCATGGCATTATTTGAAGACCCAATTAAGGGATTTGACGATGTTGTTCCCATGGTGCTAGATGAAGCTCAAAATAAGAGGTTTGAAGAACTTTCCCCCATTGTTGAGGACCCAAAGGTAGCTCCAATTGATTGTGATGTGACTTGTGACATGGTTGATGTTCCTCCAACAGATGTTGCATTGATCATGTTAGAAGCATTTTGATTGGAGGTTCCATTAGAGGTAGCATTGATGGTGTTTGTTGCAATTTGTGTGGTGGCACAAATGAAGGTGTTGTTTGCATTGTGTTGAGGTTGACTAGTGTTAGAAGTATTGTTTGTACTATTGTTTGCATCATGATTAGGACAAGCTACTCTTAAGGTGTTAATGTCAAACCCACGTGGCAATTTGGCCCCTTGGTGTAAAAGCATGGCTAGATATCTATCTAAATATTGCAAGACTAATTCTTCCACAAAGGAGGCCACGTCAGGGTTTTGTGTGGAAGCTTCTAAGTCTTCCAAAAATACATGTCCATTTTCGTCTCTCTGTATGAATGGTTCAAAGGGATTGTGTGAAGAAGATGGCATGTTCATGTCATTGAAAGGATTGATGAAAGGTACCCCCGATTCTTTGTTTTGATTCATGTCATTAGAGAGGTTATAGGGGTTGGTGTCTTGTCCAAAAAGGTCCATTTGTCTTCTTTTTCTTTGGAGCCTAGTCTCAACTATATAAGGATTTTGTTCAAATGAGAGAGATGAAAATGACAACTAAGTCTATAAATGAGAATCATACTATGTTTTTTGGATTTTTTTGAATAATGGATGCAAGGGAAACTATATTTTGGGGTTTTTTGGCAATAAGAGATGCAATATGACAATGTTGTTTAAAGGAAATGACAAATGCAAAAGGAAAATGAAGACTAAGATGAAGGTATGACAATATTTTTTTTGGATTTTTAGGAATAAGGTATGCAAAATGAGGACTAAAATATGCAAAGATCTAAGGACTTTTGATGGAATTTTAGAAAAGGTTTACTCAACCACTCAAAGCTTAGTCTATGTCTCAATTTGGATCATCAAAAGACTTGTTGGTGTGATTAAATGAAAATGACAAGATGACAAAGTGAGGTTTCCTAACTAGATTATTGAGTTGGAAAGGTCTCATAAAATGACAATGACTAAAGGAAATGATTTTGACTAAGTCCAATGATAACCTAATTTTGAAGGAAAAGATTTTGCAAAGTATGGTAAATTCTCCTATTCCAAATTTTGCAATAAGTTGAGGACCAAAATGCTGGTCTATTGTTTGGAATGATGATGTTGGACTCTAAGGGTGCAACTAAAAATTTGCAAGGATGAACCTATGGGAGAATACAAGATAAAATATGCAAAGAATGGACTTAAGAAATTCCTTGTCTGGTTTTTAATAGAGGCTGCTAGATAAAGATGTTTGACAACAGATTGAAAATGTTTGATCTCGAGTTTTGGACTATAAAAGTGTTTTTGTAAATGCCAAGCAATTGCATCGTTTCAAGTCACAGATGCATTGCAATATGTATTATGCATCTTATATTCAATGAATGCATCATTACAGGAAAAAAATGTGGCACAGGAAAGCAATTGCATCATTCTAAAAATCAAATGCGGTTCAGACAAGTCAAATGCATTACAGTCTAAATAAAGGTCTAATTTATTTTCAAATTTGGAAAATTTTCAAAATTGTTTCAATCTGAATGATTGTTTCCAGGTTTGTGAAAGGTGTTTATTTATTCAATGTCTTAGAAGACATTTGGAAAACACAATGTTTTGTCTTTGAATGATGAAAAAATGCACAATGAAGACAAGCACAATCCTTGATTAGGCAAGGACTATATTTGCTAGATTCCACATGCATTTCCCCAACCACACTTATTCTTAGCGGGTGATCTAGAAGCTTGGCCACACAGGCTCCCCCTTACATTGCACTCACTTCTCGGGTCAACCAAGCTTCAAGCCCCCATAAATCTCCCATGGCAGGATTTTCACCTCTACTAAGAATTGCGAGAATGTGGATTCCTTGGCAATGACTGTTGTTGTGCTAGGGAATAGATGGGTTTTTGGCAACTACACAAATGCTTTTAGTTTGGGACTCTCATTCGAGTGGACACACATGGGTAAATATTAGCTCCAATAAGGAGGAATTCTAGCCTGAAGATATTATGCTCAACAAGGTTTTGGGGAATTCACTTGTCCGTGTGACACATCCACACTCGTAATCCTAAGTTTTCCATTAGGATTCACATTTGTATACCAGTCGGGAGTAGCTCCACTAAAGAGCTTTGTTGTTGGTTTGAGTCGCCTTGGGGTGAGTACTTTTTCCCACCAAGGAAGTCCCAATTCCTAGAGTCAATAACAGTTTCTCTTGCACCTAGGATCACACATATGCATAAGGGGAGAGGATACTTCTATTATTGAATCAGGGTTACACAAATATTGTAGACACTTGTTCCTTTTAGATATCAAAATTGTAATGTGAGGAAAACACCTAAAACACTTTGTTTATTTTAAACTTTTAACTTGATGTGAGACAACCAAAGTTCATTTTAATCCCATGACATGAGAATGCATGTAAATTTTAACCATATGAGTTTCAATGCAAGATTGTGTTCATTTTAAGACCATGAGTTAGTATGCATGTTCATTTTAACCAATGAATGTGAATGCAAAATTGTTTGTTGTTGTTGTTGTTTGTTTGCTTTAAGGAATTGAAAAAGATGTAGAAAATCAACAAAAACCAAGGTTAGACTCCTCACCACATGCTACAAATAGAATATTAGTAACCCAAAAACCCTTTAAGCTACTAACAGAAAAATAAATCTAATTTTTTTTGCAAAAACTCGAAAGTAAATTTTTACCAGGAAAATGTGTCATTCTAGAAGTCAAATGCATCGTAGGTAGAAAGTTGAAAATTGCTAGGTAGATGCATCATTCTGCACAACAAATGTGCCTCGGGGCCAAAAGCTGGAATTTGTAGATAGATGTGTTGAACTACAAGGCAAATGCATCGCAATAGAGCAAATCCATCATTATGCAAGGCCGATGCATCACAATGGAGCAGATGCATCATTTTGCAAGGTGAATGTTTTATGGTAGAGCAAATGCGGCTCAGGAAATAGCAAATGCGACGCTCCGTACTGATACTTGCAAAAAAAAAAATGTCGTACAAAAATATACAAAAGGCGTGATTTTGGTGTGAGTTTCATCAATGTAGCTTAGGAAAAAAATGCAAGTTAGTATATTAGAGGTTAAACAAAATAACCCAAAGCAAAGCAATGAAGAACAAAGGAGTAAAAACATGAAAACAAGGAAAGATTTTACTAAATGTCTTCAACCTCCATGATTAACCTCCATTGCACCTTCTTTATTTGTTGCAATATTATGTTTGTCCTTAGATTTGTGATGAGCAACCTATGATAATGCCAACATTCTAAGCAAATGTTGAAGGATTCTATCAAAATGCTACACAATGCAACTATGAAGCAAGCCTAAAGAATGAAAAATATCTAAAGCATGAAGTCCAAAAATGCCAAGATGTCAAGATGCCAAGAGATGAAGTGTCCAAATGAGACCAGAATTGTCATTTTATAGAAAAGTCAATTTTGGATGAACAGCCAAGATTGAATATTGACAAATGTCCTAAGATCAATGGTTGAGATTGAATGTGAAAACCCACAATTAGGGTTAGGGCAACATTAGGTTAGAATTTGAAATGAATGGTTAAAATTTGATTTTAGAAAATCAATTCAAAGGACAAGATTGCATGTGACAAGAAGATAAGAATGGCACGGAAAAAGAAAGAGCTAGAAAATCAAATAATATTAGAAATTATTTGATTTATGGAGAAAAGTTGTCATTTTGAATTAAAAATTAATTTAACTCAAAAAGGTGGGGCCATGTGATAGTAAATAATGATTTTTCAAATTATTTACTAAGAGAGAAAATTAGAAAGTGGGACAATTTTAAATAATTTTATTTAAAATTGGGAGAATGCCAAGGTGGACAATAATTAAATAAATTAAAGAATTTATTTAATTATAAGAAGAAATTTAGAAAATAATGACGTATTTAAATAAATAAATAAAGTTTATTTATTTAAATAATCAGGAAGAAATAGAAAGTGGACAATTTTTAATAATGGTTTTATTTAAAATTAGAAAAATCCAAAGTGGATAATAATTAAATAAATTATAGGAATTTATTTAATTATAGAAAGACATGGGGAATTAATGACGTATTTAAATAAATAAATAAATAAAGTTTGTTTATTTAAATAATCAGGAGGAAACAATAGACAAAGATAATTAAATAAATTTAAGAATTTATTTAATCATAGAGAGACATTAGAGAATTAGCAACATCTTTAAATAAATAAATAAAATTTATTTATTTAAACAATTAAAAAGACATGAATTAATTAAATAATTATGAATTATTTAATTAATAGTTGAAATTGGACCATAGGACATAATTAAATATTTTAATTATGTTAGGAAGTAATATGGAGAAAATAGAACATGCAGGCCTAGGTCAATTTATGTATCTACAAATACAATCACCAAAGGATTAAGAATCTTTGGACTAATGAGCTAACTGGAGATGACTTCTTAGGAAAACAAGAATATGTTAACCTAGTGCGAAAGAAACTAGATATTTGGAATTGGTTTCCCAATTATAGTAGTGATCTAGATGCAAAGTATGTGAGGATTGCATTGAGTAGAATGCATGATAAGTTCATGTGGAAAAATATGCCCAAAATAATTTCTAAGGAAGTGATCAAGGCTATGATAGGATTGTGTTATATCAGACCTGTATCAGTACTATAGTCTTTGAAGAATGAAGTGGTTATGGAGTTAATTGGTGCTACCTTCGATAGAAGAGCATTAACTAAAAAACCTATCAAAAATCCTACTATGAAGTATGCTTCAATCATGATAGGTCACAAAATTTATTTCACAAATAGGGATAATTCTAAGTCTGCAACTGTTACCTATGTTGCATATGATATGGTGGTGAATGGGAAGGATTATGACTTATGTGAGTTGCTCCAACACCAACTTCTGGAAAACCTGAAACAAACTAGAGAAAAGAAGTACACATTTAAATTTGGAACTCTGGTTATATTCTTATTTTTTTACCTTTTGAGAGAGCTTCCTGGAAGGAAGGACATTATATGGGATAGAAGCAAACCTATGGGACATCAAATTTTCTATTATATGCACAATATTGGTGACTACAAGGCTCTGGATAATGCATTGGATACATTCTTTGTAGTATTTCAAAACAATATGCATGATAGAGAAAGGATCCCCCATAATCTAGTGGAGAAGTATCCAAATGAAATCACTTTCCTTGTTTCTACGAATGAATGCATAATTAAGGCAGTTGAAACTAGGACAATATGGATTGAGCCTCTTGGATATGAAGTTACTAAGAAAGATGTTGAGGGATATGTTGATTTGTTGTTAAAGAGTCCTAAGGACCCCTCTCTTCCAAGACATGGTACATATGAGGAAAAATCATCTAAAGTGCACTTGGAAACTTCAACACCTACAAGGAATAAAAGAGTGACAAAACAAGTAAATTAGTACTTCATGCAACATGGACTTTCAATAAAAGAAGTATAGATATTAAGGGAAATTGTTGTAAAAAGAGATGCCAAAGTAGTACTAGAGTCCTTTAGACCACGAAGAGATCAGGAAGAACAACTTCCACCCCTGCCTCTACATGGCCAAAACCATCTAGTACAACTACTATTAAAGGGAAGAAAATGGAGCCTAGTACTCCAAAAGTTGAAGTAATTGCACCCTTTAGAGCCAGCACCCGGACTACCAAAAGGAAGGATGTACCTCTGGTAGCACCCCTTGCTACCTCTAGAAGGAGAAAGAAGCAAAAATCATCTAGAGAGAAAAATTTGAGTGTTATTTTGGAAGAAGAAATCGAGCTTGAATTAGAGGAAGAACAACAACTTGCTAAGAAAAAGAGTAGTGCCACCACAAGCAGTGAAGGTGCATCTAGAGAAGCAAGCACCTGAACAAAGAAACCTAAAGTTAACATCGTGGACACTTCTAAGGAAGAGGAGATAGATAAAGAAAAGGAGGCTTTCACTGTTCACATCCATAAAAATCTTGAGAAGAAAAAGGAGAAGAAATAAGAAGGCTCTCCAGAGCAAAAGAAGAAGAAGAAAACAAAAACTCCTCCAATAAGAGCTCGTTCCCTAATAAAGCTACATGTTTTGGTCAGTAATATGTTAGAGCATGATGATTTATTAGAAGGTATTACAAAATTGTATGATGAAGTGGATGAAGAAGACAAGAAAATAATAATAGAGGCCATCATCCAGTATATCATTATTTTAGATGCGGTTATGAATAACATTAGGAAGAAGGTGTCTAGTGTTGTATAGGATGCCTTGGTAGAAAGAAGGCGTGAAGAAATTAAGGTTGGTGATAAGATGAAATCTAATGCTCTAGAGGAAATTGAATCCTCTCTATTTGAGAATGATAAAGCTACATTGATTAAGGTGTATACAAAAGAATTTAGAGTGAAAAAAAAACTCATAATACTTATGGGTAGAGAAAAGGATAGAGTAGAAAAGCTAAAGCAATAAACAGTGAATACTATGAGAGATATAGCAAATAAATTAGGGATGATTATTGCTTCATCATCCAAAAAAGCTCAAGGTAAGGAGCTTAATAAAGATAAGGTTACTGATCTAGAGGAAAATATTCCTTTGATTACAAGTTTACTTGGTTTCAAAGAAGTTTTAGAAGAAGTGAATGTTCATGCTATGAAAGAAACTCCATCATTTTATGTTTTAGGTAATGTGGTGTCCTCACCACCACCGGTAGATCATACAAATGCTTCCTCAAAGATATCTACTCCTCTAGAAGATACTAAAAATACCACCGATACAAATAATGAAAACCAAAATGCAGAGAAAGAACAAGAACAAGATAAAAATGATGCTGATAATAATATTGAAGATCAACCTGATAGACAAAATGAAGTTGTTGGAAATGAAGGTGAAGGAAATCAAAATGGACAAGAAGAAAAAGGTCAAGAAGAAAAGGAATTTAATAAGAAAGATGATAAGGAAGAAAAGGATAATGAAAGAAAAGAGAAACAAAAGGAAAATCCCTTCGACAGAGAAGATGAAAAGGCGAAAGAGAAGAATAAGGAATAGATGGAAGTTGGAAAGAATGAAGAAGAACCTCAAAAGACAATCGAGCTAACAAAGCCATCTAGAGAATCCTTCGATAATACTCTCAGGGTCTTTTGACAAGACATATGAGGTTCCAACTAGCTATTTATCCCCAATTGATACAACTCCCATTGCACCAAAGAAATGTAGATCTGAATAAGATCCCACCAATTCAAATATTGGAGTTCAAAGACACTTTTCATGCCTCCGGAAGAAAGGATATCATTGAGACTCATCAAAAGGGGTGGTGCAGAAGCACCCATTTACTTTCATCTGAGTTTCATCAAGTTTACTAGGTGATAAGTTGTTTTATAGGTTAGTGGTCATTTTTTGTGTTGAATAAGGTCTATAAAGGACCATTAGTATGTATTTAGGAGTCCATCATTTGTTAAGGAGTGCAATGTTGTCAATGATGCATAAGAAATGCAAAATATGTAAATAAGGGTTTATGAAAGGTTTAAGTGTGTTAAGTGGTAGGCTTTGATAAGTAATGTCTTGATTGATCATCTAATATTTTTTTGAGTCATTTTAGTCATCTCTAGGAGGTATTGGGGGTTAAAAGTGCAAAATTGAAAAAATTGTCAAATGTTGCAAATGCAAAAAAAGTGCAATTTTTAGGGAAACCAATGGCTAGATAGAATATAGAAGTTATTTGGTCAGTTTGGAGGGAATTTTTTGAGTGGTAAATTTTTAAATACATGTCATTCATCGTTGTACAAGGTTGTTGAACAATTTTGAAGGAGAATCAATCAAAGAAACCCCTGTTTTGCTTTTAAATTTTGTATTTTGCTTTCAAATTTGAATTTATAGGCCCTTGTACGTGACCGTACAACAAAATATTGTTAAAATAACTTTGGAATTAATTTAGGATTGGTTTTCATTTTTATTTGAATCTATTTGGAGGCTAGTTCATTGAATTTTAGTTGATTTATTGTCAAATCATTGTTGACAGGCTTGTAGGTGAAGTTATAAGGTTTTGAAGCCCTAAAGATGGAGTAAAGCCCATTCCACATATTGTAACCACTATGAATAAGTGGAATGGGAATAGGGAGTTAGAATTAGGATGGAATATTGTAGGGATTGATCTATATGAAGGATTGTGCAGAATAAGTTATGACTGTCCAAAAGAAAATGAACAATTTGGGTATGAAAATGTTGGGTTTGTGAGTGAGATTGATGAAATGTTGTCTGTGAGGGCTATGTGAAGGTCTTGTGAGTGTATTCAAACATAATAAAGTTTTTTGGAGGTAGTATCAAGGTTTTTTGAGGTTGGGAATCCCCAGTTTGAGTAAACCCTGCCCTTTTCCAATGCAAGATGAGGGTTTTCAGGATCAGAGTATAGATGAGTGTTGGTGTGTTTAAAACCTATTGGAAAAGGGTTTTTTTTACCTGTTAAGAAGGTATGAGAGGTTATCCAAGGTTGGTTTGGAGTTTCAAGAGCACTTCCTTTGGAAATTATACCTAATTGGTCTACTAGGGTAGCGTAGGATCAAGTATTTGAAGGGAATGTTCAAAAGAGACCAATGGAGATTTTTGGTTGTCTAAGAATACATTGAAAGGGGTTTAAAAGTGATAAGTGTTTGGGTGTTGTGTGATTCCTTGTGAAGAAAATTTGGATAAACTGGGTCTGTAGGCCTAATTGTGAAAGGACAGAGTTATACTAAAAAGGTGACTCGAGAGAGTTTTGTGAATCATTTTGTTGGTTGAACTAACTTAAAGTGAGTTGCTTCAGGTGAAAGCCATCTATCCCTACATCAGTTGGTATTAGAGCACAAGGAATAGGTCTTTTGAAGGTTGAAGGTTGTTTATTGAAGAGAAGAAAGTAGGAAGTTGAATAGTCAAAGGGGTATGTGCGGGATCATGGAAAAAATAGGCCCTTAAGTGGCAAAAAATTCAGAAAAATTAGAGTTAGGCAACTTGATGTAAAAATTTGAATAAGTTATCTATATTATTTCAAAAATATATAAGAATAGAATTTGTAGCAAATTGAATGTAGTTTCTAAAATACTAGGCTTATTTAAGAAAAATATATATATTTGGTGAAAATTTGAAATTTCAATGCAGTAGTACTTAAATTTCAGGGAAAAAATAAGAAGTAGGTGTCTATTTGACCACCCTAACCACAATAAAATGATAAAAAAAATTATAATATTTTAGATATAAGTAGAGGAATTATGTTAGGATGTGATGAATATTTTTTTATAATTTTTTTCCAAGTAAATAATTAATTATGATTTTTATTACAACTTTTAAAAAATATAAAATCATATGCTGACCACCTTAACTTGGTCAAAACTTCATGAAATTCAATTTTTTTAATCCTATAGTATGTGAAGCATAGAATGTGACACATGTTTTGGATTCAAAAAATGTGATACTGTTTGAAAGCTATAGATGTTTTTCAATCAGCTTATCAATTAGAACTTTAGTTGTAATTCAAATAGAAAATGAATAATAATTATTTATTAAATTCAAAGTAAAGAATAATTTATATTGGTGGAAAGATGAGAATATCCTTTAAAATACCTTTTCGTTTCATCAATTTTGGGTAAAAAGAAAGTCATCAGCCACATACCCTACACATACCCATCATATCGCCACTTTTTGGCCCATCATGATCCTGCACATACCCAAAGTATCAAGATGCCTCCAAAAAGAGATAATGTGGTAAGAAATATGCAAGAGATGGAAGAGAAGATTGAAAGGGAGATGAGAAAGTTGCAAGAATTCCAAAAGAGATTTGCAGCAAGGTTGGAGAATGTTGAGACGAGACAAAAGAGGAATTATTGTGGGAGATGAAAGTGAGACAGAAGATGAAGAAGAATATGAAGATGTTGATGAAGAGTTGATTCCTGAGGACCAAAGAATGGCTAAGTTATTGAAAGCAGTGAAAGGTAATAAGCATAAGCTAAAAGTTGAATTACCAATGTATGATGGTACTTTAGATGAAGAAGCATTATTATATTGGATTTCTTCTTTAGAAAACTTCTTTGAATGTGAGTATGTATCTAATGAGGAAAAAGTGAAGATATCTAAGACTAAATTGAAGGGGCATGCTTTAGTTTGGTGGGATTATGAACAAGAAAAGAGGAGAAGAAGAGGTAAGTCAAAAATTTCTTCATGGGATAGGATGGTAGCTAAGTTAAAGGGTAAAATTTTGCCAAATGATTATGCTATCCAAATGTCAAAAAAACTTCAAGATTTATAGCAAAGAGAGATGGATGTGAAAACTTATGCCAATGAGTTCTATAAATTAAGAATAAGGGCAGGACATATGGTAGATGATGTTGAGAAAGTGGCTAAGTACCTTAGTGGATTGAGATTTAACATCCAAGATGAAATAAGTTTGCATAATCCAAAAACCATTGAAGAATGCTATCAGATGGCAATAAGGGTAGAAGAAAAGGTTAAAAGGAGACAAGAAAAGTCAACAAGAGGAAGGGGCAACACTTCCAGGGGTAGAGGCATATTTTCTTCTTCAAGACAAGTCAATGAAATCCAAGGTGATGCACATAAAGGACAAGAACTAGTTGCAAATTTCAGAGGTGGATTTAGGGGATCAAGAGGAAGATTTGGAGGTGGTAGGACTGCAAATATATTCTCAAGAAGGTGCTACAACTATAATTAGTATGGTCACCTTGCTTGGAAATGCCCTAAAAAATTTGGTGCTTCATCAAGTGGTGGAGAAAAGAAGAATGAAAGGAGAGATCAGATTGTCCAAGAAGATGAATGTGAAAGTTCAAATTCCAATACTCTACATGTCGCACCTAAAGTTGGAGAAAGTTTGATGGTGAAAATAAATTTGTTTCAAGCATCCAAGGAGAAGGAGATGGCTCAAAGAAGGCAATTTTTCAAGACAACTTGCAAGTGTAAAGGTAAGGTGTGTAAAATAGTGATAGATTTAGGATCTACAGATAATATAGTGTCTTGTTTAAAAAAATTAACAAGTTTTGGTTAGAAATGATCCCTCTTGAAAATCCATATCAAGGTTCATGGGTGAGTGATGATCAATCTATTCTTGTTAGAGATAAAGCACTAGTTGAATATCAAATTGGTGAATACAGGGACAAAGTACTTTGTGATATCTTACCAATGAGTTTTTTCCATTTACTCCTTGGAAGACCATGGAAATTTTATAGGCACTCAATCTATAATGGGAGAGCTAACACATATTAGATTTTGAAGGATGGTGTCAATTTTATAGTAATGCCATTGTAGGAGGATGGAAAAGAGAAAAAAAAGGCAGCCAAGGTTATTACTTTTGGTAGAAAATAAGTTGAAAAGTTTGTAGAAAATAAACAAGAAGGAAAGAGGACATTTGCAGCCACTTCAAGGTTAGAAAATGAGTAGACAGTGAGTTTGCAAACTGATACAATTAAGAAGGGTAACAAAGAAAGTGAAAGGAAGGTGAATAAAACTGAGTTAGTGAAGGACAAGGGTGAAAGGACTAAAAGTGAGTTGCAAAAGAAAGAAGGAATTGAGGTTGGGACAATATTTTTCCTATAGATGCTAAGGGAGTTGCAGGGTAGTCAAGAGTTGAAAATACAGAGGTAAGTAAGTCTGTCAAGGCAAAGGGTAATGAGAAAAGAGATCTGAACACAAAGGTGCATGGTAAGGAGGACGTGATTCAAGGACAAGTGAATAGTCCCAAGAGTGAGGACAAAGATAAGAAACAAGCAATTGAATTTCAGTTTGGGAAAAGTGTATTTGTAGGTGATAAAGTAAGTAAAAGGACAGTCATAAGAAAGGGACAGTCAAGAGAAGTTTGACAAGGCAGTCTAAGCAAAAGAGAGCAAGGTTTGGTGATGAACAGTCTGATTTCAATGATGGTGTCACAAGAAAACAATATTTGCTTCAAAGGAAAAGAAAAAGAGAAAATGAAGGGCAAGGAGGTGTAGAAAACAAGATGGAGTACTCTACAGTTCATTTCCAAGAGGCTTGGAAATTTTTTAAAGGTGGTTGCATGGTGTAGGAGCACCCATTTAATTTCATCTAATTTTGATCAAGTTTACTAGGTTGTTTTAGAGGTTTTTGGTCATTTCATGTGTCAATAAGGTCTATAAAGGACCATTAGTATGTATTTAGGAGTGCATCATTTGTTAAGGAGTGTGATGTTGTCAATGATGCATAAGAAATGGAAAATATGTAAATAAGGGTTTATGAAGGGTTTAAGTGTGTTAAGTGGTAGGTTTTGATAAATAAGGTATTTATTGATCATCTAATATCTTTTTGATTCATTTTAGTTGTGTCTAGGAGGTATTTCAGGTTAAAAGTGCAAAATTGACAAAATTGTCAAAATTGTCAAATGTTGCAAATGCAAAAAAAGTGCAATTTTCAGGGAAACCAACGATCAGATGGAATATAGAAGTTAGTTGGTCAGTTTGGAGGGAAGTTATTGAGTGGGAAATTTTTAAATACATTTCATTCATCGTTGTACAAGGTTTTTAAACAATTTTGAAGGAGAATCAATCCAAGAAACCCCTGTTTCACTTTTAAATTCTATATTTTGCTTTCAAATTTCAATTTATAGGCCCTTGTATGTGATCGTAAAACAACATCTTGTTCAAATAACTTTTGAATTAATTTATTATTGGTTTTAGTTTTTATTTGAATCTATTTGGAGGGTAGTTCATTTAATTTTAGTTGATTTATTGTCAAATCATTGTTGATAGGCCTCTAGGTGAAGTTATAAGGTTTTGAAGCCCTAAACATGGAGTAAAGCCCATTCCATGTACTGTAACCACTGTGACTAAGTGGAATGGGAATATGGAGTTAGAATTAGGATGGTAGATTGTAGGGATTGATCTGTATGAAGGATTGTGGGGAAGAAGTTATGACTATCCATAAGAAAATGAAGAATTTGGGTATGAAAATGTTGGGTTTGTGAGTGAGATTGATGAAATGTTGTGTGCAAGGGCTATGTGAAGGTCTTGTGAGTGTAGGAAGACATAATATACTGTGTTGGATGCAATTTCAAGGTTGTTTGAGGTTGGGAATCCCCAGTTTGAGTAAACCCTACCCTTTTCCAATGCAAGATGAGGGTTTTTGGGATTAGATTATAGATGAGTGTTGGTGTGTCTAAAACTTGTTGGAAAAGGTTTTTTTTACCTATTAAGAAGGTCTGAGAGGTTATCCAAGGTTGGTTGAGAGGTTCAAGAGCACTTCCTTTGGAAATTAGACCTAAATGGTCTACTAGGGCAGCGTAGGATCAGGTATTTGAAGGGAATGTTCAAAAGAGACCATTGGAGATTTTTGGCTATGTCTAAGAATACATTGAAGGGGGTTTGAAAGTGATAAGTGTTTGGGTGTTGTGTGATTCCTTGTGAAGAAAAGTTGGACAAACTGGGTCTACAGGCGTAATTGTGAAAGGGCGGAGTTATACTAAAAGGGTGACTTGAGAGAGTTTTGTAAATCATTTTATTTGTTGAACTAACTTAAAGTGAGTTGGTTTAGGTGAAAGCCATCTATCCTTGCATCAAGGGGGGCACACAACTCATTAATGATGCTATCAAGTCTCTATAGGATGCTACTCTCAATGCCATAATTGACAAAATTCATTAACACTTGTTGAAAATTTGAAGTTTTTCATAGATTCACTCAAGGAGTATGCCTTTAATCTAAAGGTGCATACTAAAAAGGAAGTTGATTCGAGATTTGTAGAGAAGAGGCTAATTGAGTTGTAGGATAGATGTGCATTTGCACATAGGAAAGTAAAATAATGTCAAAAAGAAGTACAAGAGTGTGAAGATGAGGCCAAGACCTTATTCTTGTATTGCATGAGGTGGTCAAATGCCACTCAAGGCATTAAGGACTTAATGGACTCAATAGAGTCCCAAATATCTAATGCCTTTGGTACTTTTGACCCTGTATAATATAGAGATTACACTTCTTAGACTATCATTATAGATTTACAAAGAAAATTATTTTTTACTCTACAATGGAAAAAATAAGACATAATAAGGAGATTTGGGTAGCTTGGGGACTTGTTGAAGACCAAGCACATACGGGTAACCAGTGCCCTTGCTGATGCAGAAAGGTTTGTAAAGATAAATCTATATCCAAGTACTCTAGAAGAAGGAGAGGAGAGCTTAGTTGAATTGGAATCAATGTACAAGTCACTTGTTGCAGCTAAGAAGCTTTGGAATGAAGGTAAATCTACTTGGAAATCAATCCTTAAGGAGCTTGAAGGTGCCTCCTTCTCTAGTTGAACATATTTCAGATTGTATATTATTTCATTGTTTTAGTTGCTTTCAATTTTTCTAGTGTATATATGATCAGATCATTTTTTTGGCGGGGTAACTCCTTGAGGTGGAGTCAGTAAATTTCAAATATTTTTCTATACAAATACATCAAATTTGAGAGCTTACATGTGTGATACTGGAACACCCTTTTTCCTTGATGTCAAAGAGGGAGAAGATTTGGGTAGAAGTTTTGGTGATGGAGAAGTTGGGAAAAATGATAAGAGATGTTTGAAAGGGGGAGTTCCTGCAAGTTTGAAGATAGTTTTTGATGATGTATGTTTAGAGTTTTGGAGATTCATTTTTGGCACATGTTGCTATGAATGAAAAAGGGGGATATTATTGAAAGAATGAATAAGGAACCCCTTTAATGTGTTGGCATTGATGGGTGATCCCACAATAGTGGTTTACAATTTTTGGTCAAACTGGACACTGAAATAAATTTTTTTAACTACATCTTCACTTTTGGGCACCTATAGCAACTAAACCATGAGCAATTTGAAGATGATGCAAACTAGAATTTCATGAAATTTTTTCTGTAGATTCTAAATATATTTTTTTCAAAATTTTTGGAATCAAATTGCACTTCTTTTTCCATCTCCCTCGAAAACTAGATTTTTTCAAAAAACAACATTTTAAAAAAGTGACACTCACTGTATAACGTATAACTTTTTTTCCATGAAGGATAAAATTCTAATTCTTTCGAACTTAGATTTTTAACTTTGATATCTAGTGCTTCCACTTGGTTAGATAGTTTTTTATTGAATATTTTTCCTTTAATCAAGTTTCAAAGTCAAACCAATTACAATTCAGACATAGCACGACCGTATAACGCATATTTTTTTTATGTATCGAAATTCAATTTTTTTTTTGGTTGGATCAAGAACTTCAATATCTGGTACACTCATATTTTCAATTTTTTTTTCTAATAATCTACTATTTTTCCACATGTGCAAAACAAAGAGCTTGATTTTTGGTGAAAAACCTACATTCACAAGAAATAAAAAGTAAATATAATAATCAAATTTAATTTAATTAAAATTATAGTTTATTGGAAGCTTATAATAAGGACTACATACTTACAAAAAAATATATTTAAAATTAATTCATTTGATCCCCCAAAAGGCAAATCAAGAGTGGTTTTTTATCAGCATTTTGATTGGTGTAAAGGAGACTCCATTATAGGTATGGTTTAAAACTAGCGGGGCTCTATCCAAGGGGGCTTGGTCTGAGGTGGTTTGATCAAACCCTCTTCAATTGGAATCCTCTAAATGAAACTTTCCAAGGCTTAAATCATTATATTCTCTAAAAATATGTGATTTCAACAAAAATCAGGATCTCCCAGAAAGTGTAAACCACTATTGTGGCAGCACCCACCGACATTAATTGTTGACAATTTCTCTAATCTAGTGAACAAAATGGAGACATCTTAATCTGGTAATTTGATCTGGAATAGCTCGTGTAAGAAGATCGGATTATGAGGTTACAATCTATCATTCTTGGCTATTATATGCATCTATAATAAAGATTTCTATGATTTTGGTTGGATAGGCTAAAAGCTACAAGTGATAGTAGTTCAGCACATAACTTTTGGATTTATACAATGTAAATGGGTATGATTTATCTAGTCTAAATTCCTCTAGTAATTGGAATCCAACTTTACAATTTTGGGAGACAGTTTATAGATGTCAGTAAACTATATATTCTAGACGGTGAGTGATTATATGATCAGTTTGATCGATGGTGTGTGATCAGTTGGCTTATTTTGTGATTAGGTCTAATTCATGGCCGATCTAATGCTTGATACATTTTGTGGAGATTAATTAAGTATTGTGGATGTTAAGGGGATCTATTTTAGATCCATTCCAGCCTAAATTAAGTGTTGCATGTTTGGTTTGAGCATGGAGATGTTTTTGAATCATGTATGGAGCCGACAAGGTAATTGTGAATTAAAATAGGGCTACATCCAATTAGGCTAACCTAATTGATGTATGTGGATGTAATTAGGTATATATGTGAGACATTTCTAAATTGTAAAGGGACATGAATTGTGATAAGATATGCGAGAGGTATGATATTGTACAAACATGCAAACTTGTATGCGCAAGATCTAAATTAGTGCAGAATTGTTGTGAATGTTAAGTGACTGTAAAGAAAAGAAAAATTTTGTATTCAAAGATTCAAAGGAACTGAATTTAGCACAAGGAAGGTGCACTTTGTATTAGCTCACATTTTGGCTATGTAGCCATCTTTGTTTTTGTATCTCTCTAGCTATGAGCCTTATTGGACAATGTGTCCTAGCAGTGAGCCTTTGTAATATCTTATAACCAATTATAATATATTGTGAGCTAATCCTCACTATGGTTTTTCCCTTTTTGGGTTTTCCACATAAAAATCCTGGTGTTCATGTGTTATGTGATCTTGTGATCCCTTTCATGTTTTCATTCATTAAAATAGTTAGATGCACTTTGTTAATTGGATGGTTTATGATTAATTGGTTATATAGAATACTAATTCACCCCCCCTTAGTATTATGGGTATTCAACACTCCCTAGCCCAGATGTGCAGTAAAGTAACATCGACAAATAGGTTGTATCCTCGCACATAAACCACCTGGTGCATATCGTGGTAAAGGGAGTCTAGAATAACTGGACCCCAAGCATATGTGCATATGTCATCAATCATACCCTCCAATACTAAACCCCAATCGACACTAAATCCTCGAATGCATCTATCTAGAACCAGGACCCCCATAATCAACCCTACGATAACCAAGGTCAAATTGCTAACACATTCACGGTGTTTATGTAGGTCAATCTAGTAACTCTCCATCTCTAGAGCATCGACATGTAGCACTTAGAACATGGCCTCCAGGCCATGGTCTATGTCATAAATAACTCTAGCACCATGAATAGGAACTTGAAAGGTGCACCAAACATTCTTGAGTGTGATAGTAGCCTCACTAGTAGGGAGGTGGAATGAAGAGGTTTTCGAATGCCACCACTCTATGAGTGTTGTCATCATCATGAGATGTGTTTGAATCTCTATCATGTGTTCAATAAAGTGTAGGTTGATGGTTCCTAGGAAGAAACCCTCATCATCCTCAAAATTGCTCAACCATGATAAAATGCTATGTATCCTCTCACATGATTGTAGAGGAAGAAATCTCTCCTACATGTACAATATGCATAACATGAAATTATAAAAAAGTGGAATTTTTTTTAAGTTTAAAACCCTAAAAGATTAAGTGTGCCACTTTAAACAAGTGTGACATACTGTCATATTTGCAATTGTGTCGCACTTTAAACAAGTGTGGCACTCAAAATCAAGTGCACCACTTTAAACAAGTGTGTTGCATTGTCATTTGTAACTACGTCACTCAAATGCATATGCATAACCGAACTACAAGTGCACTTAGTGTTTTGTAAGTGTGTCACTCTGAAATTAGACTAGTGCATCGCTCTAGAATTTAAGTGTGTGTGTGTGAACAAGTGCATCAGAGTATTTTGAATACTCGTGAATTTTTTGCAAGTGCATCACACTTTTAAAAGTGTGTTGTCAATCCAAACAAGTGTGTCATTGACTATAACAAGTGCACCACTAAAATAACGACACTTGTTGATAATTTTCAACCTAAAATTAACCTACATAAAAAAGCATGCAAGAAAAAGTTTTTGAGGTACATACCACTGGTCCTACATCAGCTGGGTGTTGGAGCTCACAAACTTGATCTACGAGATGTAGAGGGAGCACACAATTAGCCATTGTTTCAGGAGCTTTGTAGGGTCTCTCTCAAGATCAATCAAATTCTCAAACTCAAAGGCTACAAATGAGTTGGAAAATGACCCCTAGCCCTTCCATATGCATGAAAATTAGGGTTTTTAACCTAATGGAATAGTGCCAACCTAGGGTTTTGGTCTGGTTTCTCCATTTTCTAGCTTCTCAACCTATTTATCAATGTCCTAGAGCTTAGTTTTTCATCTTTGTTGTAGTTGAACCAATCCTACAGTTGTATCATGAGCCCAACCAAAAATTAATCTTTTCTGCTCGAACTCTTGAGGGGGTAGTATACCAGTATTCATTCCTTCCACTCGGGCATAGTGGGGCATCAGAAAAACTAGGCAAATTTTTAATTTTGATTCCAGCAGCATCAGGTCTTTGAAACAATGCATCAAGTGCATTGATTCAAAGAGGGGCAAAATGTAGACACTTAAAATTGTCTCGATAATATCACATACTTGATTTTGCATACTAACACTATTTTTATTATATTTCACCTAATTCTTCCATTTAATTAAATAATGTCAATTATTTAATTAAATTTGCCTTTTCCTCTATTAATTAAATAAATCAAATTTATTTATTTAATTCATTATTCCTCATACTAATTTCACTCTCACTTGATTAAATAATTCAAATCATTTGATTAAATAATTCATGATTATAATTAAAGCATTTCTCTCATTCATTTGCATAGTTATATAATTTTAATTAATTGTTTAATTGGCTAATTTCTTTCAAATTGTCCAACTTTTCCCACTTGCACAATGAATATTCCCTTGGAATATACCATTTTCAAATTCAAAGAATTCCCCCAAATAGAAATATCTCCAACATTCCTCCAACATATTTCCTAAAAATTATGGAATTAGTTGGTCTCTCATGGATCCTAAGCCCTTGATCTGATCTTTGATCCATACCTCATGGATTATCAACTGTTGGATTCATCCTTGATCCATGTTCACTCCTTCAATTTGATTTCGTCCATTGATTAGCCTTTTTGATCTTGACCATTGGTTCCAATTTTGAAAAATATATAAATAGTGAGTCATTTCTTCATAAAAAGGATCCACAAACTTTGAGTAAACTTGCTTTCTCGAATTGAATCTACAATTTGATCAATTTGAGAGCTTGTGTAACAATTGAATTTTCAATTTCATCCATTTTTCTTTGCATAATCGTGGATTTTGTCTAAATTGCAACACTCCACATCCATGAAGGACATAATCCCACAATGGGATTAAGGTTTGCACTTGTTTGATTGCTTTCATTTGATATTTCATACTATGAAAGATAATTTTCTTGTGTAAACAATTTCATTGAGATTTATATGTTTAATTGATCATTAGCTTCTACAAATATTATTCAATTTAGCTTTAATAGGTCAATTAGGTTTATACATCTACAATTATGTACTAGTATTTAAAGGCATTTTTTCATTCACTTGAATCATCAAGGAATCATCAAAAAAGTTAAGCAATCATATATTCTAGGAAACGATTAATAGAAACACATCTTGATTTGGTATAGTAAAAATAATAAATCTTCACTTAAGCACTTGCTTGTTATTTTTGATCTGTTCAATGTTGGAGGGGGGGGAGGGTTACCAAAGAGAACTTTACTCCCTATGAAAAAACTATAGTCCTTACAGTTTTCTTAAATAATGCCAAGTCCATTACTATTCATAAAAGAACAAAGCAAACTAACACACATCAAGTGAAGTTACAAAATATAGGTTCATTGATTGCCATGACAAGTTTGGGCCTAGGGTATAGACTCAAAATTGTGACTTCACCTTAGATCTATGAACTTGCCCTTTAACAAAGTAGATACCTATTACAACTATTCCTAATTTTAAAATCAAATAGATTCCAATTTTTATTCATATAATAGGCATTCTTTAATCATCAAACTATGTATCATTTTTCACTATATTTAATTTTCTAATCAAATATTATAAATTATCAAATTATTAACCCGTCATCTATTTTTTAATTAATCTAAACTAATTATACTTATTTAACTATATTCACTTAACTAACTTCAATTAACCTAACAAACATTTATTTACTTTAAAAGGAAAGAAAGATTATTGTTTACTAAATTATAGCCTTAGAACTGTTTTAAGAATTGTGAAATCTTCAAAACACACTTTATAGCTAAGAAACCTATAAGACTATTATAGGTATATCAAATGCAAGACGACTATAACCACCATACATTTTCATCATGCCCGTCGTTATCCTGCTAAATGCACATTTGACCAAACAATACTAAATAAAATATTATTTTGGTCAAATGTGCATTAAGTCATGCCCACTTTCCTACGTAATAATAAGATAGCATGTGGGACTAGGCAAGACGGACGAATTTTGAATGTGGTGTTCATACTTTTGAAAAAGCTGTCGACAAAACGTACAAAGCAAGGAAACAAACAATGCAAAAACAATTCGACTGGATGATATTTTGAATGGAATTTTCATCCTCACAAAGCGTAACCGTCAATATTGAAAGCAGACGAAGAGGAAGGGTTTTAGCCTTAGATTTAAATGGAGGAATCGCCATACCGCACCGCAAAGCCTCCAAATCGGATCGTACACCGGCCTTCCTCTGATCGTGGCGATTCCAACAAGCTCAATATATTACAGATTGGATAAGTTTTACGCTAAACTTTGGTGTTTTCCACTTCTGAACATTTAATGAAGAAAGACAGAAAGATGTCAGCTGTTACTCACGTCAGCAAAGAAATGTCATCAAAATTCAGCACCGTTCTCAATCAGGTACATACCTCAAGGTTTTTGTTGTGTATGAGACATTTTTATGTTTACTGGAAATGTGGAAGAGAATAGTTAAACTTATGTCAGTAATAAGAAATTAAGTTAAAGATTTATTGCACTTTAGAGAATATTTGAGGAGATGAAGTGAGATGAATACTGTTTGATTGCAAATCTGAGAATTTTGGCTCGCTTGAAGGCCTCACTTGCTGGATTTTGCTTGAAATCCTTTGTTCCGGAAGCTCCACGTTTGAATGTATCTGCGAATAATCTCGATTCTTCCTTAAATAGCGATTTCGTTGTTTTATTGGCCTGTAAGATTGGAAATTTATGAGATTTTTAATATATTGACAAAATAATTATGATTGTTTTGTTGTTTTAGGGTCCCAGATCAGGATAACCGTGCAGCTTTTAAGTGCAACGATATTTCATTAACATAATGGATGGTTCTCAGAACTCTTCATTTGTGGAAGCTCCACACAGAAGAGGAGAAGCAGCGCAAATGAAGCAATCATTTATTGTTGCCTATTACAGTGTTGAATCTGTGTTGGTACTGTTCTGGCTAACTGTCTCTCTATTAGTTCTTCCTTTGATATTGCCTCCTCTGCCGCCTCCGCCTTTTATATTATTGCTGGTTCCTATTGTAATATTTGTTATGCTCATGGTATTGGCTCTCATGCCTAGCAATGTCACCAATAAGGTAGTGTCATCGATTTGATATATATTTCTTCAATGAAAGAAAATTCAATGGCCATTCATGATGAGTTTTTGCTCTGGCTTTCTTCATAGCAGATAGTATGTAGTAGGTATGTTTCTTTCGGGTGCCATTCTTTTGTAAATCTCAGCATGATTTTCCTTATCCATTAGAAATCAGAAAGGAATCTTTTCTCTACTGTACAGTGTACATATCTTTTTTAACTAACAAGTTTGTTGAGCTTGGAAAATAAAGAGAAATAAAAAATGGAAACAAATAAACCATTTTCATCCGGTTTGTTCTAGTTGAGCTCAAAAATATGGAAACATTTTAGAAGGGAAAATAAGAACATTTTAAACGTTGTGATTGTTTATTTCTGTTTTTAGTTGTCTACTTAGTTTCTCTCTACATTAGAATCATAACTAACTCTGGCATTGCGGCATGTTTATACGGATTTATGCTTTAACATTCTCGTAAACCTTATATTTTAACGGGTTGAAATCTAATATACCTACATGAAGTTTCCATCTAAATTAAATTATACATAATGTTTCTAGTAATAATTGTGTATATTATTAGAATGTATTATCCAAAATCTTAATAAAAGATTACATATATAATTATAGCAGAAAATAAGAATTTTATAAATTTTATTTTAAAAGTGATAGACTACATATTCTTTATAACTTGACATTAATTGTAACAGTCTATTTTGATTTTTATAAATATTCTTCACAAAACTATTGTAAAGAAAAAAATCTACTTACTTTCATACCCCTCTTTCTAATCCTATTTTTATTTCTAATCTATTTACTCAATCTTTATTTCTACTAAAAACAAGTTCTTTACTGAAACATACACTAAATAATTTAATATACAATGGATAAATTCTGTAGTATCTTGATTATTTTTGAGTTGCAAAAGTGCAGAAAAAGTAAGTTAATATGATTGTAGAGGTCGTGGACAGCTGCCTTGAATCATTAAATTTGTTGGCACTCTTTAAATTTGCTTAGTTGTAATTCAAAAGGTACATAACTCATCCAACTGTCATGATTTATTTTTGTTTTAACAAGTGAGATGACTGAAATCCCAAGCCTAATTACAACTGACAGTTCCTAAAATCAACTTAAAAAATCTGCAACTTGTATCACGTATTAACATTATTAAAATATTGACTTGCTGTTCTTGAGACAGCTTGTGAATCTTGTAGGCTGTAGGTAACTGTCTCCAGATTTTCTGTTGCATATTATATTTATTTCTATGATCTGATTTCCATAAATGTAAGGTTTTGACAATTTAATATAGTGCGCTGGAAATCGTCAAAATTCTTGGAGAACTCAACAATATATGCAAGATTCATTGTACATTGGAAGAACGTTTATGGTTATTAATTTGTTTAATTACAGATCGGAGAACTCGTCTGCTTCAAACACGCCTTTTGACCTCCTTTTTGACAGAATTCGCTTCAAAATCTCTGCTCCGCAAATTACAAGAATGCTAAAGCTTTAAGGTGTAATTTCTACAAGGTTTCAAATCTATTTAAGCTACACGGAACCGTGTCTAGTTGAAAACAATCAAGTTCTTAGATTAATTGCTTGTTAGATTTGAATTATTTTATTACATTTCATGTGTTGACTGAAGGTTCTTTTTAATTGTTTTCGGGTACTATTTTAGCTTTCAAGATCCGGATGCTCTTATCTGATCATCATGAATGTTTAACTGTCCTCCATTTGTGAAGGCGCACTACAGAGGAGATGAAGCAACGAAAAAGCAGCTGTCATGTTATTGTCTACTTCAGTGTTGAATCTGTATTGGTACTATTCTGGCTCAATGCTTCATTATTAGTGTCCCATTAATATTGCCTCCTCTGCCTCCACCTCCTTTTACATTATTGTCGGTTCCTATTGTAATATTTATTTTGCTCATTATTTTGGCTTTAAAGCCTTTTAATATCCCAAATATAGCAGCCTTCATTTGATAAATGTATTTCCTCGTGAAGCAAAATGCTACGGCTATTCAAACTGAGTTTCTGCTCAAACTCTATTCAATCGAGATTCTATGTATTCTTCTTTTTCCTTTTGTGTGCCATCCTTTTCCACATATTTTGGATGACGCTGTAGTAAGTGCAAGATTATTTTGCCTCTTAATATGGTATGTTGATATTAAGTTTTTTTATATAAATTTGTTGCTTGTTGTATCTAATAATTTAGATTTAATATTCAATATTAATATTAATTTTGATAAGAGATTGTTTTATATAAATTTGTTGCTTGTTGTATCTAATAATTTAGATTTAATATTCAATATTAATATTAATTTTGATAAGAGATTGTTTTATATAAATTGGGTTATGTCAAGCAAATTGATTTAGGATTAGATAATCTAATTAGTTTTGTTCTAGTATCATGATCTTATTAATTGTCATGACCTTTGTTTATAGTGCTCGTGTCTTGTGTTCTTGTCATTGAAAAAATGGTTGTGTTTATAAGATTTATAAAATGTATTAGCAATTCAATAACTTGAAATCTTAATTTTAAGATCTTAAAACTTACAAACTTTATTTTAATCCTACTACTACATACTTTGAAAATGGGTTCAAAGAAAAGGAGATCCTAAATCACTAATAATCTACTCTATACAAGTCAACTAGTCAAAGAGAGCTGATACAACCTAACATCAAATATCAATGCAAATTAATCTATAAAGCAAATAAATAATAAAATGAAACCTAAAAACAAGTTACTATAAAATCTCCTTTTTATGTAATAGATTACAAAAAACAAAACATCATAATGAACTAATTATTCTCTATCTAAATGTGATTGTTTCAAACAAGAAATACCTTTTAAAAAAAAATTAATTAAAAAATCTCTTAATAAATAATGTAAAGTCTTAAAAAAAAAAAAGGTCAAAGAATAGTCTTATAATCAAAGATAATATCAATATTTGATAAATGTTACAATCTCACTTACTTCCATAATTAAAGGACGGAGAGGGACAGAGACAAATAAAAATGAGAGATATCCTTTTTCCTAACTTAAATAAAAAATATTATAAAATCTACTTTTCAAAAAGATATAAAGAAAATTGATAATCTAAATAACTACATGATATTTAATATATATTTATTTTAAAAAAATATTATAATATTTTTATTAAGATTTTTTAAAGTAAAATATTATAATATTTGCTTTGTAACAGATATATTATATGTGTTGAATATATAATAGCTTTAGTTGGTAAGGCATCATTTTGAAAATTATTGTTGTCTATTTTATTTTAGTGTGATTAAAAAGTCCAAATATTCCACTCAAGTTCGAAGTTAAGGTGATAGGATTGCGTGTCCGGTGCAATGCACGATAAAAAAAAAATTGTCGTTTCTTTCTGCTTTGAGTAAACTCCTTGTGGTTTTTTCTACTTCGAGTATATTCCTCGTTGCTTTCTACTTTGACAAAATAACATTATTGTGCCTTCCACTTGTCTTTCTCATAAACCATTCAATGTACTCTGAAAAGCATTGTGGATGGATTCAAACATAAAAAATAGTAAGATTTATTTTTTCAAATTTGTCGTTTCCTTCTTGTATTAAGAAATACTTTGGTATTCGTATACCAAGAAAGAATCATGGATACAGAAGTTTATATGTGTAAGAGAGAGAAAGAGGGAAAATGCTTGCCTTTATTTATTATAATATATGATTGAATTGTTATCAATTTATATTAATAAAAGTTATGAACAATAATGATATAGAATATTATTTGTGATTTTTTTTATATCAAATCATATAATATTTTATTAAAATTTAAATGTATAGTTTTTTATTCAATTTTGATTGACTTATATTTTATGAGTAGTTGTTTATAATAATTCAATTTTTATAAATATGAATGGTTCAATTAATGTTCATATATTTTGGTGATACTTATAAGGGTGAAGCATCACAATTTTTCAAGAGGTCACTCATCTCAACTTATTCATTTTGACTCAAGTATGCTTCAACATGGAGCTTTTCTCATGATCAAGCTCACTTAGCTTGCTACTCTATATGCAAAATTATTAGCATGGTTGTATCTCATGAACCATTCATTATATAGCTCACAAGCCCATTTTATACATTTAGTTGGTGTTTTTTATAGTGTAAAAACTTATTTAGTTTTTTATTGGGATTCAACTATATCATATTTGAGTCAATCATTATTGACCATAATTCATTAGTAATGATTCAAAAAAACCCATCTCTCATGATTTTGAATGGTCTAAACTTAACACTCATTGCATATAAATGATGTTCACATGGGTGAAGCATTGAGGGATTAAGGTTTAAGGTATAGGGTTGAGGGTTTAATGTATAGGGTAGAGGGTTGATGCAGTCCAACATCACGCTCCAACCCCCTTTGGTCGACTCTGCTTCCTCATTGGTAGAACTTTGGCAAGCATCGACTGGAGGTTGCTACCTATTCCAACGACAGAATGATCATGTTGGTAGATTGGAGTTCATCGGCATGAGGTTTGGACTTTGGCAGGACCATGCTACATGTCCCAGCGATGACCCGATGGTGACAGAGTGTGACGAGTTCATCGGTGTGAGTATGTGGTATCGAGAGGGCATCGATCTTTGTCCTAGTGACGGGGCTATCAGTGTAAAGTAAAGAAATTTCGGTGAGAGTGTGTGGTTTTAGCAGGACTCATCTTCGAGTCTCACCGACAGCCCGACAAAATGATGTCGGTGAGTCATGAGTTTTCATAACTCCACAACCTCTAACTAGAGGTTTGAAGGCTCTTATTTTTGGCAACAGAGCGATATCATCATGACTAGAGTGTTTCAGTGTGACTTTGGAAGAAGTCCCTTCGACTAGCCGACAAATGATGATCGGTGAGACATGGTCGATTTGTAGGAGATGTATTGAGATCCTAGCGATATGACGACAATAGGGAAGATGACCATGGTGGGACCAACTAGAAGGTGACTGACAGATGGAATGTAATGACGTGTATCAACAATTGGCAGATGGTAATAGGACGATCGATAATTTGCATCCTTGTTGCGGATTATGAATAGTGATGAGGATATCATTGTTGGGATACTTGTCTATTGACAAGAGGACATTGGATGTCCTAGCAACAACCTGACATGCCATAAATCATATCAGTGAATGACATCGAGAGGACTTGGGTGTATCGACAAGGTGGGGAAGTGAGTCTCAGCGATGGACCGATGGAAGGAGTGTAAGTCAGGAGATCGAGGAGTTAGGGAACTTCACAACCTCGCGACTTGGTTATAAAATACAGGGTGTGAGATGGGGTTAGAAATCAAATAGCATAGATAAAGTGACAGCCAACACTTCTAAACTATTAAACCACATCCAAACAAGAGAAAACAAATAATCAAGAGAATAAAAAAATGCAAAACATAAAAGAAATCACTCCCCATTATGGTTGATTCTTTCTCTTTCTTTATGGGCCTTTGTGGCCTTTGAATTTTTTCTTCTTGATTTATTGGCCTTTGTGGCCTTTGAATTTTTTTCTTTTGACTTGATGGGCATTTGTGGCTTTTTGGATTTTTCTTTTGACTTGATGGACCTTTGTGGCCTTTTGGATTTTTATTTTGACTTGGTATCAAATTTTCTTTTATTTTTGCATGGCTCTTCAAGGAGACATGTTTATCCTTTGATACATGCAGATTTTGATATATAAGCTTTTGACATTTGGCACCCAAATTGCTTCCAAGAGCAATGGGATGGGTGGATGGAGATGAATGATATGGAGGTCTTATGGATGGGTTAATGTAGGTAGAATTTTGAGAGGGAATCAAGGGTGTGTGCCTTTGTTGTTCTTGATGAATAGGAGATGAAGGGATGTAGGGCCTCAATATGGATGGAAGGGTTGATGAACTAGGGTTTGGATGATAAGGACCAAGGATAGACAGAAGGTTTGATGAACTAGGATAAGGACCTAGGATAGATGGAAGGTTTGATGTACTAGGATTTAAGTAGGTTTATTTTGATGGAATATGGACTTATGATGGATACCAATGTCTTGAGCGTGAGGTGTATAACCAAGGCCATGATAGTATGTATTTTCTTGGATATAAAGGGGTTCTAGGATACCTTGTTCATGAATGCCTAATCCTTTGCCTTTGTAGTTCATACTTTGACACATTCGTTTGCCAATGGGATATATATTGTTTATGAAACAAGATGCAAGTTCATCATGAGGTGGTTGTGATATCGAAGGAATAACAAGATCTTCGAGTAAACCACCTTGGATAAAAGTGAGGCAACCCATTTGATAGGTAAGGGGTTCATGGATAGCTTGAATAGGGGTGATAGACTCTTGTAAAGGATTGTGATCATGAGGGGAATTAGGATGGGTGATAGGATCTTGACATGGGGATGAAAGGGTACTTTGATCTTGACTTCGAAAAGGATCAAGAGGTGTAGGAGATGGAGTAGCTTTCTCTTTATTAGGTATGGAATCATCACGAAGTGGTATGAAAGGCATGTCTTGATCATGAGAAGGATGAACATCATCATGGAATGAAAGGGTATCTTTGAATGGAGGTTTTTCTTGATCTTGATGAGGAAGGGAATCTTGAAATTTTGTGGAAAGCATATCTTGATTATTGGATATGATGGAATCATGAGATGGTATGGATTCATTAGATGAGGTGGAAGGACTTTGAAGGATAATTTTCTCTTGAGATGGAAGGGAATCATCTTGAATGAAACAAAAAGAGATAAGGGGATCATCATGATGTTCTTGAGAGATGGGATCTTGGTCAAATATTGGAAGGGGTTGGAGATTTTTGGTATCATTGGATGGAATGGAAAGAATACTTTGATCTTGATTTGTAGGGAAGTCTATGCTAGCATGCTTTGGACTAATAGATTGACATGACTCATTGGATGGAGATGGTATGATGAGAGAGGATGGTTGGATGAAATCGTTAACTTGGGTGGAAGACTCATGAGGTTTATTTTGACTTATAGGGGATGAAGATAGATGCATGAAATGGTAGGATTGCACAACATCATTTGTGTTTGAGGATTTAGATTTGGGTTTCTTATTTAGCCTTTGCAGAAAATCATGGATATTGAACTTGGATGATGTAGTTTTGGGTAAGGATAAAGACTTATGAGATGATTGCATCACTGCATTCAAATGTTGGGATTCAAGTTGTTTTTCAAGCTCTTTTAAACGATGGTCAATATATTTAATCCTTTGGTTTCATTCATAGGTCAAGGGTGAATATGGAGGATAGAAATTAGACATGTTTGGTTGATGGTTTTGGGAATGTTTTGAGGTGTTGCAAGTTACTAGGTGATGTTTGTTTGAGGTCGATTATTTGTGTTCAGATTTGTGAATGTGGTGAATATTGTTTGAAAATCCAGAAAACACTTGACAAGCATGATGTTTTGATGTATGCAAACACACATGAGACAAGGACAATCCTAATAGGCCAAGGGTTTGTATACTTGATATAGCCCACCGATATACCCTGGATTGGTGCTAAACACTTTTCCTTCTCGAGAGCAGATAGCGTAGAAGTTTGGTGGCATTGGATCCCCTCCACGGCTCATTAATGTCATTCAAGCACACCAACTTCGGATTCTTGGGTCATCACTTCCCAAGAACTACTATCTCTACTCAAGGGAGTCAGTAGTGAGTATCTTCAGGCATGATACTGTACCCTGCACTATACCAAGCAATGGCTGAAAATGGTTGGCTTCTAAAACAATAGGTGTTTAGTTAGGGCATCCGTTTGAGTGGCCACACATGGGGCGAGAGATTAATCACCAATTAGGTGGCACTCTAGCCTAAAGAGGTTACACTCAATAGGGTTTATGGGAGTACTACTCTGTTCGTGTGACACATCCACACTTGTGGTACTTGAACTTTCCTCAAGTACCCATTTTATATCCCAGCTGGAAGTGGCTTGGCTTTAGCCTATTACCGGTCAGGTCATCCCTTAAGGTGAGTACTTTTTCCCTTAAGGCAGGCCCATTTCTAGAAATAATAATCATTTCTCTTACACCCAAGATCGCTCGAAAGTGCAAGGGGAGAGGATACTTCAATTATTAAGTCGTGAAGGTGACAAAAAATAAGGTGGGTCTGATTTTTTGATCACCTAGTTTTCACAAGGTGAGAGCATAATCACCTACCACCTTCAAGCACAGTCAGAAAAAATCAAGCACATGTTCATTTTAATGCACCAAAAGAAGTGTTCCTAAACTAGAAATCTCAAACACATTGTTTAAGAAATGAGTCTTTGACTAACAGGGCTGCAAAACCACAAATTAGTAGTTTTATAAATGTCTTGGACCAACAAGAAAGCTCAATTTTTGGGAGCTCCACTCCAAAGCCACATGCTACAAACAAAAAATTAGTAAACCAAAAAAAAACTTGAATGAAAACAGCAAACTAAAAGAGTGATAACTTTCACAAAACTAAACAAAATTTTAAATCATAAATATCTATGGAAAGCTAAGACATAGACCTTCAAAACCCAGAAAACGTTTTGCAAAATCCTACACAACAAAAGTATTATAAACAAAAGAAAAATCGGATTTTAACAACTAAATCTTAAAAAGCTGCGATCAGTAAAATGGCCATAACTTTCTCAAATCATAACGAAATTTCAAACCGTTTAATGTTCAGAAAGCTGAGAATGAGACCTACAAAACCCATAATTTTTTTTAAAAGATTCGATGCGTCCATTTTTCTGTACTCAAAAGAAGATGACGGGATTTCGTAGGACTTCTTGGATGTATCCTGCAAAACAATGAAAACAAACAAGAAAACAAACCAATTTCTCTACAAAATTATAAGATTCACGTCGGGTTCACCAAATGTGAGATGGGGTTAGAAATCAAATAGCATAGACAAAAGTGATAGCCAACACTACTAAGCTATTAAACCACATCCAAACAAGAGAAAACAAATAATGGAGAGAATAAAAAATGCAAAACATAAAAGAAAACACTCCCCATTATGGTTGATTCTTTCTCTTGCTCTCCTTCTTGTTATGCAACTTTTCCCTCAAATTTGTTGAAACACTTGTGCAAAACCTACAAATAGTAGCAAGAAAGTTGGAGACAATTAGTTGTTAAGCTGAAAATGGAGAAGGAAGGTTGTTTTATAGACAACCATTTGAATGGACAGCTGAGATTAATCCTCTAGAAGGATTCCAAGATCAATGGTCCAGAATTGATGCACAAGAATATGCTATTCTCGGAGGAATCATGATAGGAAGACATGCAGGACATGCAAGACATGCAAGCTATGACAGAAATAAATGTTATGGAGGGAATTATGACAGAGCATCTATGACAAGTGGTGCATAAATAATTTATTTTAAATTATTTATTCAAATTTTATTTAGGAGAAAATGAAAAGAGGAGCATTTAATTAAATTAATCAATTTACATTAAATGGGGAGGTGGAATTAGACATGGATAATTAATTTAATTATTTATCCAAAAGAGAGGAATGAAACACAATTAAATAATTTTGACAATTATTTAATTATAGAAGAATAAAAAGGTCAAATAAAAAAAATGATTTATTTAATTATTGAAGAAAGGGATATATTAGTGACACAATTAAATAATTTTAATTGATCAAGATAGAATAAAGATTAGAAAGTGAATTAATTAAATAATTATTAAAAATTATTTAATTAATAGAGGAATATGATCAAACATAATTGAATAACTAAAATTATTCAATTATCGAAGGACGAGGAAGAAAAATGACACTCGTAGGCTTAGGACATTTTTTAGTGTCTACACAGGGAACCCATGATAAGGCAATGGTGGACTTGATAACGTGAGTGGTACAATTGGTGCATTGGTCAATGATAATGGATGACGAATGAGATCATGACACTTGTCAAGGCGAGATTTGATGTCATTCCACATTGTTGTTATGGAGTACAAGTTCATTGGTTGATGATTGGAAGCTACTAATAGCAAGGTAACCGCCTGGTGATACTACGACACAGGAAGTGAAGAATGACAAGGCCAACGTGAAGGAGAAAGCTTGTTGGTGATGACAAAGAGAAGATATATATACCCATCATGAGAGTGGGGTGTAGCAGAGCAAGAGGTGTGGTGGTGACAAGCAGCCAAGAGCTCATAGGGAAGGTTGGAATAGGGGAGAGCTCAAAAGAAAGAACTTCAGAGAGTAGAGTGTGTGTGAAGTAGAACAGGGATTTCCCTGTAGGTGTAATTTTGAATGTAATCCTGTAATATGTTCCAAATGAATAAAAGAGAATGGTTGACCTTTGTTGTGTCAATCTATGTGTGTATGGTATGTGTTGGCTATGAGATTATGACAGTCTGACAAGGCCCTCCGATCTCAACTGCATCAATTGGTATCAAAGTTGGTTGTCCTAAGTCTGTAATATAGCACTAAACATGAGGTAGTTGTAGCAGGACCTATGAGTGTGGGTTGAAGCCAGAAGATGTGTAGGTGAAGAGTTGAGAAGAGTTATGGAAAGGAATGTTTGTTGCAGGCATGAAAGAGGGTTTGTAACTATTATCCTCTAGCAAAGATAAAGCTGGGTAGAAGGTGTAGAGTTCCTCCACTAAGAGAGAGTGGGTAGAGGAAGCATCTTCTAGGGTCTTTCTTGGGTAGAGGATAGTTGCAGAGGATTGAGTTCTAGAAGAGATTGTTGCAAGTGAGAAAAGACTTGCAACTGTAGAGGGATTGAATCCTAAAGAGATTTGTTGCAGGAAGGACCTATGATTGCAGAAGGTTGATACCCTAATAGAGAGGGAGATATTGTTGCAAGGAGTACTTGTGACTGCAAAGGGACTTGTGAGTCTCTAAAGGTATTGAAGCTTTGTAAACAAATCACCAAACTAGAGGTAGTTTACATTTGTGAAACCTAAGAGGTTGAAGTTTGGGAGTGTGTGGCAAGTGTCTGACAAAATGACAAAGAAGAAAGGCAATAAGTTTTTCATAATTGTGTATGCAAGTAAACAAGATGAAGAAAATATTATAGAAGTATGTTTTGAGGATAGCACGAAAGAGGATGAGATGAAGGGTGTAGTTGTTGCAAATACTGAGGCTACAATAGTTGAGGGAGATGCATTGATGTATGAGGATCTAGTGTTCGATGAAGAACTAGATGAAGACTGTAGGAGCTTCTTGAGGAAGAGATCACAAAAATAGAGAAGTTCAATGCAACAACAAAGACAATGGCATTCGGTAGTGGGAAAAAGGATGTTGTGATAGAAGAAGTCACTGAGGATAGAAATGATGAAGACCTGAAGGTGGTAGTAGCTACAAAAGAATGGAAAGAGATGAAGGTCCATGAAGAAGAACCCAAGTGGATGTAGCGTTACCAATGAAGGAGGTAATGCGTAATGTTGAGATGGATAAGGTAGTGAATGTGTATGAAGTGATTCAAGATGATTGGTATATGGAATTAAGTGTAGATGTAAATTGGTGGAGGTGGACGGACTGTGGTGGGTTGAATCCCACAAGATTAGAGGTGAATGAGAGATGCATTTGGAGGATGTGGTCAAGTTTTGGTGGAGTTGATTCCACATCTAGGAGGTTGAGCACTGCAAAGAAATATTTTTAGAGGAGAAGGCTACTTGTTCCGACAAGATGCTAGAAGAAGCGAAAAAATAAGGATGGCATAATGGATGCCATGTGTAGGAGCACATGATTCTTAATCACCTGGGGAGTCTGATCTGGAGGAGCATCACACTCCAACCCCCTTTGGCTGGTGTTTCTTCCTCATTGGTAGAACTTTGGCTTAACGGCTAGAGGTTACTACCTGTTCCAACAACACAACAACCATGTTGGTAGATTGGATTTCATCAGTGTGAGGTTTGGACTTCGACGAGACCATGTTACATGTCCCAATGATGACCCGATGGTGATAGAGTGTGACGAGTTCATCGGCATAAGTATGTGGTATCGTCAGTGCATCGATCTTTGTCCTAGCAACATGGTGATCGTTGTAAAGTGAAGACATTTTGGTGAGAGGGTGTGGTTCCGACGGGATCATCCTAGAATCTCACCGACAACCCGACAGAATGATTTCAGTGAGTCGTGATTTTTCATAACTCCACAACCTCCAACTAGAGGTTTGAAGGTTCTGATTTTAGGCGATAGAGTGATATCAACGTGATTGGAGTGTTTTGGTGTGACTTTGGAAGAAGTCCCTTTGATGGGCTGACAGACAATGACCAGCCTGACATGGTTGATTAGTAGGAGATGTATTGAGGTCCCAACAATATGATGACAATAGGGAAGATGACCATGGTGGGACCGACTAGAAGGTAATCGACAAATGGAATGTAATGACATGTAAGGATAGTTGGCAGATGGTGATAGGATGATTGGTAATTCACATCCTTGTTGCGGATTACAATTAGTGATGAGGATATCATCGTCAAGATGCTTGTCTATTGGCAAGATGACATTGGATGTCCCAACAGCAGCCCAACATGCCATATATCACATTAGTGAATGACATCAAGAGGAATTGGGTGTATCAACAGGACAAGGAAGCGAGTCTTAGCGATGGACTGATGGAAGGAGTGCAAGTCAGGAAATCGGGGAGTTAGGGAACTTCACAACCTCGCGACTTGGTTATAAAATTCAGGGAACCCACGATAAGGCAATGGTGGACTCGGTAACATGAGCAGTATGATTGGTGCATTGGTCAACGAAGGTGGATAATGAATGAGATCATGACACTTGGCGAGGTGAGATTTGATGCTATTTCTAATCATTTTTGTGGAATACATGTTCATTGGTCAACGATTGGAAGCTATTGATAGCAAGGTAACCACCTGGTGATACTACAACACAAGAAGTGAAGAATGACAAGGCCGACATGAAGGAGAAAGCTTGCTAGTGATGACAGAGAGAAGATATATATACCCATCATGAGAGTGGGGTGTAGCAGAGCAGGAGGTGTGGTGGTGATGAGCAACCAAGAGCTTGTAGGGAAGGTTGGAATAGGGGAGAGCTCGAAGAAGAGAGCTTTAGAGAGTAGAGTGTGTGTGAAGTACAATAGGGATTTCCCTATAGATGTAATTCTGAATGCAATCCTGTAATCTATTCCAAATGAATAAAAGAGAATGGTTGACCTATTTTTTGTGAATCTATGTGTATGTGGTCTGTGTTCGTTGTGAGATTGTTATAGCCTGACAAGGTCCTCTAATATTGACTGCACCGAGTGGTATCAGATCTTTTGACTGGGTCAAGGGTTTAAGGGTTGAGGGTTGAGGGATTAAGGGTTTAAGTTTGAGGGTTTAAGGGTTGAGGGTTGAGGGATTAGGGTTTAAAGTATGGGGTTGAGGGTTTAATGTATAGTGTATAGGGTTGAGGGTTGAGGTATTAGGGTTTAAGGGTTGATGATTGAGGATTTAAGGTTTGAAGGTTGAGGGATTAGGTTTTAAGGGTTGAGGGTTTAATGTATAGGGTAGAAGGTAGAGGGTTTAAGGATAGGGATTAGGGTTGAGGGTTGAGGGATTAGGGTTTAAGACTTGAAGGTTGAGGGATTAAGGTTTAAGGTATATAGCTAAGGGATTAGGGTTGAGGATTTAATGTGTAGGGTAGAGGGTTTAGGGTTTAATGGTTGAGGTTTTACGGCTTAATGTATAGGTTAGAGGGTTCAAGGTTCAAGGTTGAGGGTTTAAGGGATTAAGGGTTTAAGGGTTGAGGGTTGAGTGTTTTGGGATAGGGATTAGGGTTGAGGGTTGAGGGATGAGGGTTTAAGGGTTGAGGGTTGAGGGATTAAGGTTTAAGGGTTGAGGATTGAGGGATTGGTGTTTAAAGTATAGGGTTGAGGGTTTAATGTATAGGATAGAGGGTAGAGGGTTTAGGGATAGGGACTGTGGTTGAGGGTTGAGGGATTAGAGTTTAAGGGTTGAGGGTTGAGTGATTAAGGTTTAAGCTATAGGGTTGAGGGATTAGGATTGATAGTTTAATGTATAGCATAGAGGGTTGAGGGTTGAGGGTTTGAGGGTAGGAATTAGGGTTGAGGGTTGTGGGATTAGGGTTTAAGGGTTGATGGTTAAGGTATTAGTGTTTGAGGAATAGGATTGAGGGATTAGGGTTTAGGGTTTAATGTATAGGGTAGAGGGTTGAGGGTTTAAGGTTTTAAGTGTTTAAGGTTTAAGGGTTGAGGGTTGAGGGATTAAGGTTTAAGGTACATAGGTCTGAGGGATTAGGGTTGAGGGCTGACGGTTTAAGGTTTTAAGGGTTTAGGATTTAAGGGTTGAGGGATTAAGGTTTAAGAGTATAGGGTTGAGGATTAGAGGTTGAGGGTTGAGGTTGAGGGTTTAAGGGTTGAGAGTTAGGGTTTAAGTGTTGAGGGTTGAGGGAGTTTAGGTATAGGGTTGGGGATTAGGGTTGAGGTTTAATGTATAGGGTGGAGAGTTGAGGAGTTGAGGGTTGAGGTTGAAGAGGTTGAGGTTGAGGTTGAGGGTTGAGGGTTGAGGGTTTAAGGTTTAAGAGGGTTGATGGTTGAGGGATTACGGAAGGTATAGTGTTGAGGGATTAGGGTCGGGGTTTAATGTATAGGGTAGAGGTTGAGGGCTGAGGATTGGGTTTAAGGGGTTGAGGACAGGTATTAAGGTTTAGGGTTGAGGGTTGAGGGTTTAAGGTTTAAGGGTTAAGGATTAGGGTTTAAGGGTTGAGGTTTAAGAGTTGAGGGTTGAGGGATTAAGGTTGAAGGTTTAATGTATAGGGTAAATATTTGAGGTTTCAGGGTTTAAGAGTTTAGGTTTAAGGGTTAAGGCTTGAGGCTTGAGATTTTAAGGGTTGAGGTTTGAGGGATTAGGGTTTAAGGGTTAGGAATTTAAGGCTTGAGGACCAAGGGTTGAAGGTTGATGGATTAGGGTTTAAGGGTTGAGGGTTGAGGGTTTTAATGGTTTAGGGTTTAATGGTTGAGGCTTTAGGGTTAAGGGTTTAAGGTTTGAGGGTTTAAGGGTTGAGGGTTGAGGGTTTAGGGATAGGGATTAGGGTTGAGGGTTGAGGGATTAAGGATTAAGGTATAGGATTAAGGGATTAGGGTTGAGGGTTTAATGTATAGGGTTGAGGGATTAGGGTTGAGGGTTGAGCCCATTTAATCCTTCTCTGCCTCTCCATCCCTCATTAGCCATATCTATGTCTCTCACTCCTTGTCTCATTACTACTCCTCTAGGTCTCTCCTACTCTTGTCTCTTATCTTCTTCATTATTAGTAAAGCTTATTAATCCTCTCCCTCAATCCCTTGCTACTTTCCTAGGTATCTCCCACTCTTCTCTCCCCTTTGTAGGTCTCCATGCAAGGTCAAGGCTTTCACAATTCCAAATTCTATATAGAGCGCGTTTGATGCTCACCAAAGTGAAAAGCCTCCAAACATAACATTTAGTGCTCGCCAAATTGAAAGGTTTTTTTGAAGAACATTTGGTGCTCGCCAAATTTAGCAAGCTCCAAATGACCTTTTCCAAAAATGGTAAAAAGGGAGTTGACCTATGATATAGGCCCACAATTCTTTTCCTTTGTCTAGTTTTGTGCTTTCTCTGACAAGTAAACACCTTTTTATGTAGTTGACTTGTTGTAGTACCATATTATGATGGAGCAGTACCATATTATGCTTGCTCCATCACCTTTTGAGCACCAATTTTATTTTTGGACAATGTAGAAGAAGATAATTTGAATTTATTACATCATATTTGATTATCTCAAGTAATATATTCATTTTTATAGAATTGAAATGTTTATATTGATTTTTTTGTTTAGTTTTAACAATATAGACCCTTCCATTCATAATCTTAATTAATCATAATATTTTTACGTAGAGTTCAACATTGAATTAGATGGAAGTTGCATAAAAAAATTAGTTTTTAGGAGTTTGAAGAAAAAAATGAAAAATATAACATAATTTACATGAATTCATGCAAACTTATATAGAGGATTTCAACATAACACAAACATGCTTATGTATTCCATTTACGTTGCTTATAGTAGTCCATTTCCATCATGGTTAGTGGAATTCACTCTTTTTCATTTTAGCTAGATGGATTTTGGTTACAAAGAACTACCATTAGCACCCCTTTGTCACCGCATCCATTATCATTAGGTCATTCCAACCATTTTCTTGATGATGTGTTCTTATAACTTCACTATACCTTCACACCTTGACATGTACTTCTCTAACATATAATTGTATGAGAGTGATGTCATGTGATCTTCAAATTAACTGGTAAAAGTGATTACCTAAAACCAAATCATTTGCATCATCGAAATAAGAATTTGATTTAACTTGAATACACTTATAGGAAGAATATCCTACACAAGTTAATCCACTCTTAACATTATGTTCCATCATTATTCACCATTGCAATTATTATCTGTATCTTCATGTCATTCGAAACAAGACTCATTTGTGTGATTTTCTCATTATGTTCTCAAGAGTTGTAGGTTAATAGCTAGCTTAAGATAATTTAAGTTTTTAGTTACACGTCATATCCAATGAGTGTACAATGATTGGATACAATCTACCCCTTGTTTCATTTAATAAGACCTTGGAAATGGATTTAATTTGTCCCTATAATGAAGAATTAAGAACACTATATTTATCCTAGGAAACCCTCTTAAGAGACAAAATACAGACTATGCCAATGGAAAAAATAGATTATGGTAGTTGCAATTGCCTACTACCTATATTATGTAGCAAATTGTCATATTCAATGAGTATACAAATTATTGGCTACAATGTAGCAAATTGGTATATTCAATGAGTATACAAATGATTGGCTACAATCTACCCCTTGTTCCATTCAATAAGACATTGGCAATGGATGTAATCTACCCCTTGCTCCATTAGCTACATATTTTCCTTTGCTTCTCACATAGATCAATTTATTTTCATTTTATTTTTAGAAATTGATCTAAAAATAATAATTTTATTCACTCTACATTCGCTAGAATATACGTGGATTCGGAAATCTCAAAAGGATTAAGAACACTATGTTTATCCTTAGCACAAGAAGAGTTAAAGTACATAGAATTTCCAATTTTGACAAATGAAAAATCAATTATCCAATGGTGTAATCATGCTATATGGGTCTAGGTAATGAAAGTAATTCTTTAGTTCATAGATTTTTTTGGTTGGCAGATGATACTAACATTGAAAAATATGAGGATTGTTGTACACTAAAAGGATCGAGTGATCTACACTCTTTCAAAAGATCCAATGTAGGTTCATGGACTATCCACATGCATAAGATGGCATGCTTTTGTTCTTCATGTATAACTTTCAAGCCTGGAATGACTATGACTCAAAGGAGTGGGTTGAAAAATGGTGGTTAATAATTCTAACCCCACTTGACACATATCAACTACAAACGGCTCTACAAATCATGAATATGTAATCATCCATTGACTTTGATCATGTATCAAATCTACTAGAACTAGGTAATATATCTACTTGCATAGTTTACAAAATTCCTAGTTTTATCTTTGTAGTTTTTTTAATTTTCATTAAATTCATCTAATTGGATGCATATATCAATGCGGGGTATGTTTATATAGTGATTATAGATGATGAAAATTAATAGGGAACATCTTATTACTTGTGTTGTTGTATTGAGGCCAAAAATAAGTTAGAGGCCTGAATGAGAGATGGAGAAAACATTGAATATCCTACATGTTCGGTGGTTGTTATTGGAACATGGATTAGAAGGTACCCAATAAAGAAGTCTAATGTCTAGTTGTTTGAGGACTTCAACATGCATCAGAAAAATATTCACTACTCAAACCTTATCATGATAACCAAAGCTCATTTGATCAAATATCGGGGTAGACTTGTGAACAAGAACTTGTGGAAGGTGTGTGTCTGACCATGAGGCAATAATTGACACAATAAAGAGTAGAACAAACTTGGATGGTTTATTGGATTCATTTGTAAGTATTTACATTAAATTTGTAAAGTTGTGTGTTAAATTGATCAGTTTTGGGGGGTTATTAAAATATGTATCAATATCTTGTGTTTTAACTGTTGTGGAAATGAGAAAAGCACATATATTATAAAGTTTCAATTTTTTAAATCACATTATTTCCTAGTTCTTAATATGACTTTGTATTTGTATCTAGATTATACAGGGAATATCAATTTGAACTCCATGGGAACCATATACATCTTGAATTACATCCATAAGTTGCATGGTTTCTTTGGGGTGCAACTTGGTTACATTCATATATCTCCATCTTAGACTGAAACTCAAAATTACACTAAATTTTAATCATAAACTCATAACCTCATCATTTTTTGGCTCATCATGACCCCATTTGACACAAAACTCACCTTCTACATATTATTCATTTCATTTTTAGAAAGAATGCAATTGTTTGTGATCACGTTTCTATGATCAAGGCTCTTGAATGATTGTTGCTCCTTAGTGTTTAAGAATATTTTCTTTATATGAAATTTTTTCCTTCATTCTAAGTCATCATTTGAAATTTTCCTTTTTAATCTCATCACATGTTTTTTATGTGATTTTCTTGTATTGTACACATGAGGTCTTCAATTGCATTGTATAGTCACAATAAGGTCCTTTTGGGCAGTAAACTACCCTCATACTTATGACCAATATCTTAACATCTGGCATTTGTCATGGGATTGCTACCCTCAAGGCTTTTCTACCCTCATGTTTATGACCAATATCTTGGACAACACTTTTTCATGATCCTTTGATGATCCTTTTACCCTCATTTACATGAGTTTAGCCACTTATTGGTTTATCAAAAAATGGAAATATAATTTACTATGATAGGCTTGGACATGTCATTCTAGGTGGATTCAATGATATACTTGAAGGTGTGTGACACATATATGAAAAATGGTGTATGTCTAATGGATTGGTGTGAGAGGGTAACATATTCTCATCCATTTTGCAAGCTATAAATTATATTGCAACATTAGCTTGAATAAAAATATACATTTAAGGGTGAATTTTTTTTTCTATCCATAATTTATATATCTTGCAGAACTCATGAGTTCATATTGCCACTTGGTAATGAATATTTAAGTTAGGGCCACTAAAAATAAACTAAAAAAAGGGACTAAAGTGATTAGCCTTTGGTGGGGGAAATAAAAAGTGATTAAAGGGATGCTTTTAATTCCCAAAGTCACCTTATGGTGAGAGGGGAGAGTATGCATACCCATAAATCACACAAACATCACTTAAAACTCCATGGAAACCATATATATCATGACTTCATGCTTTTATCTATATCCTTGTACACTCATGAAAAAATTTCACCACTAAATTCATATATCTCCATCATGGTTACATTCATATACCTCCATCTTAGACTCAAACTCAAACGTACACTAAATTTTGACATGGATTCATGCTTGTAGCTACCATTGGGGCCAAATCAATCATAACCTCATGGTTTTTTGGCTCATCATGATCCCATTTGACACCGAACTCACCTTCTACATATTATTCATTTCAGTCTTGGAAAGAATGATTTTTTTTTTATCATGTGTTTATGATCAAGGCTCCTAAATGATTGTTTCCCCTTAGCATGTTTAAGACTATTTTCTCTATATGAAATTTTTTCTCTCACTAGTCAACATTTCAAATCTACCTTTTCTATCTCACCACATGTTTTGGAAGTGATTACCTTTCATTGTTCACATAAGGTCTTCACTTGCATTGTATTTTTTTTGAATTGATTTCCTTTTAGTGTTCACATGAGGTCGTTTTGTTCATTGTGAGACCAAACTAATAGTTCCAACATGTATGTATGGGTAGGTTTACAATAGACAAGGTCTTGTTTCACACCCCAACATGCTGGAACATTTCGGGCTACATTGCACTAACGATTTCTCTTAAAAGACCAAAGTGCAAAAGGGTAGCAAACTTTGATGATTTGTTACTTAGAAATTATGGAACTTAGAAAAACTTTAACTAAAGGTATAGGGTCATGTAGGGTCCCTCTACAATAACCTCTCTGAATTTTTCATATCTCAAATCCATTTTCCTGTGGTGACAAGTTTTCAGTTGATGGAAAAAGAATGAAAAGCATGTAGTGTAAAATTGCAACCTGTGATGTAATTTTTTTTATTTTTGGTTCGTGAGACCAAATCGATAGTTCTAACACATTTGGATGGGTATTTTTATGCTAGAAAGGGTCCTATTTCACACCCCATTATGCCAGAATATTCTAGACTACATTGCAACGATGATTTCTCTTAAGAGACCAAAGTGTGAAGGGGAAACAAGCTTTGATGAATTGTTACTCAAAAACTATGGAACTTAGAAACATTTGGTCTAAAGGTATAGGGTCATGTAGGGTCCCTCTACAATAACCCCTCTCAATTTTTCATATCTCAAATCCATTTTCCTGTGGTGACAAACTTTCAGTTGATGGAAAAAGCATCAAATACATGTAGTGTAAAGTTGCAAGGTGGTGTAATTTTTTTATGTTTTTCGTGTGACCAAACTGATAGTTCCAACACATTTGTATGGGTAGGTTTGTGCTAGGAAAGGTCCTATTTCACACCCTAGCATGTTAGAACATTCTAGGCTACATTGCACTGATGATTTCTCTTAAGAGACCAAAGTGCAAAAGGGAAATAAACTTTGATGAGCTATTACTCAAAAACCATGGCACTTGGAAACTTTTCATTTGAATTTAGAGTGTCACATAGGGTCCCTCGACAATAACCTCTCTCAAATTTTCATATCTCCAATCCATTTTCCCATGGTTACAAGTTTTCAAATTGATAGAAAAATTGTCAAATGCATGCAGTGTAAAGTTGCAAGGTGGTGTAATTTTTTTTCTATTCATTGTGCAACTAAACCGATAGTTCCAACATGTTTGGATGGGTATTTTTACACTAGGAAAGGTCTTTTTTTGCACCCCAACATGCCAAAATGTTCTAGGCTACATTGCACTATCGATTCATCTTAAGAGACCAAAGTGTGAAAGGGTAGAAAAATTTGACGAGTTGTTACTCAAAAACTATGGCACTTAGAAATAGTCTAATTAAAGGAATAGGGTCACATAGGGTCCCTCTACAATAACCTCTCTTAATTTTTCATATCTCAAATCTATTTTCTCATGGTGACAAGTTTTCAGTTGATGGAAAAAGCGTCAAATGCATGCAGTGTAAAGTTGCAATGTGGTGTAATATTTTTTTTTTCATTGTGTGACCAAATTTAAAATTCCATCATGTTAGGATAGGTATGTTTATACTAGGCAAGGCCCTATTTCACACCCTAGCATGGAGGAACATTTCAGGCTACATTGCACCAACGATTTCTCTTAAGAGACCAAAGTACAAAAGGGTAGAAAAATTTGACAAGTTTTTACACAAAAACTATGGCACTTAAAAAAATTCCATCTGAATATATAGGATCATGTAGGGTCTCTCTACAATAACCTATCTCAGTTTTTCATATCTCCAATCCATTTGCTTGTGGTGACAAATTTTCAGTTGATGGAAAAAGTATTAGATACATGTAGTGTAAAGTTGCAAGGTGATGTAATCTTCATTTTGTTCATCATACGACCAACCAATAGTTCCAACACATCTAGATGGGTAGGTTTACACTAGGAAAGGTCATGTTTCACACTCCAACATGCTATAACATTCCAGACTACATTGCACTAGTGATTTCTCTTAAGAGACCAAAGTGTAGAGGGGCAACAAACTTTAATGATCTATTAATCAGAAATTGTGGCACTTAGAAACATTTCATTTAAAGGTGCAGGGTCACATAGGGTCTCTCTACAATAATCTCTCTCAATTTTTAATATCTTGAATCCATTTGTTCGTGCTAACAATTTTTCAATTGATGGAAAAAGTGTTAGATACATGTAGTAGTGTAAAGTTGCAAGGTGGTGTAATTTTCATTTTGTTCATTGTGTGACCAAACTGATAGTTCCAAAATGTCTAGATGGGTAGGTTTATACTAGGAATGGTCCTATTTCACTCCCCAACATATTAGAACGTTCTAGGCTACATTGCACCAACAATTTCTCTTAAGAGACCAAAGTACGAAAGGGCAGTAAACTTTGATGAGTTGTTACTCAAAGACCATGGAACTTAGAACATTACATATAAAGGTACAAAGTCATGTAGGGTCCCTCTATAATAACCTCTCTCAATTTTTCATATCTCCAATCCATTTTCTCATGGTGACAAGTTTTTAGTAAATGAAAAAAGTATCAAATGCATGCAGTGTAAAGTTGCAAGGTGGTGTCATTTTTTTTTTGCTCATCACACAACCAAATTGATAGTTCCAAACCACCTATATGGGTAGGTTTATTCTAGGAAAGGTACTTTTTTTCACCCCAACATTTTGAAACATTCCAAGCTACATTGCATCAATGATTTCTCTTAAGAGACCAAAGTGTGAAAGGGAAGGAAACTTTGACGAGTTGTTACTCAAAAATTGTGGCACTTAGAAACATTTCATCTAAAGATATAGGGTCACATAGGGTCCGTCTACATTAACTTCTCTCAATTTTTCATATCTCAAATCCATTTTCTTGTGGTGAAAAGTTTTTAGTTGATGGAAAAGCATCAGTTGTATTCAAAAGAAAGTTGCAAGATAGCCTAATTTTTTTTTTTCATCATGTAGCCAAATTAACAATTCAAACACATCAGAGTGTGTGCGTTTATGGTAGGAAATGTCCTGTTTTGCACCTTGACACACCAGATTGCCAAGTGATTAACAAAGGAGACAAAAGACTATTAAAAGAGAAAGCAATGTGATTAAAGTTTTGTCAAGAAATTAAGAAGGCATTCATAGTACAGAGGGAAAAGGGGTAGACCATGTTCAATGGGAAAGTGCTATGAGCAAATATCACAATAAGAAATGTATAACAAGGTGTAAAGGTGCATTGAAATTAGGTAGTCCAAGATGGTAATATAGCAATTCCTTACATAAAGCATCACAAGATACTATGAATGGAGGGAACCAAAGTTATGAAAGGATGGTCCTTTTTGTAAGGGAATAGGATTGTCAAGGAAAAGTCAACCACAGGAATAGGAGTTTCCACCATGAATAATGTGACAATTGAGTTTATAAAGAGGATAGTGGCATAGAAAAGAGTGAAAAGTTCTATTATTATTCACATTTAAGGATTCAAAGATAATAAACAAGTCATTAATAGACTATAAAATTGAAGTCCTTAACTTGATTGCCACTAGGTTTTTGGCAGTTAAGGACTATGAATTAATGACTATGTTTTGGTTGCAAAAGGAAGCAGTGACTTCAAGCATATAGGGGCAATAATCTTGAGGCCATTGAAAAAGTGACTATAATGCAACTTCTAAATAAAAGACACTTACCCTATTATATACAAGGTAGTCACTTCAAAAACAATTGATCTAAAAGGGAAATTTTTTGAAACATAGTCATAGAAAAGCAAGAAGGGTAGTATGCATGGGCAAGAATATGACAAGTAACCAAGTAATAAGGATAGTTAAGGCATAACATCTCAGTTATGATGACTATTATCAATGCACACAGAGAAAATGATAGTCAATTCAATAGAAAGGACTGTCATATGCATGAAGAGGAAGTGGTTTCACATACAAAGCATAAAGGACTATCAAATCAAAGCCAAAAACTAGTCAAGATGGCAGTTAAATGAAGAGGACATTCCCATGAAAAATGGTATGAGTTTAAGGGGAAAAGCAAGGTTCAAGATGACATAATGGAAGTCACCAACCAAAAATAACTAAGCTCATTTAACAAATTCATATAGAAGTACATGAAAACCAATATGTAGTTTCATGGTCATAGTGAAGGATGACCATGAAATGCAAGGAAAAAGGTAAAGACAAGTCAATTAACATTTTTCAAAGAGGAGAAAATTCACAAAGTCTATACAATATCAAACATAGACAGGACAACCACCATGAAGAAGACCTAATAAATGGACAATATATTAATAACTTATGATAATAAGGGTAGTATATATCTTCCAAGGATGTATGACAATGTATGTCAATATAGTTTCCAAAAAAACAAACCTAGGAAATTTTCAAAGGCCTAGAAGGATAGGCAAGTAGTGATGATGTAGTCAAGTGAAAAAATGATAGATTTGATAAGCCTAAAGCTTCTCCTACACCACACTTGGAATATTATGAGTTATTGTTAATCAAAAACAACATTAAATTAATACTCTTTTTGGTAATAATTTATTAAAGAGGCTAGCAAGCTTATTGGACTTAGTTACAAGACTCTTTAGATAATTAAACCTCTACTCAATAACGTTTCATAAGTTTGTAATAAATGTTAGATATAAAACTTGGAGCAAGCTATCTATATTAGACTTCACCCTTTTGTGTTGGTTGTCAATTTAATTTTTCAAATGCCATAACTAAGTTCACAAAAACTATTGGCCTTATTATAGAAGTGTAGAGTTTTTTTTAAAGAAGAAATAATTAGACAATGGAAGAATCATGCTCCATGCATTATAGTTTTCCAAAGGTGTAAATACACTCCAACCATTGATTTAAATCATGGCATATATAACAAATCAACAAAACATATCTTAGAAAGCACATGCAACCTATGATCAGGAGAATGATCAATAAATATTCAAGCACTTTGTAGAAAGCTATAGGAACCCATGGAAACTTGAATGTAATAAAAACCATCAGTAATTATTTAAGAATCAGATGAATAATCAATGAATATTCAAGAATAAAAATCAAGAACAAGATGTAAAAACACCCATTTCTAGAACATTCAAGAATGTGATTTACACAATACACATCATAACATCATTCAAGAATAACTATCAAAAATAGGATTTACTTAATCCTCGTGTTTACAACACTTGTGTTGAAAACATTCATGATAAAACTATATAATTTAATAACAATGGTAAAATAAGATTTACATTAGTCAAAAATCCATAAGCCCATACAATGTTACATGTTAATAAAAATATAAAATATATCCAATAAAGTCATACAAGCCTATAAAAATAGTCATATGAACATAAAATGTCACATATCGATAGTACACAACATATGTTCAAAAATGTCATGTAGCCATACAACAAATGACCCTAATACATAGTCATTTCCCACTAGGGGAAGGAAATGGATCACATACTTCCTTCGATTCTTAGTTGGATGGAGATGCAAGTGATGTTGTCTTTTGAATGCACTCACTCATCCTCCTCTCTTCACTTCTCTAGAGTTTCAAATAATACAATAAGAATTATAGACCTTAATATATAGAAATTGAATTGTGGAATGAAATCTATAGAAAAATCACTTACCACAAACAAATAAGCATCATTATCATCTCTAACAGCAACACATTAACGATCTGGTGTGGCAAGCACATGTAGCAAGTATCAAGATAAAAATTCTAAAACTACATGTGAGTATCATTAAAATTTTCAATAATAGACCAATAATGAGCAAATATAATATGAAATTTACTAATTTGTCACATGCTTCTGTCAAAGGATTAGAACTTGCTACTACTGCACAAACTGCATGGTCCATCATGCCACAAACATCAATAGGGTTGTCCGATGTTAACATATGAAAATAAAACAACAAATATGAAGTTTCAAACAATGTTTCAATGCAATGATCTTCACTCTCTTGTCATCTTCAATGTTTTATATTGCTTAAGGCATTCTACAAGGTACATCCTTGAATCTTGTATTGGTTACTTGACAATTATTGATGCAGCTAGGTCAAAACAATGAAGGAAATACATTCACCTTTAAAACATGGCTCGATGGTATTAACTATATATAACTACAATATATGACTCCATGATACCTCCCACTTTGCATGTCATAAACTATTCATTTTGTAAAATTTATAAAACCCTTAATTGATATATATGTATATATATATATGTTTGAAATATATGACTCCATGAGGAATGATTGGACAAGAGAATTGAACGGTCAATAATAAGGATAAACAAAGCTACTTCTTAGAGGAAGAGAGGATAATATGGATCCACTTTGGGAGAGTAAAACAATGAAAAAGAACTAGGAATCACACTTAATAAATTGAAGTAGGGATAGGGACCTTCAAATATAGCCAGGTGGAAAAACATAGAGATAAATCAAATCAAGGAAGGAAAAAATAATACAAAAAATGAATATGAGGATTATCCCACTACAATCTTGAATCCTCTTCAAGATCTAGGAGGGCCTTAAGGGAGGAAGCAAGAAGAAAGGGTTATTTATGTGAACAATACAACTGTAGGAGAACTCAAAATATGCTTTGCAATGGCATGAAGGAAGATCTTTGAGGTAGAATGCAACTTTCTGGAAGAGAGTAAAAGCAAATAGATGAGAATATTATTCAAGGCAAAGATAAGAGGCATGGAGGAGGCTATCATTAAGATAATTGGGACAAAAAATGGATAAATGAGCACATCCATGATGAAAGGATCTATGAAATTTTCTTGACCAACCTAGTGTAACTAAAAGGAAGGAAATTTTGGGGCCGAGTGGAGACCAATAACCTAATTAGTTTAGAAAATAAAGAAGCAATAAGCAAGGAAATATCCTAAATAAAAAAATCCCTAATTTAGAAAGATTGCTGACATATTTGATGTAATTGTAGTTTTGAAGAAAAAAATGTCTATGTAGGCATTGGTATTATTTAGAGAAGGTTGGAAAGGAGGAACATGAAGTGTTTATGTCTAGTGCTTTAGAAGCATTTTACGTATGATTCTTCCAATCTATATTATTTTTGGTAAATTTGTAACAAGAAAGTTTAAGGTCTTAATACTTTAAACTTAAATTTCTACTACATGAATAAAAGAATTCAACCATAATAAGACTAGAAATGCATTAGTAATTCACTTGTATTTTGTGATGAGTGAATTTTCTATGGATCATCTTAAATATGGTTGGTTGAATGAGGATTCACATCAAGATTTGGACAACCATGAAACTAAAAGGATTTTTTAGCAAAGAAAGCTAGGTCATTTTTGTTCAAAATCAAATTAAGGAAAATTAAGCCATAAGGAGCCATATAGAACCTCAAAGATAGATGCATTAAAGAACAAAGTATAATTATACAAAATCATATGGAAAAGTGTTTTTTCAATTACCAAAACTGCCTAACATTGGTTTACAACACCATTAAATAATAAAGATTACTTGAGTGAAATTTGATCGAGGATGAGAATAATGAGGTGTTGATGTCGAAGGTCCACCAACAAACCGTTTGACATCAAAAGTTTTTAATGATACATTAATTCATATAAGGTTCAACTATTCACGTGCAATAATTATTTCTTTAATACTAGTTACATACATGTGGACTTGATGACATAAACACATAGGGGTCTGCTGGAACGGTGCACATAACATCAACACTTTGACCTTGAATTTTCAACATATTCATTTTACTAATTTACTTATTCTTACATTTTAGAATAAAATTTAATAAACAAAATTAAATGAACATATTGAAATTTACCTAAGTATTAATATCAAATGTTTGACTCAACAAGGAATTTATCATGACTATTTTCTCTATACCCAATGTATCCTGTGTAACTACATCCTGAGCAATCTCACCATCATATGTGCAAACATCATCACAAGAGTGAAAAAATTGGGCTAGAACTCTAGGCCTAGAAGACTCGCCCACATCAAGCTCTGTTAGAGGCCTCACACACTATACAAGGCTCTAAGTAAGGAAGCTAATCGAGTCTAGTGTGTCCACCTTGACATTTTCCTTCACAATGGAAGGAACGGTGACATGCTCCACCATGGGTTTAGCCAAAGGTCTATATTCCAACTACAAATTACATCATGCACCCACTCTATAATGTGTGGAGCCCCCACCTCTACCCTAAAAGTTTAAATAGTCAAAATAATTTGGCATCTTATTGAGGAAAAACTCACAATAGAGTTTCCTCAAAAAATATTGTTGGACCTCGTAGTTATTGCATGAAGGTTGGTCAAAAACCATCCACCACCACTCCCAAAACTTATTTTTAATTAATTCATGGTGGCATCAATGGATGGGGGACCTACTACATGCAAGTGATAAAGGTGCATTGGTTCTTGGGTTTGTGAAAAGGGCACACAAGTCAACTTTGCTAAAAAAAAATTCTTCACTTGCACATAGGAAAGTCCACTTGCATAAAATCATTTCAATTCCTCCCTCTTATTTGACCAAAAATTAATTTTTTCACTCATTGCTCCTACATGAGATACAATCGAATTTAGGGATTTGGTAATTCCTCTCCTATAAGGGTGGGTTGCAACATGTTCATTTAATCTTTCAAACAATTCTTCAAGCTCTCTTTTTTTCTTTTTTGTTTGATTTAAAATATTTTCTTGAGTTCATATAGGATTTCTATGAATTGAGGGAGGAGTTTGATGTTCTTCTTGTTTAGGAGGGTTTTCATGAAGAGGTGATTGTGAATTATCAATATTTTGAGGTTGGATTAGGACAGTAGCTCCTAGCAACATTTCTCACCATGGTTTTCCTCTTGTGGGGTTTTCCACATAAATCTAGTATCATCTATGTTCTTGTGTGGATGTTTATCCTCTTTCATGTTTTGATTGAGTAGGTGAATGCTTAATTGGTTTAACTCAACATCAGTAGTAGTTAACTAGGATTAAATTTTAAAGCATACTAATTTAGTCCCCCTCTCAATATTTTGGTGTTCAACAACCTTAAGGTATGAATGACATCAAAATCCATTGATCCACCATTACCACACTCATTCTAGAATATCCATCTATAATTTTTATTGATTATAAATTCCACAAGACACCAAATTTTGCACTATCTTGTGATTGATTGAGATCACTCATAAAGCTTTGAGCTACTTGTATATATGAAGAAGTGAAATAGAAAATAATATTCAAATACAAATAAATAAACCATATGCCCTACCTCTACATAGACCTCCATTTGATCTTAAAGAGGGAGTGTACCCTAAGTTCAAAGATCTTACAAAATATATCTCAACACCTCTTGATGTGCTCTTGATGTTTGTTGGTGTGTAGGTTGTTCTTCATTCTAACAACATGACTTTGCATTGGAAAGGCTTGATGAAAATGTCTTAAGAGAGGCTTGATTTATAGATTATTTTGATGGTTGATCAATGGTTGAGATTGATCCTTGAGATTGATGATTGATGATGCTCAAGAAGTTTGGATGGAGGGTGATAGTTTTCTTGGATAAATGGTTAGCTAGGATTTTTTTGTAGGATTTTAGGGATACGTGATTAACTATATTAATCATGTTCATGCATGTGCATGGGATTGATTATTCAACTAATTAATTTTAATTAACTAATAGGATTGAGGTGGAAAAGGGGGGGAATTAAATAAATCATTTACATTTATTTAATTTTGAAGGAAGAAAGGTAAGTAGAAACAACTTCTAATACTAATCTATTGAGGAGAGATAGTCCATTTATCATAAAACCTTAACAATTACAATAAGAAGATGCACAACTTAAACATACACAAAATAGGAATACCATAACACAATATTTAAATGGGGAAATCCCTTTCAAGAGAAAAACTACACACTCCAAAAGAATAAACCAATGTATTATCTATAAACAATATGGTTACAATACAATTCCAAATCCAAGCTCTTACTGTTAGTTTTTTATGATCAGATATAAAACACAGAACTTAATTCAAAATCAGACACATAAACAAATCATATACCTTGGGAAAACCCTCCACTTGAGGGAGAAAAACCCAACAACAAAGATCTCTCTTATATATATAAATAATGGAAACAATTCTCTTTACAATGAGGCCAATCACAAGGCCAATATCCAACACCAACTCTAGATGCAATAACAAATTATAATATGCTCTTCCTTGATATCGAAATCTGCACTTAGAAAACCTTCAACCTACTCTTGATGAAATTTGCACTTGTAGGAAGGAATGAATCAAACTTGCTTGATGGTAAAATGATGGAATTGAACTTGTATAAATACAAGGTGTTGGAGAGGTTACACCTCTTCAAGAACAAGGTCGGCCACAATATGAACAAATATAATTACAATAAATGATGTGAATTTCAAGGAAGGTCAGCCCAAGTAGAAAATAATATTGTTGTCAAGTGAAGCACCTCTTCACTTTGATTAACTCAATAAATGAATAGCCGTTAGGCTATATGAATTTATTGTTCACAATAAGGCGGAAGTATGTAGCCCGTAGCTACAACATCAACACTCCCTCTTAGCTAGGGAGGAATAGTTCTGATGCACAAAATCATGGACTTTCTCAACATGACACCCACAATGGCTACACCCATATGTCGAGAGAAGCATATCACCTCAACGTGATATCAACCACCATGGATACTCCCATGTGGCATGTATGCACAAGTTTTGATCATGAAATCACTCAACGTGATGTTGTCACCTCATCGTGGCATTCACCATGGCTACTCCCAGAGGGTGAAAAGCACAAGTACAAGAAAATCATCATGGACTCTCTCACGTGATGTTGTCATGGAGTCACACACATGACACCCACCATGGCTACTCCCAGAGGGTGGAAACAAGGGATTTCACCTCAAATCTCTCTCATAGAGAGAAATGCATTAGACAAGGGCTTGCACCTCAAATCTCTCTCACAGAGAGAAATGCATTAACAGGGGCTTGCACCTCAAATCTCTCTCATAGAGAGAAATGCATTAAAGAAAATCATAGAAGATCACTGAAGCTGAGTCTCCCTCTTAGCTAGGGCTTCATTCTCCACAACTTCAAGCTTGTCTCAAAAGTACACAAACTTTATTCTGGAGAGAGGCTTGGTGAAAATATCAATTGCCTTCTCATGAATGCTAATGTATCTCAACTAGATAGCTTCCCTCAGTATCATATCTCTGATATAGTGGTATTTGATCTCAACATCTTTAGTTTTTTCATGAAACACTAGGTTGATAGAAAACTTCACACAACTTTGATTATCACAATGAATGATAGTCAGCTACAATGATTGTCCAAACAATCTTGCAAGGAGCTTCTGAAGCCACACTGCTTCTCAAGCTGCCACACAGGCTACAATATACTTGGATTTTGTGGTGCTTAGTGCCACTAAAGACTACTTCCTACTACACCAAGATATCATCGTAGGCCCCAAACTAAAGCAACATCTAGAGGTGTTCTTCTGATCAGCAACACACCCTTTCCAATTAGAATCAGATTATCCATGCAACTTCAAGTCCACATCAGAAGAATATCTCAAGCCATACCCAACTATGCCACACAAGTATCTTAGGATATGCTTTGTTGCAACTAGATGTATTTTCCTTGGTTCACACATGAATTGACTAAGTGCACTCAATGCATAGAAAATATTTGATCCAATTAACTATTTGTACATAATAGGATCTACCAAATCTGAACTAGCTATAGCCTCCTTTAACTTCTACAATTAGGTCTCCATCAAAATAGAAATGGATTTGCAATTCACCATACCAAATCTCTTTAGAATGATCTCATTAGGCCTCTACCATACTTCTAAGCCAAGGAAGTAAGCATGTATCTAGGATCCTTCATTTCAAATTCAGAAGCTAACTCCTTCTTGCATTTGATAATGAGTTGATATTCTCCAGTAAGAAATAAATCATCAACATAAAGAACCAAGATCAATTGGATCGCCATCCTCTTCAGGTTCAGTAGGCTCCCTCTGAATCTTCAAGTACTTGCATCAACCTTCTGACCTCTTCATCCAAGATTTCCTGCAATGCTTTCCTTAGAGAAATGAATTATAGTGCACATCTCTAGTGCTGTAGAGATTTTAGGCATGTCCTCCTTGACCTCATCCCAGATCACTCTATTATGAATAGGTTTGTGGAGATACCAATATCAAATCTAGATAACTATCTTGTGCAATTCTAATCTCAACAGCTGAAGAGGTCTTCCAAGGACTTTAGCATCATCCTTGCAACACTGCAACCTTCACTTCATCTTAGTGAGTCACAAAACTCCCTCTCGATCCCTACCACAGAGATTGCAAAAAATCCTCTGGAAGCAAAATCTCTCCATTGAAAGAATCTCAATCTTTTTCTTGGACATGCTCTCAACTTGAGCCTTGAATCCTCAAATTTTAACTCCCTTTGAATGCCATTGAGTAAACTCACTCAATTGCTTCTCAATTCAACCTACATTTTAAAGGATTGATAATAGTTTATATATAAGAATCAAACTATAAGTGAAGTATGTAGCAAATGTCAAAAGATCAAATTAAAGGGATAAAAGGACTTATCTTTATTGATTATGATATATCTTTCTTCCATCTTTTACTCCTCTCAAAAGTGCTAATCTCAGCACAACAAGAGATAATATCCTCAACTCAGATTTCTCAGACACATTATGCAGTCAACATATTCAACATAGAACCAGGCCTCTCAAGGCACCATCACAATCCATGCACATAGAGAATGGTATCGATGTGACCATCCAATCACAATAAAATTGTAGTTCTCTTTTCATCTCAGAGTCACACTTAGAGATCTTCACAACTAGCATGCAACGAATGGTATCTCCAAGGGATCCTATGTCAGAGAACACTTACTCAAAAGAAACCACGACCTTTTACTAATCACAAAATTATTGCAGATTTGCACAACTCAACAGATTGAATTTTAGCCAACAAGAAAGTGATTTCAAAGGTACAAAAAATACTTATCTCTTTAATTGATGGTACACCATAGAGCTGGATCTGTGGTTGTGACTCATCTTTTCCACCTTTTGTGTTTCCATCCTTGAATTTAAAACTATCATAGGAGCCACATCTTGGATTTTGCAATGACCCACAGATCATCTCCAAACATAGATAATAACCAGGGCACTAATGCTTCCCAGATCTCAGATTATATGGTGAAATTTCATCAATACTAAATAGATGTTCTCTCTTAAACTGGTCTCCAGTATTTTTTTTGTCATATCCTTTCCTCCACTGAAACATACACTATGATTTGCTTTACTTATTTTTCTTTATGCAAACCTAACAGCAAGGAACGATCTCCTTAATATTTGAATGTGGTCTGAAGAATTATGATGCTCCTACAAAGACAAGGACTTCAAAGAGTCTTCAAAAATTGATGCCACATCATCCTCAGAGAATCATGTATCTACAAATTTGGCACACCTCATCCTTCATGTCCAAAGGTTGTGATTGCTATAAACAATAGCATTAAAATGAATGCTACACTATTGACCATGATTCATGTCTTTTTTCTTCTTTATTTGGTGTGTCTTGTATCTAGACTCCTACACCTTATCACCTCCCAGTAGCTCACACATTGATATTGAGTATCGGCAATTTGAAAAAAATAAATAAAAAATCTTGACTTATTGATAATCTTCAAGGCTCCCTTGAGTTTCATTTAATATGCACGATCGATACAATTTATTAATAAGCATCAAACACAAGCAACTCCTAGAGTCTTTCGATAAAGAGCTACCCGTATTCAAATATAAACAACTCACATTCATAAAACTTATTCCCAACAGTGTTTTCTCTTATATTCAAAATATTAAAATCTACTTCCTCCAAGTTGTATGCAGCAATGGCAACCTCTAGGGTTGATGGCTCCTTTATTAGCTTTATTCACGATTAATTCTATATGCAACGCTCTCTATAGCCTTCTATTCTGCCAAACGATTCAATATCAGCAGATCTGTTAAGGAATCACCAATATCAATTATGTCCAATTATTCATGTGGCTTTTCTTTGTCAATGTCGAATCTTGACTCTTATTCATATTCACCTTAATTTGAATCCTCAAAAATATTCGAGCCCTCAAAATTTGATGAGAATTAGGAAATATTGAAAGTAGCCATCATTTGCAGATTTCCTCTTCTACGAAACTGACCCTATCGCTACAATTAAGGATTACTTTAGAATAACAAGATCCTGACTTTCTCAACATTGACTCTTGATTTGGACTTCTTCAACGTCCCAGTACTATATAGACATTACCATTCTTCAAAACTAGACTTAACAAATTTCTTTTTCTGGTTAACCAATTTTGATCGAATCTTTTCCTAGACCCACTCTGATACCATGTTATTTTTTATGATCAAATATAAAACACAAAACTTAATTCAAAATCAAACACATAAACACAACATATACCCTGGGAAAACCCTCCACTTGAGGGAGAAAAACCCAACAACAAATATCTCTTATATATATATATATATATATATATATAATGGCAACAATTCTCTTTATAATGAGGCCAATCACAAGGCCAATATCCAACACCAACTCTAGATGCAATAACAAATTATAATCTTATCTTCCTTGATATCAAAATTTGCACTTAGAAAACCTTCAACCTGCTCTTGATGAAATTCACACTTGTAGGAAGGAATGAATCGAACTTGCTTGATGGTAAAATGATGGAATTGAACTTGTATAAATACAAGGTGTGGGAGAGGTCGCACATTTTCAAGAACAAGGTCGGCCGCAATATGAACAAATATGATTAGAATAAATGATGCAAATTTCAAGGGAGGTTGGCCCAAGTAGAAAATAATATTGTTGCCAAGTGAAGTGCCTCTTCACTTTGATTAACTCAATAAATGAATAGCCATTAGGCTATATGAATTTATTGTTCACAATAAGGTAGAAGTATGTAGCCCATAACTACAACATAAACACTTACAAGCTTCTTCAACAACAAGATTTCTATATTTTGATAGTATAATAGTACTTGCAATTTATATCATAAAAATAACTCCACAAGAATCTAATTTATGGAATATATAATGTAAATGAGAAGCTTCTAGATTGAATTCTAAAGAAGGCCACATGGAAAAAAATTCAAAACTTGCATGCATGCAAACAACCTCTTTGACATAAAATTTGTCTACATGCATGCATAGGCACCTACATAACTAATCCCCACCTATCATTTCATTTTCTATTTATAAATCTTACCACTTTTCACCACTATTGTGAATGAGGTCTTATAACTAGAAAATTCCTAGTAGGGGACTTATTCTTATGTTATGGTTACTTAGGTCCTAGGTGTCTTTCTAGAAGTTTTAGTTGTCTAGATAATATCATATCATATATTATGATTTTTTCTTTTATTTAATTCTAATTACCTAGGTCATTTAATATTTTTCTAGTTGTCTCATAACATAGGATTAAGAGACATGTCACAATCTTGTCTAATCCTATCTCTCACCTTGCCTTTATAGCCAAGGTCTCTCATGTACATAATCAATAAATATTACATCCATAATCAAGAAAGTTATTCTTGCCATTATCTCTCATATGGAAGATGATTTGTTCTTGTAGATATTCTTGGGGTGTTGAGAGTTCACCATTAACTCACACATTGTATCAGAGCTCTAGCGCTATAGATTCCTTCCTAGATCTAAGGGTGAATTATGAAAGAGATTTTTTGGGTGTATTTTGGGGTGAAAAAACCTCATGGTTGAATCTAGAAGGCTCAAAAACCCCTATTTTCATATACAATACTCGATATTTGGGTGAAATTTATTTTTGGGCCATTTTTGGAGGATTTGGAAAAAATTTGCAATCAAATTTCCAAACAATCTATATAGTGTACATGTTTGTACCATCCCTACCATTTGTATATAGTCGTATAGTCATAGTAGGGGTCATAGTTGTCTTCAAGTATATGGTTGACATCTTCTTTAGGTGAATATTCTTTAGATTTTTGCACCTGCACAGTATTGGTGTCACATGATATCATTCATACATAATATGTTGTCTTCAAGTAAAAAATTATTAAAGCATCAATACGAATTTATTTTTAAAATTTCAATAATTAATTTTTGTTTAAAAAACATGATCACACTAGTAACTAGAAGTACTTGTTCATCGAGATTTGAAGCCCTCGGTCCCTCCCATAGCATGGGGCCTTTACCAAAGTGGTGCACAAGAGTCACTATCATTGGGCTCCATCAATTTTCCACCATAGGTGGTGATGTTTTAATTTTAAAAAATACAATAGTTAGGTAGTGAAAGATAGAAAATGGTTGCTTTATGGTTTAGGACATAGAAAAACAAGTTTTCTATACTTCTCATTCAAGGAAACCCTAGAGATCTCAATCCAAGGATGGAATGAGGAAAAGAGATCTACAATAGGGATGTCCTACGGTTTGATAAGAGACTAAAAATGGGTTCACCAAAAAGCTAGGGCTTGGAAAGATAAGTAACATGCAAGACCTAATGTCAAAACCTAATGATATGCAAAGCTTCACTAAATGACCTAGAAATGAATGCAAAACGAAATAGAAAACTAGAGAAGTACATAGGGGCACCTAGAAACCTGTAGCAGCTTGAATTAAGACCTAAAATGTTGAAAAAACTGAATTTAATGCACACCAAAACTCATATGCCAGTTTGGGTGATTTAGTCCCAAATTAGGGTTTCTAGGCAAGAATAGAAATCTGGCAGAGACAAGTCTGGAACACCTAAAAATTGGAAAGTCCACTATACTGGGACTCATATGCTAGAATTAGTGTAAAAATCGTGCTTGGCCTTTTCCAAAGTTTAAAGTTTGAATCTTCTCTTCAACATCTGATGTATCTTCTCAACCTGATTTTTGGATCTAAAAATTGTTGAATTCTGCTCTATAAATGTATTTTAATGATCTTCTAAACAAGGTGACAACTTGGATAACTTTGCAACTTTGACAACCTTTCTCCAAACTTGCTCTTCAATATTTATTCAACCTAGATTTTCAAATCACACATTAAAGAGAGGGGAAAATGTTTTTTTGTTATTGGAAAGGGGTTTTCCTTGGTCAAACCCCATTTTGGTATTCAAGCCTTATAATGAAATCAAATTGAAATGAGGAATGATGAATGAACAAAATGATATGTTGCAACTCACCAAACCATAGGAATGAAATACTGCAAACATGTATGATATGGTTCCAATGGATGTGGATCTTGAATCTTGCTTGAATGTTGTAGATCTTGAATTGAATGCTTGCTTGAATCATGAAACCCTACATCACAAATATTAGCTCAAACACAAACATGATGCATGTTGACTTTGACATGATGCTTGATACTTGAATAATGCTCCAAAATGATTGATAATCAACTTTTGAATGCTCTTGCAAACTCTTATGAACTCAATCTTCCATTAGGAATGCTATCATGAAAGTCTTAGGTGAAAATGAGTGAAATAACCTTGTATTTATACTTGTTTATGCCAAATTTCCCCAAATTACAACACTACAATCCAACATCAAATCTAGGCAAATAAAATCCCACCAAGAATTTGAATTTTATTTAGGTTTAAGCCACACAGGACTCATACACCCAAGGTGGCATATGAGTCCCATTAGACAAGGCTTTGGGACACATTTTTCAAGAAATGGTTAGATTAATATGAAATCAGGATTGGGGCCCCGAAACTTAGGTCGGACCCATATGCCCAAGGTGTTGTATGAGTCCTAGATCACTAAATATGAACCATACAATCCAAAAACATTAATTTTTGATTGGTCATTTGATATATGTTGGGATCATCCTTCGAAAGATGCATTAATTAAGGCTTGTGGATGCAAAATAGGACCAAATAAGGCATAAAGAATCCTAATTTATTAATGAAACCCTAGGTTAGTATGAAAGTGTAAAGGTACACTTTATAACACCCTAAATAAGGCACAATTAGGTTTATTTAGTTCAAAAGCGCCCAAACAAGTGTGAAAATGTAATGGACGACATTTTTTCAACACTACATTTAGCCCCCACTTTAGTGAGAGTAGGAAATTTCTTCAAACTCACTTTAAAGTAGACCAACAAGCATCAAGAGGGGTTCCAATGTACCAACAATAGTAAGATAGGACAAATACGATCAAGAGGGTTGTGTGAGCCCCCATGATCAAGATCATATGGAAAACCAACATAGGCACAAAAGAACACACACAAAAAGGATATAAGGAGCAACAACTAGGTACACGCATGCACTACCAAAGACATAAAGAAAAAACAAAAAAAAAATTAAAAAGGGGTGGATCAAGCTTCAACCATTTTTCTTGCATGTTGTGGATTTGATCTAATCTATTTGTCCAAAAAATGCACACTCACTCTAAGGTAACAAAACTTTAGGCTATCTTCTAGGTGAGTATCCAAAAAGGTGAGACACATACACCTGAAACTAGTATGCACTCACACATACAAGCAAGTGGCTATGGGAAATTCACACCTAAGTTTGGCTTCTCATTCAACTAGATTAAAGCTATACCTCCTGATAACTTTGATAAGGCATCACACAACAATGAACTTCAAGCTTCATGAGGCAAGAAAAGCTTCGTATTCTTGGAACTCATGAACAAAGAAGATGGCACCACAAGCAATAAAAATGTGTTATGCAAGGTGGACATATAACTGAATTTGCAAAATAGTGTAAGGAATGTTCAAAGGAGTCTTGCTTAGTTCATGTAAGGTCTTAACCTAGGGAGAATTGTGTCTAATTTCTCCAAGAGAGGACCAATCGAAGAATAATAGATTCACAACTTAGGGGATGCAGTGTGTCACATCAAGCCACTAAGAGGAATATAATATGCTAAGAGAGATCATCCTCTTGAGGGACATCACACCCAATGTCACCACAAAGTGAAAGACACATCGCATGAACTAAGAAGACTACACCATGAAACATGAAATGCAAAATGCAAAAGAATAATGCCAATGTATGCCCCCACTTTAGAGAAATTGATAAACACCATGATGTGAGCAATTACTTTAAAGTAGCTCAAGTGATAAATGCTAACACTAAAGAGGACATGAGAGCTAACTTGGAAATCCCTATGCCAAAGTCATATTTTTCCAAATAAAGCTACATCATGAAAAGGGAAAGAGGGGTTTCCCCCAAGATGAAACTCCAAACACATGAAGGATCCATGGATTTAGGGTCAGTATGTTCTTGCTACAATGTTTTTAGAGAGCTTGGAACTGTCATCATTCCCCAAATAGCCATAGAATTAGAAGAATGACACAAAGAGAGTGGAAAGAAATAAAAAACATTTCAGGTCAACATGGAAGAGACATGAATCTCTCGACGCCTTGCATCATCCCCAAAAGGAAAACACAAGACAAATGAAAAGGTAAAAATTTTATGACATATAGAAGAATGTAGGTACAAATAGAGGAATGTCACAAAGAGAGAGATACATAAAAAAACAATACGAGGGATCACATTATACACATGCAATCACATAAAAGAAACATGAAAAAATGAAAAATGAA